>VXBX01006700.1:1485848-1703603 GCA_013400415.1 Scytalopus superciliaris | reverse complement strand
TTTTTTTTTTTTTTTTTTTTTTTTTTTAGGAAAATACCATGCAGTGTCCTTAGGGCATGAATTTGAAGTTCTAGATCTGAAGTTGCAAGCAACTGCAGACACAAATGGTGCAACTCAACAATTCAGAGGAATATCATAGGAACACCAGTTGTACCCACAGTGTCCCCACCAACCCAAGATAGAAGAAAGATCTATTTGGAGCCTTTTACATATTAAATTCTAGAGTTGTTCTCACAAACCACAGCCTTATGTGCCTAACCTGTACCTTTTCTTTTACCATTGCTTAGCTTGCATTATCAATCAACCTGCGATAAAAGCTGTTCTTGTTCCTACAGGTATAAAATGCTTTTTTCTTTTTCAGGGAGTGGCATTTTTATTTGTTTCAGATTAAAAAAAAAATGCAGTTATTGTCTCCAAATGCTTTCAGGGAGCTAAATATATCAAAATTAAGTGGAAAATATGCTGCTGCCGCAGAGCTGGGGAGTGACTTAAAAGTCAGATATTTACCCTTTCTGTTTTGTTCTTGTAGTGAAGGTCAACCACTTCCAAATGAAGGAGTTCAAATAGCTGAAACTGACTGAGTAACAAACTGTGCATAATTAGAATGCTCTGTTTTGAACAGCTTCTATATTTTTGACACAAGTGAATATTTATGCTATAAAACCATATTTTGTGTTGTGCAGCTCTAGTGCTTGTCATACAGGTTTTCAGTGTTTCACTTTACAGAATATATTTGCATTCAGAATTCATTATGCACACATCACAAACACTACACAATGGCTGAGTTTAAACAAGTCTGTTTCTGTACTTTTGGATCAGATACAACTGGCAGACTAAAGTATAATGAAAGCAGCAAACTTCAATGATAACTGAGCAGCCTATTCTGAAACCTAGACACTTCCAATTACAGGGTTTCCAAACAGTTCTTTAACTTATATAGCTCTTTTAGGGTGTCTATGTTTTTTCAAGTTTCAATGAACAGAGCCTTGCAAAAAACTGTCAGTCAGAAAGTAATACACGTAAATTTTCCTATCCTCTTGTTTAGAGGTGGTCCTTTTCACAATATCAAAAATTAAAGGAAATTAAATGAACTCTCAACCTTTNAACAATAATAATAATAACAATAATTTTAAAAGGGGAGGAAATATCTAATACGGTTTTTCAAAAGCAATTATTGAGTAGGTTTTATTTGAACTCCTGTGAGAGGAGCTGATACTGAGCAATCCTAAACCTTTTCAGAGCTCCAAAGGAACAACCAAAATCGTTTGACATTTTGGGGAGGGAGAAAAGAATAAAATTGGGATTACTTACTCTAACAGACAGCACCATTTTTTGTCTGGTTCATCCACTGAGAATCGTAATATGAATATTTCTGTTGAACGAGCTGAAATTGAAGGTCAGTACTTAAATTCACCTTGAATTATTTCATCCTGTTGTGTCAAGCTATCTCATTTTCCACATTTCCCTACTTTCTCTTCTTGTAATCAGCAGTCCTTCAAGTCACAAAGCACAGTCACTCAAAAAAACAGGGCTAAAAAGCAGAAAGTGTCATCAAAATTAAATAAAACCAACTTTAAATTAAATATAATTCATTAAAATCACAAAAACTATCCTGAAGGTTTTTCAAATCTCAGTCTTAAGTATCTGAGGAGTTATTTGAGGAGAGCAGGTGAGCAGTCCGTATGAATAGGTTACTCAATGGTTACCAAACTGAAAATCAATATGTGCTTAACTTCCTGTCTACATATGCTTAACTCCTTGTCTACATCAAAGTCTGTACAGTGGTCAGGCAAGAAAAGTCAAACCAATTAGATAGGTCATGTTTAAGAAGCAGCTTCTTTTTCCTAATAAACAGTTTGGCTGTAGTACACAAGGATAAATATTCAAAAAGAAAGTGTTTTTTTATAATAAGGTTGTTTTGGGGTTTTTTTAATGGACACCTTGTGTTCTGATTTGCAAAATTTATTCTGAAAAGAAATGGAATATTTGCTTGATCTTTCTTCTTCATTGATAGACTTTATGAAGTTGGTACTGGAGCTATGAACACAGTTACTGAGCTGTGTGAGTCTGACAGTTTCAGCTTGTAATCTTCTCCAGAAATCCATAAAGATAAATAATTAACTAAAAATATGAAGCTGATGAGTTTCTTTAATGCGGCAGATACTATTATGCTACCATATCTGAATGAGCTGTACATGGCACAGGTCACTGTGGGGGGAAAACACAACAGAATAAAATGACAGAAACAACAACTGCAAACTAGAGAAGACAATATTCTTTCAGCTCAGCTCTTCTGGAAAACTATCCGACTTCTTTGAAAATGGCATAGTTAGTCCAGTCTTTAAAATATCTAACTCTTCTATGAAGTAAAACTGAAATTTTAGTTTTGTTTTGGCTAGCAGTCTGTTTTGAGAACTACATCCTCAGAGGAGAAGCTTTTGTTCACCGTGGTAGCAGATATCAAACACACAGATATGGTTCAGAACTGCCATTTCATTTCATAGTCACTTTGCTGGGAAAATAAAAAAAAAAAGCAACATCAAAACAACCTGTGGAATACTAATGGAAATGGGCAATTAAAGTACCTTTCTTTCCTTTAGAATTTAGTGCACTGAGCAAATGGATAGCATAAAGAAATCTGGCAGCTGCCTTCTGCGTCTTCCTCTCTGAGAGCAAGCGCTTTTAATGCAGAACAATGACAAAGGAATGTTCGTCCTACACCAGTGTAGAACATGTACTTAATGAAATTATTAGCTTTAAAAAGATTCTCAAGAAATGTTATTGTTACACTGTTTTATTGTTGCACAAAGAAAAAGAAAAAGAGCATATGTATTTCAGCCATTTTGAAATACAAAAAATAAAACGTTTCTGGCTACTTAAATGAGGAGAATAACACAATTTAGTTGTGAATGACAGTTAAAAGCATCCATATCTGGGTTCTCATCCTGTAAATTACATTTACCTACCTGGCTTGGCAAACATAAGATAAATAATGCATTTTACTTTATTTGCATATGGGCTTGCTATGAAACTAGTGACTGTGTTTCAGAAATAAGTCTTGTGTCTGTTTGTGGAGGGGACTTATGCATAATGTGTTGTGTGCAGCATTTTAATTGTAGTGGTCATTAACATTCAAGATTGTGAAATAACCCAAGTATCTTTCTTTATGTACCAATAGATTTATACCTCAGAACATGTACTGAAGTTATTTTCAAGGTCTGTATGAAGTGGCACTGCTGGAGGGATTTGCTTAATAGCTGGAAAAGAGCCAGTTTATTCCAGTGATTTCTGTTGTAAAACAGTGACGAGCAAGAAAATTGGAAACATATTCAAATTTCATTCTAATGCCCTATATGTATACAGACACTGTTATTTAATTCATTCAAGTACAGTTAAAAAGCGCAGAAAGACCGAATATAACCATACACATAAAACCACAGGATCTATGAGTTGTTCTTGAAGATTTAAGGTTTTTTTTTCACAACTGAAGGAAAATTGATATATGAGAATTCTTTTTCTTCACAAAAGCTGCACATAACTCAGCTGTTTTGGTTTTGGTTTTTTTTTTTTATTATTATACCATTTATAGGCAAATACTGAAAATATGGTATTGAAAGAGCTTTATCAGACATACATAAAGACCAAACCACAAAAGGAACCTATGATAAAATCCTTTATTTATTCAGGATTTAATTTTATACTTTTGCCTTAGTACTGTTTCCAACCATATACTGGTAAAGGACCATTAACAAAGGCCCCACTGATGAACTTCTGTTATTGGACTTCTTGCAGTATATCATTTCATATTTATACACATTGAAGTAATAGGAAAATGTTCCCAGGATCCCCTGTTTGGTTTTGGTTTGAGATTGACTTTTCAGAGAAATTAGTTTTTACAAGAACGTGGAATTGTGTTTTATTTCTGAATCCTGAGAAACTCTGGTAAGATGAAAGATACACAGAAAGACATGAAGTGATACAAACTTGGAGATTTGAAAGAACTTTACCTTTGTGTACTGATGGGTCTGTGACTTTCAGTATAAGATACAAAATGGCCCTGTCCCACGTATTGATTATAAAATTGACTATATTAGAAGAAACTAAAAAATGTAAAATTTGGTTTTGTTTTTTTTCTACAGTTGTTGAACTGTTGATTCTTTTTTTGGTCTGAGGCAATATGAGCTATTTTAGGTTACAACTATGCTGAAATACTCATTCTGATAGGCACATGGGAGGCACATGGCACAATGACTGTATCTAGGCCACCTTGGTTAAATGAGTCCAGGAAAAAATTCTCAGGCCAAACAGAAAGACTTACTGAGCAGAGGTCATACTTTCTTCATGGATTAAATATCTGTACCACTTCAGGGGGCTCCTCTCTGTTTCTGTCCCACTCTCAAACATATTTGTATATGCTGAAATCAACCTTTACAGGCATCAGATTCATTTTTTGTGTTTATGAATGTGCAATCTGAGACAGTTTATATATTTTTTGGTTTTATAAAATAATTTACTTTATAAACAGTCATTTTGAATCAAATAAGTAGGGTTCAGGCAGTCTATGCATGAAAGAATCTGGCTATTCCCATAAGAGTGCCTGCAAAAGTTCTTCCTCATTGTACAAGATACAATATAAGCTACTGAATTGCTTATGTCATATTCAAAAAGGATGATCTTAATCAAAAGGTTGGAATTTTCCTCTCAGATCTGCAAGGCAGATCTCCACTCCAATATTATTCTTTCCCCATATGCATGGAACTTCAAAGGATTATGTTTGTAAGAAGAGAAGAATATCTTAATCAAGATCAGCCATGCATATCTTGAGAGCAGAGTTTGCATCCAAATGAGGACTGACTGAAAAGAAAAATGTTCATTACTATGACCAGAATTGTGTGCAAAATTGAGAAAGTAATTTATGCTGTCAAGTTCAAAAAGGAAATGGACAAAGCATTTCAGAATACATGAAATGGAGCCCTCTCCTGTTGGTGTAGGAGAGTGCTAGACAACTCAGTAGTCAACTCAAGAGCTGTGAGCTTAACTGTGCCTGTAAGCACCACCCTGAGCAAGCAATACAGTGTGTGATGCACCCTGAGAGATACATGCCTCCAGGTACAAGTTTATGAGATGTACTTGCCTCCTCACTGCTAGTCTATAACAGAGGAAAGTCTTACTGGTCTGCCCTGACTGGCAGACATGATGGAAGACAGCCTAAAGCTGATGAAATAAAAAATCTCTCAGTCCTCTCCTCCAGCTCTACATTCCATTTCTGAATGCAAACATATATATGTGTATATACATATATATAGAGAGTGTAATTTTTTTTGTTTGTTTGTTTCTTCGAGGAAGAAAACCAGACTGCATCTGCCTTTCCTAGGCATCTATTATGGAGAATTGTTAATTGGAAATGCAAACCACTGTAGACATGTGAATATTTTTAACTGCAACACCTCAGAAAGAACTTGCCACTGTTGCCGAACTTATGGGAGAAATCTGACCAAATTAACTCAGGTATGTTCCAGATTAGTCATGGAGGCAGAGTCACTGAGGCCATCTAACCATCTATGGCAGGAGCAGCATATGGGCCCAGCCTGCTGTCTTCCCTCAGAGACTGTTTAAGGAAGAAAGCCAGGAATGCAACTTATGTTTCTGAAAGGGTAGAGAGGATTTGTTAAAACCTGGTCATTGGTTCCTAAATAGTTAAATATAGTCACAATGAAAAAGACATGTAGTGTGCAATTTGGTATTGAACAACATACCTATATGCATGAAGATATATTTCTGCACTAAGGTAGTCAGATCACAGTCAGATTTAAAAAAAAAGAAAATAAGCCTTGTTCTTTAAAGTATTTATGTCCCTTAGCTCTGTGTTTTGTTGCATTCCGTTCAATAGTTAGTTCTATACCAAGAGACCATCTGCTATGCAAAATACAATCAATCTCTTTTTTAAAAGGATAGTAAAAATCCCCTTTTCTATACTGGCACTCATAACATAAACAAGGGCATTCTGTGTCCTTTCTGCTCAGCCATGAGAAGAAGAAGGAATTATCCCTCACTAAAATAATTTACCCAGGAAAGGTTGAAGGCATGTGAGAATTCCTCACTGATGTCCAGAGACTTTTGGAAGACAGAGGTCTCTCTTCAGAGCCAAGAAGCAGTGAGGTATCAACCTTGGTGCCACAGCTATGCATGAAGAGATGACATACATACAGTGCAAATTTTGGTTACATAAAGCTTTTGTGACAACCCATACTCAATGATGAAATAGAAAGTGACACCTAAAGGTAAAAATCATAAAAGAAAAATACTCAGAGGAAGCAGCTGATCTCCCACTGCTGCCTCATCCTTCTTCTGCCAATCATAAACCTTTCTTCCTGTTTTATTTCAGAAATACATTTGTTTTATGTTAACCACATCAAATTATCTTTCTGATAACTAAACAAGGGATTAAAAAAAAAACCAAACAAATAAACCACAAACACCACAAACAGCTGTATGAGTTCATAATTCAAAATACAATCAATGTGATGGTCTCTTTTTCTCTCTCTAGAAGGGAGAAAACTCTAGACAGGTGCGGAGAAGAACTGTTGCTTCTTGCTTAATAATAATGGATATCTTCCATTGTACTCAGATGTGTCTGCTCTGTCGATGAAGACTAATGAACTCCATAGAAGACTTGCAATAAATAGGCTACCTGCCATGGTTTAGCTAATGAATATTAGCACTGCAGTCAAGGGATTCTACAAAACACGTGTAAAACAAGGCCAAGTTAATGATTTTGGCCCCATCAAAGATAGTAGATTTTTGTTCTGGTTAAAGAATCATAGAATCATTTAGTTTGGAAAATACCTTTAATGTCATGAAGTCCAACTGTTATTATGTATTTAAAAATTAATAAGAAGAACTTTAGAGATTTACAGAGAGAGAGAAATGCTCAAGGAAAAGGATTTGCTTCTGCCTTACAGTTCCACAGTGACTAGTTACTAAATATTCATGAAAGATTTGGTGCTGTAATGCACTGCTAATAGTCTTGTGTGAAGGAGCCACATACTTGGGCATCAGTCTTCAAGCCATCAAATTCCTTTGGCCTTTCTGTTGTGACTGTGAATTGTGGTGATAATATTTCTATTTGTGATACAGCAGTTCAACTCTGGGACAAGTCATCAGGTCACATTATGCATCTGACAGGTTCCTTTGCACTGCTCTGTTGAGAAGTTAAAGAAGGTAGATAGTTTGTAACTCAGTTCTGAATTAATTTTCTGGGAAAAACAAGCAGTTCATTCTCAGACTGGGCCTTGAGAATGGTAAAAGCAACTAAAATATTTTATGGGCACTGTGAACCGCAACGGTTGTGTCCTCTTGCTACCACCTGATCACCTTCAGTTGTGCTGAGGACATGTAGAATGCATGTTGGAGGAGAGAAGGGAGGCTGGCTGTGGAGGGACAGCTTGATCAGCGCAGATCTGTGACTGCCTGAGCTCTGAGAACTGTTTGCTGTGTTTGTATGGACCCTTGCTATGTTAAGGACTGTTTGCAGTTTGTAGGCTGTACGAAGTTTGAGGATTTTATCATTCTATATGTTTTCCTTTATTTCACTGTGTGTCCCTGCTGGAATTTTCCATCCCTCATGGCGTGTAACCCATCTCTGATTGGTCCCCGCCTGCAGCAGGGTACCATTTCCTTATATGAGAAACAAAGTAAACGGTTTTATTACAAGCAAATGAATTCGAATAGAGGACATTAACTCAGAATGACCTTTTGTTATTATTATTATCTCATTTTTACAAACCTCTAGGCGTATCGTGGAGTTGTAAGATGTCTCATCCCACTTGGAGTTGACATCAGGGACTCACTCGGANGGCTGGCCCAGACCCTTCCCCAAAACCTTCGCAGGGTGCTCCTGGGGTCAGGACCCAGCTCCGTGACCCTATTTAAGCTGTACCAGTTTGAATAAAGCTCGCTCTCTCCGTGCTTACTTCGGCAGCACCCATCTCACTCCCCGGAGTGTGCCCCTTTCTCTCCTCCCCCCACCTTCCCCTCAGGACCGCAGTATGGCACTCAGTGGGTGGCTTGCATAAGCCACAACCCCCTGAGAACGGTGCTGGAGAAGACAGGACCTCTCCAAACCCGGGTGGTCCCCTCGGCTGAACTGGAGGAGAAAGGCACCTATCTGCTGGATGGAAGGTGAGCAGCCAAGAAGAAAATCCTTTCCTAGAACCCCACAGCCTGCCCTCCCTCTCGATTCAAAAAAAAAAAAAAAAAAAAAAAGGTTTAAAAAATGGGTTCTTGCAACTCAAAAGCCAGCACCGAGACTTATAAGAGTTTAAAATCCTCGCAGCCATCGGCGGCCCTTTCTAGGGGCGGGGAGGGCACGGACTGGGCCGGAGAACCAGAGCTCCCCACCGCATCCCGGGGTCGGGCACACGTAGAACAAGTGCTCCCGCTGCTGAACTGCCCCGCTCCGAGGCATGAAACCTCCCGAGACAGGGCGGGGGAAAGCCCCTGCACCCCCCAAGAGCCGGCGCTGCCATGTACCAGCAAACGCCAAGTCGGGGAGGGGGCGGCACCGATGGAGCTGCCCCAGCCACGCGGCGAGCCCTTGCGGGACAGCGTGGTCCCGCGGGATGGCACAGCGGGGGACGCTGTGCATGGGGAGCCATTGCCGGGGCTTGGCGAGGAGCCCCGGGATGGCGGGGCTGGGAATGGCAGAGTGGAACCAGTCCCTCAGCAGCTCCGGGGCGAGCAGTGTGCTACGGAGCCCAACGACACGTGGTCCGGGGCTGGGAGCGCCGCAGAGGGGGTGCACAGAGGGCTGCCGGCAGAGCATGGGGTGACCCCGTGGGACGCTGAGCAGGGCAAGCGGGGAGAACTGCCTGCCACCAGGCCTCGGTGGGGGTCCCCGGGACACCACGGCTCGGCAGGGCACAGAGGAGGCAGCGACAGAGATGCCGCCCCGTCTCAGAGTGGCACCCCGGGAGCACGGCCCCTGCGGAGCTTATCAGAAATGCTGCCAACCGAAAGCAGCAGGCAAATGCCACAGCAGCTGGAGGGCAGAGCCAATCGTCTTAACAATCAAGATGGCAGGTCTGCTCAAAGCCAGCTTCACCCTGAGGTCTGGCACAAGATGGCGGGCACTTCTCTTTCTGCGATTGGGACCCGCCCCCGTGTAGTTCGGTCGGACTCCGGGCATCCAGAGTACAGGCGCCATCTTGTCTCCCTCACCCTGAGGCTGACGCCACCAAAGGCAGCGGGCCCTGGAGCCGGGACCCCGAGCCCTGCCCATCAGCGGCAGCAATGCCGGGACTCGCTTACTGGCACTCACCACCTCAGCCAGATGGGAAATCCTCCGCAGGCAGGCGGAGGAAGCAAAACATTTTGAAGTGCTGACACTCTTCAAATCAAGCCAAGTGGACATTCTTGTGACTGACTTACCAAATCCTTTGTGTATTTACAGTTATTTCCAAAGGTTTGAAATACTATTTCAGATTCCAGTTATGTTGCAAAGATTTGAGAGTGCCTATCTAAATTAATAACAGGGAAAATACGTTTTTAAGAAAATGCTGCAAAAACAAAAAGGGGGGAAGACAGGATTATCTCCCCATGAGCAATTGAACAAGGCACTTTGTTTTAAAATTTTTTAAACAGATTGGGAAAAAAAAAAAAATCTTGCTCCTGTAGTTCCAAAATTAAAGACATGATGACTGGGTAATGAGTGAGTCCCCTCCGTCTGGTAACCTGATGGAAGGGGTGAGCTTATGCGTTCACAGATACAGGTTCAAGATGGACCCCTTCCAGCTGAGTAAAACCAGAAAAAGGACTCATCATAGCAGCACCCATCCTTGCTGGAGTCATCATCTCTCTGACAGCAGCCACACTATTGAAGGTAAGAATAATACAAAGTTTATCCTGTCTTTAAGCTGCTCCTTCAGAGTGTGAAGGAAGTATTTGTTCTTACCACAGAAGTATAATCTGTATGTTACCATTTTCACTGGGGATATGGGGGATGGAGCTTCCTATAATTTTTTTCCTCAAAGGCAGTGTCAATTCATCATCATATCAAGGGTGACAGTGAATATGGATGCACATAAACATATCCATCACATTCATCCATGTACATATATTCCCATTTTTGTAGCACTTTAAATGTCATTCAAGTAGAGTCAAGAGCAGAGAGATTCACATTACTAGAAGATTTCTTCTATAAATTTAGTGTCCCTCCCAACTTAGAGCGTGTGTTCTTATTTTGGAACTGTACTACCATTTCTCTGCATATTTCAAGGAAATTTGGTCAGAAACATCTTCTCCTGACCCAATTTCAGTTGAAAAAAAAACCAAAAAACTTGGATGTGTGGGCAGCAAAGGACGTCTGGTCTGCTCCAATGGACAGTGAGATCAAAATTCAGGGGCCACCATGAAGCACAAATATTGCACACTTAGTAAAAGATTTTATATACCTAGTAAGGGTGTAATCAAACAGACCCCATATAGTGAGAATGATTGATGTTTCCATGCTAGTTTCCATGCTGGAATGCTTAGTGGCTACATTATTTCCCATTAAGCTTTTCTTATACTTTCTTGGTCTGCTTAAAAGAAGGCACACAAAGTATTTTTCATCCTATTGATGATCTCCAAGCACTTCTTAAAGGACTTGCCATGTGTATCTAGTTTGTTATTCATTGATTTTTCTTTTCCTTTGAAAATGAAACATTTCATACAGAATGAAATTGCAGTTTGACGTGGCAGTGTAGTGTTTTTCGTTGGTTTTGCTTTGTTTGGGGTTTTTGCCAGTACAACAAAACTATAAATTAAGTTCAGTCTGAACAGATATTAGGGTTCATTTCAGCAACCAAACTGGAAAAAAAAATCAGTTATTCATTTAGCTTTTTTAGGAGCTGTTTTTAAATAGAAGGTTGGTTATCTACTCTGTTTGAACTGCCTAACAGCTCTGGATCCAAAGCAATTCCTAACTCCAGACATGAGTTGAGGAGAAAACTAAAACTATCCTGTACCTTTTTTTCCCCCCGAAGACCACCAAGCAACAAATGCCAAGGCCATATATTTTTCCTTCAGTTTTGGAAAAGATAACAGACAGTGAAGGATGACATTTTGTTACATATATAAGTTGCTTACTTGAAGCACCAACAACTAACTAAATACAAGAGAAATGCTACATAAAGATGAACAATTTTGACTAAGTCTAATAAGATAATGTATAGTCTCATGTGATGACCTGTAAAGGATAAAATGTGGAGGAGAAAATGGAACTGTGCTGAACAAATAAATACTGTCTCTCAAAAGACAACAGAAAATTGGTGCCTCTGTTGAAAGAAAACAACCAGCTACAAATAATCAGAGTTGCTACAAAACCATTGTTGTATGATAGTTTTAATCCTTTGTCTTCCAGAAGAGTAAATGCTTAGTTCAGTACCCAGGAACTAGTATTCACTATCTAAAACTGAAATGAAAAAAAGAAAGCATAATTCACATTCAGGGCAGCTATAATTTTAGAAGTAGTAACAAGTACATTCGTGTTCATAGAAGCAAAGAACTGGCAGGAAGGAAAATTTGATAGGTAGTGTCAGAAATTATTTTGTTCAGTTCCCATTTCAATGGAAAATGTTCTAATAAATATATTTAATATAAGTATACCACTACTGAAAAAAAAATACCTGTTTCTCTGGATTAAAACCAACTCTTTCTTTTCTGAATACTCTCTGTGTCATACTACTGTTGGGAGAATGACAGAGTTATTCACTGAAGCTGTTCAATTAATGAATCTATATTAAAGAAAATTGCAATCTACTAGATTGGAGGAAGAGGTGAAACTCACTGAATAAATGATTTGTTATGAATTATTCATGTGCATCTAGTAAATATGCAATTCCCTCTACTTTTTAGTAAACACTAAAACATTTGGTTTTCAAAAAGCATGAAGTAATCAGTCAACATATGAACTGCTGTCATTTCTCAGTTGAAGTCTATGAAAAGGTCTATGGGCCAAATTCAGAGCTCTTTCCCTTCAAAGAAGGTTTATATTTATTATGTTAAAGTCATTTGATCTCCCTGAATTTGTACCTTGTTAATTAAACTAAATTCTTGCCTTTTCTCTAATCAGTTTAATTACTTTAGACAATTAAACAATGTTTTTACTTTGTTGTAGGCACTCCTCCAGCTTATATGATTTAAATATTTTAAAAAGCTTTTCCTATTTTTTTTTTTTAATTAAAGTGTCAGCAAATAATAAGGATCAAGGTAGAAATAGAAAATCAGACAGTTGCACAGGTTTATACTTAAAAGTTTGCTGGTTGCTCTCATCAGTGCTATAAGAGTCCATCAAGATTGTATAGAAATTCCAAAATGGCCAATCTTTTGCCCAATTATAAAGAGATTCAGAGAACTAAACCAAGGAATTCTATGTCTTTGAAAGCTAAGTAAGCCACACTGACAACTTGCGATAGGTCTAAGAAGATTTCCCCATTGAAACCTCTCTGCAAAGAGCATAATAACTTCTGATAAAAAGTACCTCATCTGAAGAACTTCGCTGTTCACACCAGAGAATGTTGAGCCTGCCAAATACTTTGTATTTATATAGATAGAGGGATCTACTTGAAAAGACACAGCAGTCTGGAAAATGTCCATGCTTAGAACTTTGGTGAAACAAAAGAAGACTTCCACAAGTGAGGCTTTGTGAAATAGGCCTATAATTTCATTTAATCTTGTGTATAAAAATATGTCAGTAGGAAAACTTCATTTCTCTAGTGACATTCCTTGTTCAGTTGTGCATTAATTATCATTATAAATTCTTACCTTGTAGCTATTAGATCTGCTCAACATGACAATGCCCTGTACTTACCAAATTTATTTTTTTTTTTGTCCCTTCTCCACCAGTTTCGTCTGTTAGCTGGTTTATCCTGGGATGTTCTTGAAGGGAAATGGGAAATCTGCCAACAGCTTGATTTCCTGGTGGAACATGGCAAAATTGAAATTACATGTTTTGCTAAGTGGCAACAGTGTTTTCACTTTAAAACAACAGAATGTGATTTGTTCATTTCTTAGAACTGTATAAGCAAACTTTTACTTTTTAACGTGCACCATGTCACTTCAATTCACTAGGAAGCAAAACAGTGGCATGGTATTAATTGTAGAAATATGTCATATGCATTAGTCTATTCTGAAAACAAGGTACACATACGACCTCTCAGCACCAGATAACTAATTAGCTTTGCCTGTTTGGGATTACTGGCTCCAGCTACAGTACTTATCTTGACTAATTACATGTTTTCTCTCTTCTATGCCAGAATCAATTGTGTAAGTGGAAGGCTTTCATAATGATGATCCATACTGTCAAGGAACAGATTGATTCCAAGAAATCTAGAGGATGTATTTTTTGAAAATTAAAGCCATACTGTGACTTCAAATATAGCACATAGTAGATGTTAAACAGGGACATAATGTGCAAAAGGTGTCACATATTTGACTCAAGGTATTCCCTTGCCCAGTTCTCTGCTTTCAAAACTTACCTGGAGTGTGGAACCACTGTCCATCGTCCCCTTCAAGGCTGTGCTCTGAAGAGCAATTTTCTCATTACAGTGCTGGCTCTAGCTCACACTCCTTTCATCTCAAAAAGTCCATCAGAACATTCTGCCTCTCTGCCTTTTCTTGTACAACTAATTCTCTGTCATTAACACTACCCAGTGCCTCCTGAGTTGTTTCTGTCAAAATCTGGGTGTGATGGTAAAGTGTTTGAGAAAGGATGGTCTGCTGTCATTGCTCAGTGTTCATTGTTGCCTGTTATTTTCAAAGATAACAGCCACAGTCCAACTCAACCTGCTCTCTGTGACAGGAGGCAGGGGCTCACTGCTTTGATAGTATTCATTCTGTGAATTAAATTATGGAGTCTTCTGATACAAGCAAAAAACCCAGCAGAACTGTGATTCTTCCACCATGCGGCTGTGTTGTAAAACAGCCTGATTTGTACAGTGCTAACAATTGCATCGCTCCAGATTTGGATGTTGCAAGATACAAGAATAAATGACAGGTGTAAAAAGAAAACTCACTTTGAAAATATCCATTTACCACTACGATGAAGTATTGTTATGTTTTTATATTCTGCCCCTGTTTAAACTGTGATTGACTTTTAACAGAATTAGACGTGCTCAGTCTGTCCCCCAATCTAGACCATTTCTCTGTATTGGCTCTGTCAATTAAGTATATTTCACTTATTTCCTGAACTCAGAAATATAATTTCTTTCCTGTATATTCAGTCCAATTCAAGTGCATTGTGAGTGATACATAGAAAATGTGACTATCTATTAATAAATCAAGCTAAATAAGATTGTATCCACCCTATTAAATTTCATGGCAACCTTTGACATTTGTTTCAGATAAACATTTTTTTCTACTAGAACTTGCTTTCACTTCTGACATTTTAGCCAGCATTTCCCTTTCAAAACTCATGCTCAGTGACCCAGAAGAAGTTCAGACACACAGTAACCAAGTAGAGGTTGGCCTTACTTAAGGAAGATATGTTTGCTTTATCCTTTAATGTAACTACAAAGTTAAATCATCTTCAAAGATGTACTTAGAAACATTTCAGTGGGGTATTCCTTGGAAAGTTTTACCTGTTTGGTCCTCAAATTCTTTCCACAGAGTTGCAGATATTCTGAGTCACTATTGTTCATTGTTATGTCCTATTAAAAGAGACTAATATTCTAATTACTTGCTGCCATCCATTTTAGTACTTCTTTTGTTCATACCATGCATAGAGATCCAGATAAAAACAATTAAAATGCAAGTCTATAACTGTTAGCAATACATCCAATTAGAAGATGTTAAAATATTAATACTTTATGTAAATTTAAATGTATTTCTGTTTACAGGGTAACTCTTACATCACAGGTGAGAGGACATCCAACAAACATATTAGCACCTCATGCAGAGAATGCCTAGTGTTGAAAAGGCACCTTTGAATTTTTGAGAGTGTGGATGCTAAATAGACATAGTGAAAAAAAACATGTTTCTGAGAACTGTTGTAGTTTTACAAGTGAAGTTCTTATTTCTACTGAATATAATTGTGTTACTAAATTCCAATATTTTTAATTGATGTTTAGAGAAAAAAATTATAATTCTAGAAGGATTTTGAGGTCTTCACACTCTTAAGTGACATTCATTTGAAGGGAATATATCCCTAAGAAAGAATAATGCCCAAAAGGTTATTCATTCTCATAAAAGATATGAAGAAAACATTTGAATTCTTCTGCATGGGAGAACTGATTATGACTTTTTTAAAATAAATGCAAATTTCATCCATATGAGACTGAAGTTCAATACCATGGCATAATTTAGGCCAGACCAGGACAGGATTTACTGTGTCAGCAATATGTGAGTCAATTATATTTTTAAGATTATGATCCCAGTGTATTAAGAACCAACACCTATAACATCAGTGATTCTTATACTGAGGAAAGGTACAGAAAGAGACATAAGGGCGCATCAACAGAAATAGAAGTAACCATGTTGCAATGACTGAAAGCTATGTGTAATTTCTGTAAAATGCCAAAGTTCCCAAATTCATGAACACCACTTCTCTAAAATCCACAGTAAGGTAGGCTCACATGTCATTTTCCTTTGCTTGTTTTATTTTTCCTAACTGAAATCCAAATGAGGACAAGTTAAGATGAGCATGTAGCTTAATCAATTTTCTTTATAGTATGAACTAATTAATGGGGATGATGACATTTTCTTAAAATATGATAAGCAAGGAGTTCTTAAGTACAGAATTATTCATAGGAAGTAATAATAGCTGTTGCTGATATTGATTCATAGCTGCCACCAGTGAAGGCAAAAGATATCTTTGGACATTGTGGATAAATTTAGACCTGACTACAAAATCAAGACATGACACAACTCATACATTACATAGAGCCTACATAATATCTGTCAGTGTGATCAGGGATTTGCTACAACTAACTTATGTTCATGAAATGAAATCAGGTCAAGAATACTCACGAATTTTTAGTTTATTTGGAAAAAATAAACTAGATCGTTTCATTACTTTTCATACACTACATAGTTTAATATAATGAACATAATTTTAGAGTGAAGTCAGTTGTATTAATTGCATTCATCTGTATAAATAAACCAGCCAGACTAAACCAAATTTGATTATGAACGTATTTTTGTAGGATTCAACTTCATATTAACATGTGAAAGGAAATCAGTTGCTTAAACACAAGTATCTTTTACTTTCTGTGATGCATTAGGATGTATGTACATCAGTGTAAAGCCAACAGGTGCAATGTATGACTGCATGCCTCTACAGAGGCAGCTGGAAAAAAAGTACAATACTGCCCCAGCATCAAAAAAATTATACAAGATGTCCTAGTTTTATGGAGCTGAATCTCATCCCATGTGCATAAATGAGAGAAAAAGAGGTCAGTGCAGTTGTCTTCACTTGGATCTCTAGTATGACTTCATATGCTCAAGAGCACCCAATCTGGCCTCCTGATACGGTGTTGGGTTTCAGCCATGAACTACCTATTATGGCCAGTGGAGTCTCTGGCTGCTAAAGAACTGCTTGACTCAAAGGAGACATCACTATGTGGCCAGTTGAATAACTTCTAAGGTTCCCCCAGCTTTACCAACCAAAGACTTCAATTTTGTGCACTTAGGCATCCAGTGCTACTTGATATGCTTTAGGGTATCTGAGAAGTCTGCTGCAGTTTGGGAGATGTGGCACATTCAACTCATCACTCTCTGGAATGACAGCTGGAGATGGGTCATAAGTACATCTAGTGCATATCAGATGGCAGTGGATGTCTGTGTGCAAATAAGTTAAACAGAAAAATTATTGAACTGTAACTTTCCAAGAAAGCTAATAAGACAATAAAACCATACTGCTCACAATTCTGTGCCCATGACTTCTTTATTACTCACGCCATCTAACTAATATTTGCCTTGGTATCTATGTCATGCTGCTATAAAACATTTGGTTGCTCAAGTTTCTTTGAATAATTAATCTGTCTTCCTTTGGCAAAAAATGGGAGGACAAGAACTTCTAAGTATGAAGTGATATGAGATAATCTTATGGTCACTTTTTTATTGTTTGTTTCTGAGTCATCAGAATAGCTCTGAGACCTTTTGCTTTATCTTTTGCTGAACAACCTGAGTACAATGTTGTAAGTACACAAAAGACAACTATAAGCATTGGACAGCAAAGGAGAACCTGATCTTGCATTAATGAGATTTCAGTTATTGGTTACCAAATTAACCTTGAGTAGAACCAATAAGGGCAAGGCCAGAGAGATACCAAGTAGTTAATTGCATACTGTTAGTGCAAAGAATCAACAAAAACCCAAGACCTTTTTATTGCATCTGGCCTACCTATCTTTCTATAACTTACACCTCAGAGAGAAATGAAACAATCTATAAAGGCGTTAGCAATTGTCAAGTAAGAACGATGTTTTTGGAAAGTGTTATTCACTTAGGATGAGAAAATGCAGGCAATCCAAAATCTGCGTCAAAGTTTTGGACATTTTAGGGTTGTACTTTGTAGCTGCGATTCCATTATGACTCAGGGCACTTTCTTCTTGCACTTTAAAGCTACTTTAAAACTAAATTTGCTTTAGTGCACTAAAGCTAGCTTAGAAATTCAGCATCTAATCATAAGCAATTATGTTCATATTTCTAGACTCAAGTGATTCCCTTTGTGAGTTCAGAACCTTACCATAAGGTCTAATATTTAAAATGTAAAAAGTAGTATATTTGATTGGCATAAATGAGTCCAGCCACTTTAGGAGAATTTGCTTCTTTAACCTCAAGCATCTTACAGATACAGATTTTTGGCTTTCACAGGAGCTGACTCCAGATAAATGACATCTGTAACCCTTCCCTTGTCCACTGATGTAGTTACTCCATCATAGAAAGCAACTAGGTTGGTCAGGCAGGACTTTACCTTGGTGAAGTCATGCTTGCTGGTTTGGATCACATCTCTATCCTCCATGTGCCTTAGCAGAGCTTCTAGAAGGATTTCTTCCATGATCTTCCTAGGCACAGAGGTGAGGTTGACAGGTCATTGTTATGGTGGCACCTTTGGTTCACTGACCCTTCAAGTATTCCACTAGCCAAAGTGAGGGGTGCCGCAGACAGTCAGAGGCTCCAGGGGGTGTGGTGTGGGCAGGTTACCAGGTGGACCTTACTGATTGATAGGTCCCCCATGCTGACCTTCATGCCATGTGGCCACAGACCTTGGTGGCCATCTTGGCTGACCATATGGACACTGCCAGAGGCCTGGTCCCCTCCCCCAACATGCACACACATAGATGCACCCACACAAGGTGGTTCTGACCCAATAGTCACTGATCTGGTGTGTAACAGTCCTACACTGGATGAACTAATAGTTTATAAACTAGAGGTCCATTTACAGGTGAGTAGCATGTTAGATTCATGAATTGCATGAACTATAGGTCCAGTGACAGATTCACAAATAATCTAGGGGCTATAGGTCTGGTTGCAGGCAAAAGAGCAAGATGGATTCACAAATGTCACACTTTACTGAATACAACATATGAAGTTCTTTTGAATTGCCGGTGATAATATGCTAACTGCAGAGTAACTATAACACTAAAAATATGATTGCAATCACGAGCCTAATATCCTGGGTTAACACTCAGTGTGGCTGAGGGCACAAGGCTTAGTGAAAGGCTTCCTTCCTGGGGAGGGAAAGAAGGATGAGCTTGTTAATCTATCCCTGCAATTTCACAACAAATTCTAATCCCCCAGTTAAATGCAAATTTGGGGTATTTTTTATACCTTATTAACCATTATTGTGCAAAGGGCTGTGGGTGGAACTGTGGCCAAAACTTCTATTCCTTGTGGGTTCATTGTACTGATCACTTCTTGGTAGGAGGTGTACTTGGTTTGACAAAACATTTCCGGGTATCAGACAGAAGAACAAGACCACACAGCCTAGGCCTCACTCCACATTCCACCCCCAACACCATGACAACACAAACCACAAGACTTCCATATGGTTTTCTCACTTACACCTGTGGGCCCCATGGCCTGTTGAATTTTGCATTTTCTTCACAATTTTATGCTTCCAACACCTGGTCTAGTGAAAGGTTTCCCTGCCCATGGCAGGGGGGTTGGAACTAGGTCATCTTTAAGGTTCCTTCTGACCCAAATAATTCTGTGATTCCACTTTTATTCTCTTTAAATAATGCAATATTTTAAGAAAATTAAAAACAACTAAGCAACACACTGTAGACTGCATGCTCAAAAAAATTTTAAGAGGTGTTCATAAAACAGCTTTAAAATCCAAGATGAAAAGCTCTTCTTAAATGCAGTGGTTTCATTTCATCCATTTATTCAGAAATGTCTTGCTTGTAGGCCCCATGTAGGCTGCTATAAGGTTTCCCTGGAGACTTCTCTTCTCCAAGCTGAACAGTGACAAGCTTCTTAGTCTCTTTACCTCTAGAGTATCAGCTACATCACTAAACTTGGTATCATTCTCATACTTGCTGAGGATGCACTCAACCCCATAGTCCATGTACCTGACAAAGTCATTAAAAAATACTGATACCAATACAATCCCCTCAGGAGCACCACCCATCACTCGTCTCCACACAGACATTTACTTGCTGACTAATTCTATAAGTTCAACCATTCAACCGATTCCTTATCTACTGAATAGTCAAGTGACTAGTTTGATAATGATATAATTGCATCAACATCTTCAAATGTTTACCTTTTTATTGTGCACGCTATGTGCACACTAAAGACAACACTAGAGGTTTGGGAAAGAGTATCTGGAAAGCTGCCTGGCCAAAAAGGACACGGTGGTTTTGGTAGACAGCTAGCAGAATATAAGGCAACAGTATTCCCAGGTGGCCAAAAAAGTCATGAGCATCCTGGCTTGTACCAGAAATAGTGTGGCCATCACGACCTGGGAAATGATGATCCCCCTGTTCTTGTCACTGGTCAGGTCACACTTGAAATCACGTGTTCAGTTCTGGGCCTCTCACTACCCAAAAGACATTGAGGTGCCAGAGAAGGGCATGTCCAGAGAAGGTCAATGGAGCTGGTGTGCAGGACTGCTGACCGATATCGAGCGAGCCCACCAGGAACGACACGTACACCCAGGCAGTGTGCTCCAAGTGAGCCAACTTTATTAAAAATGGGCGGGTTTTATAGGGAGCGAACCGGGGATATTATGGGGTACAGGGTGGAAACAGAACTCGGATTGGATATGGTAGGTAACCGGGGTGACGGGACAGCGAATGGGAAAACGGTCCTGCAAACAACCAATGAACATGCTGGGACGGAAAAATGGCGGGAAAGGTCTGAGGGGAAAAGGCGGGAAAGCTGTGGGGAAGAAGGCAATATGGAGGGGTGAGGGGACAAGAACAACAACTTAGCTTCCATATTCGAAAACCTTGCAGTGAAGAATAACAGTGAACATTATAACTAACAACTTTCTTAATTACATTCACCACGCAACCTAGTCCTAATAAAAGTCCCTTATGCTCTCTGAGCGAGAGACAATATATTTGTTTTTGGGGTAAGTCCAACACCGCCCCTCTCAGGGGGTGGTGAAGTCCGCAGCTAGCTTTCCCTGAGTCGGCATGACAGTGTCATCCTCATGTGTCCACCGAGTGAAATGTTGTCTCCAGATCTCATATGAATCGCTTTCCCCAACACTGGTGAATTGTTTCGACCACAGGTCTTATGAGGAGTGTCTGAGGAAGCTGGGGATGGTTAATGTGGAAAAAAAAGGAAGACTCAGGGGAGATCTTATTGGTCTCTATTATTCTCTGAAAGGAGGCTGTAGCAACATGGGGGTTAGTCCCTTCTCCCAAGTAAGAAATGGTAAGACAACAGGAAATGGCCTCCAGTTGTACCAGGAAGTTTAGATTGAGTATTAGGAAAAATTTCACTGAAAGGGTGGTAAGTAATTGGAAGAATCTGCTGAGGAAAGTGGTGGAGTCACCATCCCAGGAAGTATTTAAAAGCTGTATAGATGTGGTATTTGGGGACATGGTTTAGTGGTGGAGTTGGCGGTGTTGAGCTAATGGTTGGATCTGATGACCTTAGAGGTCTTTTCCAACCAAAAAGAATCTATCATTCTATGATTGTTTGGTAAGAGGCTTTGAATCCTTTTTCTTGCCCTTAACTTTGTGCCTAGGCTTATTTCTATTTTTAGCTCCCATGAAAGAAGAGTTTATTTTTTCTAAAACAATATGATTACAGCACAACCTAACAGTAAGGTTCCCTTGAATGGAATAAATCCAAGTAAAGTGGAAAAATGTAACTAAAATATACATATTAACATGATTAAATCATTAGTGGGCAAAAGGGTGGAATAAACTCTGAAAGACAATATGTTTTCATCTTGGGATTGTTTAACCGTAGTGAGATATAGACTATCAAATGGGAGTCAAATCCATAGGTGTAGAATATATTCTGAGTTTTCAGTTCTAATTAGCCCATTTGGACTACAGGAGCAGCAAAATATGTAATTTTTAGTTTCTGTGCTAAATATAGTTTTGTGACTTTTCAAAAATACCGTATATAGCATCTGATCTACAAATTAAGCAAGGCAATTAGACATCTGTTCTAGTACAAGAGTAACACCGTAAAATATATATGCATTTGGCATATTTTTCAACAGGAATGAAAGATCTACACACACAAGACCTTCTCTGTCCACAAAAGATGAACAACACTTCAAGAAGAATGTATGACAAAAGTAATCTGTAAATTAACTCTTGATTTTTCTTACACAAACTGGCTACCCTCCAGTAGAGGCACAGAACCATAAAAAGTAAGTGTCCTAGTTACAGTGGCCAGGACTACTTTATCACTGTGTAGGTGTAACCAAAACTACACCTTATGTCATTTCTCATGAGCTGTTAATAATGGACCCTGGAAGCTGGGGCACACCTGACACGTCAGGCTACAAGCTGGGTATTAGGGAACTCTGTGAGACAGAGGAGTGTTTCTTTGTTTTCACACCAGTATATGATAAGTCCCCTCCAGGGTGGCATCAGCACCTTCACACCCAGCCTAAGGGGTCATGTCTGCTAATGGGCCATTAGGGACTGGCACAAGAGGCAGTTGCAACGACCTAGACCATCAAAGATTCCAAAAATATCTCATGATTCACAGAGTTAAGTGACCCATTATGAAACTCCCTACCCTGGTGGGAGGTACTGGGCATTTCCATCTGAACCTGAGCATATATATTTGGATTTTGGGACTTCTGCCACCATTTGCTGAGGAGGGCCAGAACCTCAACAGGACTGCAGTTGTCCTCTTGACTGGACTGTGACCATCATCCGCACCAACAGGATTCTTCTATCCTTTTACTTTGTACTCAGGGGGACCATGTCGCGCTTAGCACAGGGGCTGAGAAACGCCGTTCTGTTCATGCCCCAGGGTGCTGGGTTATACATCTGGGTTTTGTGGGTTAAAACCAAATTTTTTCTCTGTATAATTGTATTTATTGTAATCATTTTATTAAATTGTAACTCTGACTTGTAATCTCTTTTTGAGTTGTGTTCATTTCTCCTGCCAACTTACCTTTAAATCAGCATAGTAAGAAACTATTTTCCATTACCCATTCCATTTTCCATTTACCTCACCTGTGGTAAAAAATTTTCTGAGAAAAAAACCCTCATGTTAAGAAATGTTTACAAATCAGAAACCTTTATCCAACACAAGAAATTCACCTGAGTATGAGGAAGCATTTTATGCTGAGAGGTGCAGAGCGCTGAAACAGGCTGCCCAAAGAGGTCATGGAGTCTCTCTCTCTGAAGACATACAGAACCCACCTGAACACATTTCTGTGTAAGCTGCTCTAGGTGAACCTGCCCTGGCAAGGGAGCTGGATTGGATGAACTCCAGATGTCCCTTCCAACCCTAACAATTCTGTGATTATGTAATATTATATGTACCCCTGTGCCCTTACATTTTCAAATATGTCCACTCAGAATGACCATTGCAATGGAAAAGAATGCCTAACTTTGATTTCATAATTAATTAAAAGATCAATGAGTGTTCCACACAGCTGGGTGTTGAGCTGTCCTAGAAACTAATTCCAGTCTCTGATACACAGTTTGGGGCCTTTTTTCTTTTTTTTAGAAATGTCACATAAAACTGACCGAGTAAGTTTACAGAATACCTAATGAGAAAACACTACATCATTCTTAACACAGAGCACAAGCAAACAGTTTTATTCCTGTTTGTGCAGCTTAACCTTCTGCAAAAGTAATTAGGTCTATAATTAAAAAGCTATTTGGAATGATTAAAACTCTGTTATCTAGTGGCATTTAAAGACAAATGCAAATGTCAGAAAGGATGAATTAATTAAAATTACTATTTAAAAGAAAAAAAGTATATTAGTGTAAGAGCTAGAGGATGTTATTTACTGAAATGTTACAATATGAGGTGAAGTTAGATGTTCAGAGGATACAGAGAAGGTTGAAACAATTTTATCTGGCATTTTGCAATGTGATCTGCTGCCATTCATGAATATATATTGTTATGTACATGTAAAGCTATATGCCTCAGTCATTATCTGTAGTTTAGGAACTATAGGGCTGCTCACAGAAGTCCTGTGTTTTGTCTCTGCTTTCCAGCCTGAATAGATTTAGTGTAATAATTCACCAAATCCACAAAACGGACACAGTGAAGGAGGCATGTTGGTAATACGTGTGTTGTGTAACTCAAGATTTTTTTCAAGACTCCCTGAAGAATTAGTCTTAGAAAGACGTTTCACTGTATGAAAGGTATGTCCTCAAGGAGTATTTAAGCATACACACCTCCAGTAGATGCTCTGCATCAACCTCTGGGAGGAAGCTGTCTTCCCTTCTCTGATAACAGAAAATGAACCTAAGGAGATATGTTTAATCTTTGACTACTGTAAATGCCCTCTCTTGTGCCAAGAGGCCTTGTGACTTTCTTTACCAGCCTCGATACAGAATCATGACAGCATTTTTTCTTTATTAAAGATTCTTCTTTCAGAGCATGAACCTCTCTTCTTTGTATCTTATACAATTGGCTGCAACATAAGAGCATAATAAAGACAATACTGCTTTGCCCTCTGTTACACACTGGATCAGTGATTACAGGGTCAGTGTGTGTGTGTGTGTGTGTGTGTGTGTGTGTGTGTGTGTGTGTGTGGTTCTGAAGGGGGAAGAGATGGGTTGAACCTCACAGAGGTGGGGTGGTGTCATATCCCTCATGGCAGGCCCTGGAGCCCACATGGAGAAGTCCTGGAGCAACTGCCAGTCACAAACAGCATGGGAAAACTGTAACGCTCCACAGCTTCTGGAGCACCTGACCCAGCTCAGATTGGTAGGGAGAGTGAGAACACGGCCCCTCACCCTGGCCTGAAACCCCAGAGCAGCTGCTAGGTCAGAGACCCCGCCTGGGGAAATTTGGCCATAGAGACCAGAACAGTTAAAACCAGAGAAATAAAACCAGAGGTTTTGGGGTGCCACATGGCATGGCCTTGCCACCTGGAGGTGTGAAATACTGTCTTTCCACAAAACTTCAGGGGTAGCTATTTCTCCCTCTTTCTCCTTCTCTCTGTTCTTGCTTCCTCTGTCTCCTTTTCTTTACTCCTTTTCTTGATGCTTTGGGTTTCCTTGGAGCTGGAGGGATTAGATTTAACTTAAGTGTGGTGAATTTACTGAATACTGTCTTGGGTATTGTTGATTAATATGTGCTGAGCTGGTATTGTGGTGGAATATTTTGTCTAGCTGGTGTATTGCCCTCTTGAACCATTGCCAAGTTCCCTTATTTTCTTCCCTAAACTAATAAAGAAACGCCTTAGGAACAGGCCCGTGTCTTATTTTCTGGACATTTTCTAAGGTATTAAAGAACCCTATATATATATAAATATTAAAGTAATATTCTTAGCAGATCACACAGCCAAAATGCTTGTGACAACACCCAGAAACAGCATATTTTAATGCAATGGGCTTGGTCTCAAATGATTGTATATTTGAACAATTGCTGTAATTTGCTTCTGAATTTATCATTGTCACCGTGAATTTTTAGATTATGCTCAATATATGACTAAAATGGCTATTTTTAAAAAAGTTTTTTAAAGGCAAATAGGCAATACTGTTTAGAAGGTAAACTCTCTTCCCACTGCATTGTTAAAGCACTGTGGCCAGCAAAGATTAATTTTCAGTGCACACTCCCACATGTTAAACATGAAAATCATCCAAGTTTCTATTACTCACTCAGAGACAGCAAACTCTATTAATTCATATTACTTAGTTTGACAAATCTCTGTTTATAAGACTTGTGTCTTTTCAACTTCATTGTGGAGTTCAAGAGATACTTAAGGAATGGCTCTATGAGGAAAAAAAAATCCCTGTGAAATATGAAAGATCAATTAATGACAGCACAACAGATCTCTGTGTCTTTAAGAAATGTAGCAATGACTTATTATTTCTTAATATGTAAGATTCATAAAAGAAAGAACTATAGGTTTAAAATTATTTGCAAAAAATTTACAAATTTCAGACTTAAAGAGATAATTATCTTTTTGACTGAAAATTTCAGGATGTTTCCTGTTCACTTTAAAGGACACAGGAAAACTCAAACAAAATAATTTGCATAGAAGACATTATCAAAAGCTCACAGTTCTATAAAAGATATTGTATTATTGATTGAAATGTATAACATCCGAAAAGCATTGAAAAAGAAAATTTTTGCAAGGATTTTTTTTCTTTATTTTTAATGTGTTTAAGGCAGCATAAAATAGAAGGAGAACCCATCACTAACTCACTTATTTCTAGTATCAGGGGATCGCTTTCCTGATATTAGTTTTTGGATACTCTTTCATTTACTCCTTGTTTATATTATCAGTTTGCACTATAAGCCCCTTTGGGGCTGGGACTGCAGATGTGACCATAAAGTACAATGTATTTTCACAGTATCATTCTGATTCGGGTTAGGGCATTTAGATAATACTGTAACAAACTAAACCATTTTAAAGTAATAAATCAGTTAACTAATTTCAGATCTCTCAACAAAAAAGGTCAGTGACAGTGTCTTAATTTTTATTTGCTATCTTATCAAACAATTTGATTAAATTAGCATGTTAAATGTATTGCTGCTTATGTGTACCAAAGCCTTTTTTGTACAGAGCACAGCAGGGAACACAATGTCATTAAATTTCAACCCCAGTGTGAGTTACTGCTTTATCTGAACATAAGAAAGGTTATGCTCTAGGCATAATCCTCTTCAGTGAGGTCTTGATTCATAAACTCACTGCACAGTTCACAGTAAACAGAGAAAACATCAGAGCTGGTTAGCTTAGTCTTCATGTGGGAGTAAGAGGTTAGACAGAAAGCACTTGTAAACCTCAAGGTACTTGTGCTTTTGCTCCTTCATCATAAAAAAAAAAAAATAATGTTAGAAGAGACAACAGGGAGTGATTGAAACGTGGATGGAAAATCTTTGAAAGTCATTCTTCACATGTGCAGGTGCTAGAGAAGAGTTTCTTTGTTTGGCGTCTACTTTGTGTAGAAAGGAGTACTTCTGTGGTTTTCTTTTCCCCTAATCCCACCCCAGCTCATCATTTCTTTTCTCTTATTTTAGAAAAGCAGTTATTCTTACCAATTGTGCCTTGCGGATCTCAGCTTATGTGCTCTTTACGTGGAAAGGGGCTAAAATAAAGCAGCTGACACAACCAAGGGCCTGTTTTCCAAAGTATGTTATGGCTGTGCAAGAACTTATTTAATTTTCCTTCACATTACATTTGTTGACTTATCTGATATGAGCTATTCTGTATGTCTTTTCATATTACCAGTCCTAAAGACTTCCAAACAACAGAGTGTCATGGGAATTATAGATCTTATTTGTGCATTGTTTTTAATATGATAGACATAATATGCTCTCCTATTGATGATAGCCTTTTGGCCACTGGATTTGCTGCTGTTTGACAGGCTTCTTGGCCTTCCAAAACATATGACCAGTTATCACATGAGACTTGGTATGGTTAGTTCATTTATTTTCACTAAATATGTATGTATTTAGATGTGATAGGATAATTGTTAAACTAATAAAACTGACAGACCTCTAAATACTAGATTTATCTTCAAGTGCCACATTCAAAAATAAAGGCAAGTAAGCCCATAACTCCTGCTGACTTAAGGGACTAGTAAGTTACTAAAGCATTTTTGGAGACAGAATCAAACATGATCTGTTTCTACTTCATGATACAAATACATACATGATTATATGTGCATGCTTGGTCTTACATGAAGGTCTCACTATAGTATTCAGTATTGGCCATTTAGAGATATATTTGTCAGTATATTTGAAGTCAGTATTATATGATATTATTTAACAGTGTATGACTTCTAAAATGGTATGCAGTTTATCAGTTCAATGTATAGTATTCTGGCCCAGCATCAGCTATTCCCTTAACATGAAACTACCTTTTGAACCAGTAAAATCTAAGATTCATTGGACAGGTCCTGAACCACCAGTCAAAAGGTACTGTTTTAATGTCTTCAGTGGGGCCAACATTTTACCATTTTACCATTTTATTTCCTAAGGATGCTCTGTAATACAAAGACCTTCTTATATTATGAACACTTATTATATTATGACACTATTTGTCTCTGCATCTCTGGGAATCTGACCAGAGTGGTGATGGGGTTAATGTACCTTTTTCCATTGAAGCAGATGCAGGAGTATGCTGTAGATGAAAGAAGGACAAAGGTTTGCACTGCAGGATTTTTTCTACAGCACTTTTAAACTGTTATGTCAGAGATACTCCCTTGATGTATATAACTCTCATGCTTCTAATGTCCAAATGTCAAAAAATATTGGACTGATGTCACCCCCCTGGTGAATATGACAGAAATCTTAGTTGTGAAAACCAGTATGGTTTCATATTTGCATTCAGAGAATCTTTATAAAATGGAGCCCATTTGTATACATAAGAATTGAAACCTAGGTTCCAGAGGATCAAATCAAGGCGAGATTTATATTTCATATTTAGGTGCTGTCTCTTCCAACTGAATATTTAGCAAATGTTTTCAGAATATTAGAATATTACTCTGTAATTTATATCAAAGGAAAATCAGTATCTTGATAAGTTTTAGACAGACCCTGCACATGTTCACATATTGGTTCAAGCTGTTCCTTAGCTAAAGCAAAAGACAGTTTAGATATACTAGGATTCTTATTGATCTATTAATGTCTTTTAAATTATTAGTTCCTTTAATAAACCTGAAGATTCCAAGACTGTCACTGAAAAAATTGGCAGGTCTCCCAAGTTGTGATTATTCAGTGAAGTATCAGAACTTGTTTTTCAAATACATAGGGATTTTATTAGAATTTTTTAAGTTAGAAAGGTGTATTGGGTTTTCATGGCCACGTTTTGGTAGTGGGGGACTACAGACATGGCTTCTGTGAGAAGCTGCTAGAAGCTTCCCCTGTGTCTGACAGAGTCAATGCCAGCTGGCTCCAATTGGACCTGCCGTTGTCCAAGGCAGAGCCCATCAGCAACAATGGGAGCACCTCAGGGCTTGACAAAGTGAAAACTGGAAAAAAACCCCACACAACCCTGCACAAAAGCCAATTGCAGATGGAGAAAGGAGTGAGAATATGTGAAAAAAAACCAGCCATGCACACACCAGTCAGTGAAGGAGGAGGATGAGGTGCTCCTGGTGCCATAGCACATATTCACCTGCAGTCCATGGGTGCCAGGTGGAACCACAAACCAGATGGAGAAGGTGGATGCCCGAAGGAGGCTGTGACCCCACGGAAAGCCTGTGACAAAGGATGTTCCTGAGACAATCCTTGGGCCTATGGAGAGAAGAGGCCAGGCTGGAGCAGATTTGCTGACAGGACTTGTGACCTTGCAGGGGACCCAAAATGGAGCAGCCTGTTCCTGAAGGATTTCACTCTCTGGAAGGGACCCATGCTACAGCAGTTCATGAACTGCAGACTCACATTGGAGAAGTTCGTACAGAACTGTCTCCTGTTGGAAGGATTCCATGCTGGAGCAGGAGAAGAATATGAGGAGGAAGACAAAGACATGCACTAACCTGACTGCAAGCTCCATTCCCTGTCTAATTTCTCAAGGTCTCTCTGCAGGGCCTCCCTGCATTTGAGGGAGTCAACAGTTCCTGCCAGATTTGTATCATCTGCAGACTTGCCAAGGATTACAAAACTGGGAGGAGCTGTTGACGCCCTCCAAGGAAGGAAGGCCCTGAAGAGAGACTTCCATAAACTGGAGGGCTGGGCAATCACCAACCATATGAAGTCCAACAGGGGAAATGCTGTGTCCTGCACCTGGAAAGGGGCAATCCTGGATGTACGCGCAAACTGGGGAATGAGATGCTGAAAAACTGAAAACTTTCCCGTGGGAAGAGCCCTGGGGGTCCCGGCTGATGGCAGGTTGAATGTGAGTCAGCAGTGCCGTGGCAGCCAGGAGGGCCAGCCCTGTTCTGGGCGGCATCAGGCACAGNCTGGAACAGGCTCCCCAGGGCAGTGGACACAACACCAAGTCTGACAGAGTTCAAGAAGTATTTGGATGATATTCTCAGGCAGATGGTGTGACTGTTGGGGATGGTCCTGTGCAGGTCTGAGAGTTGGAATCAAGGGTCCTTGTCAGTCCCTTCCAATCCAGCATATTCTGTGATTCTGTGGAAGGAGGTAGAGAAAATCAGGAGCAAAGCTGAACCCAGGAAGAAGGGAGGGGTGAGAGGAAGATGTCTGAAGACTTGATTTTATTTCTAATTATCCTACTTTACTTTGATTGGTAATAAATTAAATTAATTTCCCCAAGTCAAGTCTTTTGCCTGTTGCAGTAATTGGTGAATGATCTCTCCCTGCCCTTATCTTGATCCATGAGCCTTTTGTTAAATACTCTCTCCCTTTCCCAACTGAGGAGGGGAGTGATAGAGCAGTTTTGTTGGGGCACCTGATCTCTAGCTAGGGTCAACCCATCACAGAAGGGCACATTCCCATTTCAGTTCAGAGCTTGATTGGAAATATATATATGAGAATGCAGTTCTAGATCTTCACAGATTTCTAAGTATTCTTCAAAGAGTAGCAACATCTGTGGCAGTGAAGGGCCCCACTGCAGCATTAAAAGCAGAAAGCTATTCTAGTATTCATAAAATGTTATTGGTAATTCTGGAGTATGGGTAGATGAAGTGACCAGTTACATAGCTTTGGTACAAGAAAATAGCACTCCTAATTTATCAGTATAAAAAATAGTAAAGCTGACTTCATATACACCATTTTAGTAAAAATAACCCCCAACCAACCATACAAAAAAACTACCAAAAAAACCCCTCAAACTTCTCCTAAAAAATTACAACAAAAAGTTTTAGCCTGTTATATCTTTTAAGAGTCATGTTTAGAGCATACTATTTCTAGCTTAGTTCAATTTTCTGTTTAAAGAAATCAATTTAATATTAGGAATCATTTAGATTAAATGCATTTTTTCAATGATTACTTGCTCATATTTCCAAATGTCACAAGCAAAATCAAACAGTGAGGGCAAAAGGTCCATGACTGCAAAATAATGGATTTTTTCATCTATATTTCCAATAACGTTTAACAGAAAGCTATGTCCATGTTGTTTGTTTAGAGATTGAGAAAAATAATGTTGTTCATACTTCAGTAATCAAAATTACTTCTCTTAAAGATCAAAAGAATTCTGCATTTATTTCTTTTGTTCATAACACAGTTTTATTCTTAGTTGTATGATGAAAAGAAAATTAAAATGTAAAGTATATATGTACTGCTGCCAGTTTTCTGAATCTGGTGAAATGAATTGCTTATGTTACCAGTCAGTTAAAAGGAACATAAATCTAAATTTACAGTGGCTGACACCTGAGTCTTGGTGAGGGATTCAATTTATATATACTCACCATGCATTTCATTACTGTAAAGTTTCTTTATAAAAAAACCTCACCAAACAATAGGCAATCCTTTCTCTCTGAGTTGGTGAATAGCCACATCTAACCCCTCATTTCAAAAGCACTGGCCATGTCCATGGAAATTACTAGTCCTAGTATAATCATCGGCTCATGCTAAAAATCCATGCTTCTTTGTGATAACACTTCTTGCAATCAAGTCATGTGATATGACAGGATGTGTCTTCTTGCCTCAGGTGGCCTATTAGGTTTGAAGCTGAAGGCCAAGTGACACAGCTGTCTGTGCTTTGGTACTGTTTCTGTCTGATATGTTCCCCCATGCCTCTAGTCTAAGGACTTACCTTGGTTACCAAGTGTCCCTGAATAATATGCATATAATTAAAAATAAAATTGAAAGTAATGCATTAAAGTCATCGTGGAAATTCTCAGAGGTTGAACAAGCTTGCCACTTTCTTAAACTATGTGTAGTTTTAAGGACGTCAGGCCTTAAATGCAAACTCTAAACATTTAATGCATATAAAACACAAACTGTAACATATAATGAGTTGTTTTCATTATATGCCCAATAATGTCAAAATAAAAAAAAATAATCAGTGTGCTACTGCTCACATTGCAGGACTTATGTATGTATATAAGTATAGTTTTTGGGTTTGATAATCAAACAGAGAAAAATAGGTTAGATGGATGAGACAGAAGAAATTGCTCTTACTTACCTTTTTTTAACCTGTAATTACCCATCCTTATTCCCAAAATAAGTCACAAGCCTGGAGTGCATCAAATGCAGGTAAGAATAAACAGACTTCTCAGGAAGAAGCATAAACCTCCAATGACTGAATCCCACTCATCATTTTGATCCCAATGAGAATATATCCTCTATGCATGCAAGAGGATGTGCACCATTACTCCAGGCAAGAAAGAAATCATGCCACAAGCACCATTCATCCAGACATCCCAGTGCACCTTCTATCTAGCCTGTTGGCTAAAACAGTCAAGTAAATGTTTGGATTTTTGCACAGGGATTCAAATCTTCCACAGTCTCAGAGAGTATATCGACCAAAAGGTTACTGCAAAAAGAAACAATTTTTGCTATCTCCATTCTGAAAGGTGAGGCTGCTGCTTGTTTTTTCACAAGTACAAGCTGACAAGTAGAATTTCCCAACATCTAGACACTGCAATTTTTTTTTTTGTATGTGCATATTGAACAGTGTTATTGTTTGAGGTAAAACTAAAAATTCTGTTCAGCATATCAAGATCTTATTTATGTGCCCATTGACCCTAAGAACTATGTATAGGTTCCCCTAATCATTGTGAAGGGGAAAATGTAATCTTACTTTGCTGCATGGATGAACATTTTAAAAGCACTTGGCCAGCTTTCTGTTGTATCTAAGTTATTCTTAGGGTGAGTGAGAGGACCTGATTTTTAGCCAGCCAGGCTTTGGGATCAATATAACAATCAAAGCACAATGTTTCATTTATTTGGCCCTAATGCTCCAAGGGAAGCTGCAAAATGTGGTCCGGTTCCTCCTTAGAAATCCTTTGAGTGATCTCATTTTTTATCTTGATCATTTAGTCCCTAGCTCATCAAAATTCATTTATCAGGCCTTTTTATCAAATTTGTGCTTCTTACCACTAAAAAAAATACCTTTCTTTCCAAGAGCAGATGTCTTTTTGTTTTACAGCTTTATTTTTATACTGTTTTCAGTCTTCTGTTGATCTTCATTCATAGAATGTTTTGTCTGGAAAATTTGGAGTTAGACAGGAAAAAGCTTCCAACAGAATATGTTGCAATGTTTATTCTAAAAATTATAGTATTCTCTATAGTCTGTTGTGATGCTGTGGGCTTCAGTCTTCAACATTGACAAAACCAACATTTAAAGATCCCTTAGAAGAGATAGCTGCTCTCATGTATGCTTCCCTGACATATTTCTCTCTTTTTTTTTTTTTCCTGGCAGAAATAGCACCCAATCTCAAGTCAAATTTAATGACTAAATGTCATACATGAAGCTGTAACAACTTGGCCAAAGGGACTTTTTTTCCTTGAAAAATGTCAGAAGTGAAAGACTGTAGCCTCAAATCTGATTTCCCTTTCACACCACCTGTCTCATTCTACTGACATAAAGTTCCCTGGCTAACAGAAACATGATGAAACTTCTTTTTGTGTGTGCTTTGGGAATAAAAGAATAATAAAGACAGAAAGAGGTAATATCATCAACGTTTTATCCAGGACACCAAGGAATAGTTTCTGAAGTCCTTGCTGTTTTGTTTGTTGGAGAGAAGTGTAGTAAGGTACAAAATGCTACCTGTTACACTTCTTCCTTTGCTGCAGATCTCCCTGGGCATCAGAGAACTTGTGTTGAAAAGAGCAAATCTGAAGCTTTGCTGTTTGTCACTGAACAGCACTGTGCTGCAAATGACAGTCTCAATGTTTCCATTCTCTGCTTTGACCACATAAACTCGAAGAAACAGTCTGAAAAAGTACCAGAAGATTCTTTTTTTTTTTTTTAATATATATATACTTCAAGAAATAGTCTGTAAAAGGAAACAAAAAGCCCCTCAAAAACAAGGGTCACTAAATGAATAGACCAGAAGTGAAGACTATTTATAATGAACATCTAATAGGCTCATTCAGATGCACCTCTGGAGTAGGAAAACAGGAAAGACCCTTTCCCCCACAAATCACCACCAACACTCAGAGAGAACAGAGAAGAAGCCCCAGTGAATTTCATCAATTGCAGAACTCTAGGGGAAGGAAGAAAATAAGGACATGATGGTGTCATAAAAGGCTAACAAAAGTACAAGGTGAAGGTTGCAGGAAGCTAATAGACTCATGTAGACGTAGATAATTTAATTTGAGTAGGGTATATCCATCTTAGAGCCAAAGTGAGATAAATCTTGGAGTATCTGTTACGCTTCTATCCATTCACATTTGTTTTTTGGTTTTTGCCTTGTTCAGACCACTTATGTCATAACCAAGTCATATTCTCAGTTCCCACTGCTATATAGCTAGGACTTCATGGCTGTATCTGAAGACGTAGAATGAAATCTCCCTTACAGAGAATCACCAAGTCATTAAGGTTAGAAAAGACCTCCAAGATCATTGAGTCCAGCCTTTGATAGAGCAGCATCTTGCCAACTAGACCATAGCAGTAAGTGCCATGTTCAGTCATTTCTTGAACACTTCCAGGAATGGTGATTCCATCATCTCCCTGGGTAGCCCATGCCAATGCTTGACGACTCTTTCAGTGTAGAAATTATTCCTGATGTCCATCTTGAACCTCCCCTGGTGCATCCTGGGGCCATTTCCCCTTGTCCGGTCACTGGTTGCCTGGAGGAAGAGACTGACTCCCACCTGGCTATGCTCCCCTCACGTAGTTGTAGAGAGTGATAAGGTTAAACACTCATACAGCCAAGAAGAGAAGAGGAAGTGTGAGGGGGAAAAAAGAGGTAAACATTTAAAGGACAATTGTTCTTATCCTAAAAATGTGCATAAAATGGGTTCATGAGTCATTCTCTGATGGGTCTTTTTTATGTTAATTCTGTCTTATGAATAACCTATCGACTATTTGAATCTCCTACTGATCTTTATTTTCTGCTAGCCAAAAAAAAAAAAAAAAATTGTCCACAATAAAGCACAAATGGGGACTTTCTGAAAACCTACTTCACTATAATTGCTGGTATTTTTTAATGAATAGGCTAGAAAGGGAGTGACATGAGAGTTAGAGACCATGAATGGGTGAACAAAGCTTTTTCTGTTATAGTGAAATGCAGCAGGGCAGTAGGTTTGCTGTTCAGATGCAGGTAGATCGCTAAAGATTCCTTCAAAATTAATTCTAATTATCTGTTTAGTGCTGGAATACCTCCAGAGAACCAAAAGCAAGTTATTTGCAGGTGTTAACGGCATAGAATTGCAGTGCAAATGCAGCTCAATCTGTGTTATAATCACTTTCTGTTTCTAAATGAATAAGAATGGAAAAGGGAAAACAGGACACATTAACAGGTTAGGTTTTGGAGATTAGAACTGTCTTTAAAGCTTCATAGCGCAATAACAAAAAATATCACTAACAACTTACCTTTATAGCACATCTGTATCTTGATTCATTAAGGAACATTACATTACAAACTTTTACTTTATCAAATCTTAATTGTGGTAACAAAACAATATTATTTGTGTACCTTGCTATTCTGCTGTTGTTTTTTGCCTCCTGTGCTATTTACAACTCAAGCAGTAAAGCTAAAAATTATGTATTTGGAAAATTGAATCTCTGAGTCACTCCAAGGTACTAAAGCAAATTAAATGAAAATTGGAAGAGCTAGAATTTTTTTCACATGAGTGAATAGTTTCTTACAGAATAAATACAAGGCTGTTTGAGTGGAAAAAACCCTGATTGCCAAAAGACAGCAGAAAAGCTGTTCTATTTTACATATAAATGAAACAGAGTAAATAAAAAAAATTGTGTTTAAGTCACAGAAACAAATTGAAGTCTGGTTTAAAAAATACAAATAAACATAACCAACAAAAACCTCAAAAGCAACTTTTGATCTAATTAACCTGTGTCTTCTTCGGTTTTTTACAATGGAAGACTGTAAAAAGACCATTTACTATGGATCCAATCTAATGTCCTCTAAAATCAATAGAAAAATTCCCTTTTACTTCTTTTTGTCTAAAGCTAATGTTTTTTTCAAATGCTACTAGGGAGAGTCAGAATCTGCTTTACCTTAATGGTCTTTAGATTACATCTTCTAAAGTACTGAGGTGATCTAAAACAGAAAGTGGAAAAATTACATTTCTAAATGTCATAAGTGTTTTAACTGTGATATGTATTTCACTCCTACCAAAGTGGGGTTTTTTTCTTGACATTGATTGAGATCTTATCTCTACACTATTTTATAAGTTTTCATGCTTCAAGCCCCCAAACTCATCAAACACCTGTAGCAAATCAGTTACAACATGCTGCCATTTTCCTGGGACCAGTGCATTTGTCTCAGAGCCTCTTTGCAACAGCTACACATTTCCTTTGATCCATAACAGTAATGTTAGGAACATTCAAGTATGTGATTGTATTTGTGCAGAGCTGTGTTGTGAGACTGACACAGAGCTATGTGCTTCCCTTTTACAGTCTTTGCTCTCCTATGTTGAGAATGATGTCCCACTGAGTTTTTGTGATTATCGTCACATTACCAGTATGCTATAATTCTGAAGTGATTTGAAAAGCCAGCGACATAGTAAGTGATTTAGAAGGAAGAAGAAGGAGGCAGTCCATTATCTCCCAGGCAGAGCAATACTTCTGAAGTAGTATTTTTTTTTCTTTTTTTTCCAAATTTCCACCATGCCACAAATTTTACATCATATTTTGCTGAATTAGACTAATATATATCAAGTCATATCACACAAAATATAGGCTAATATGACATGACATGGGATAGCAGAATGAAACTTGCTAGAGTTTTGAATTATTTTTCTTTTACTTCTAATCTACTGCTCCAAAACAAAAGTTAGTCAAAACTGACATCTTGTAGTCTGGAACAATGTATATTTAAACTTTTTGCAAAAATTTTAAAGTTTAATTTGCCACGTGTTGCAAGCTTCTTCATTGTAACTTTAACCCTCTCTCATATTGTAAGATATTTGCTTTTTATTAAAAAGTACAAATGGAAGATTTAATCTCCCAATTTTAGAGCTGTATTGTAAAAATAATTTGCTCATTCTGCCTCTTAGACCTGTCTGCCAGAATTCGCATTCTGATTCAACAGTCAGTGAAATGAATCCAGAGACTCAACAACTCCAAATAGCATTTCCTATTACTAAAAAGACTCCTACTGTTTGTGGAGCCAGTTTTTTATTTCATCTGCTGTTTGCTTTGAAAGCATCTTTGGGTTCTATTAGCTAATGATTTGAAAGAGATTTTGCTACAAGTAATTTATTTATGTCTTCTTAACAGATATTGGGATGGGAGAGACCAAAGTGTAACCAACCTGTGAATACGTTTTACTCCATCCTCACAGAGGGTTCAAGATGCTTAGTACCTCCCACAGTCTTATGGACATATTTTTTCTAGGAAGCAACTACGGAATTGACACATTTTTCAGGTAGAAGGCAGTATTTTTCTCTTTTCTGTAATATTTTGTAATATTTTGTATACTTCCCTGTTATGTCTGAAAATCCCACTTCCTCCTCAGATAACTTCAACTTCAACATCCAGACTGCCCAAGGAAGTGGTGTAATCACCATCCCTGGAAGTATTCAAAAAACACGTGTATGTGGCACTTGGAGATATGTTTACCGCTGAATACGGTTGTGCTAGGTTAATGACTGAACTCAGTGATCTCAGAGGTCTCTTCCAACCTTATTGGTGCTATAGTTCTATGATTTAAGGAGAAGTAGAACAGGATTATGCAGTTTATTTATATCTGAAAGCTTCCCTCTGTCAAAATATTCTACTAAATACTTTTGCCATCACTAGCTCCTCCCCACATACACCTAAACCCAAAAGTTAGTTAATAATGGTGGCAGCAAAATCATTAGTGCCTGAATTCCCTTCTGCCAGTCAGGACACTAAATATCAGTGCATTTTCCCCACAGATCTAATTTTCCAATACAATTAAAATACTAGGCAATCACTAAAAATAAGCCAGAAAAAACCCCAAAGGCTTCCCTCTCCTCCTCTCTCACCTAGTCTGGATGCTTCATTGAGCTATTTTGTCTATTACATTTAAAATAGAAGGTCAGAAGTTTCCATTCTAATGAACTCTCTTGCTGCTCAAGTCATGTAATCTTCAAAGTTCTTTGCCTGCAAGATCAAAATGACTAATTTTTACTTCTCTAAAGTTATAGAACCTGCAACTTGTTGGGTTTTGAAACAGAAAGAATTCAGTGTCTGCCAAAGTGTTTTGACCATCTGTAGCAATGGATAGAATGCAGAGAGTATCGGCTGCTTAGGCTTAGGTTGAGCACTTGGACCACGAAGCCTGAAGAAATCCAATTTCTCAGTTCACCTCTTCCCCATTATTCAAAGGTCTCAGAGGTCTGCAATCTCTTTGGTTCATACTCCAGTGAAACCATGTTAAACTGAAAAATGCAAAGACCAGAACCCAAAACAGGAGTTACAGAAAAGGTTTATGCAAGACCTTAAAAGCACTTTGTGTTCTCAGGCATTGGCTTGGGCTGGACTCCTGTCCAGCAGTTTTAGTTTACAAACTGCAGTGGCATATTAGGTATTCCTACAGAAGTGAGACTGAAAATGCATTGTCAACAGGTTTATGCTTCTGAAACCTAACCATTGGAAACACATAAATTAGGTTTCTTCTCTGTGCTTGTCAAGCATTAATGTAGAAACACATTAGGCAATAAAGTCATATTAAGAAAACTCAGGAATGGCTATGTTAATCAACAGGTGGCACAAATTTAGACATCGATACTGCCTGTGCATGGCTGTTTTTTTCCAACTTTACAAGACCAAACCTTTAAAACACTCTCAACAACCAGGGGTGGAAAGGCAGAGGGGAAGAAGGCCTCTGCAGTTCCAGGCTGAAGTGTAAGTGCCTGGTGGTATCTTACTGGAGTGTCCCTGCATCTATGTGACTCTTCATAGTGTACAACTGTTTCTGTAAATTTCCTGATTAGGTTTTTGAGTAAGGCTTGACTGTTCTTCAATGAAATCAGTGAAAATATTGCTGTTGATTCCATGAGAGACATGTCAAGCTCATACACAGTTCCTCCTCTNCCTTACTGGGGTGGTTTGGAGGTCCCTGTCTTGTTGTGCCTAGTATATAAATTTAATATATGTAAATATATATATATTCCTTCAATTTTCTCTTGCTGCTTTTTGCCGTTTCGGGAGAGGGAGGGGGGAATCTTTCTTGTGAGGTTTGGCTGTTGGCAGAGAGCCAACCCGAACTTTCACAACCCTAGTGACATTTAATTAAAGGGCAAGTTAGTAGCAAGGAAACTTATGAGGACAAACAAACTTGATGAGCTTACAGATGGAGATCAAATGGGTTTGCACCAATAATACAGTGATTTCTACAAGTAAATTATAATACACTTCCTACATTTAGCTCTGGGGCAGATGATGGCTTCTTGCCTTCTTGTGATATGAAGTTTGCAAGCAGTATTCTCTTTTCTGGTAAGCGTAAAAATTATTCATGGTAATACCTCAATTTAATATTAATTCTTAGTAATTTGATTAGTTTTGGTGAGACTTTAAAATCTTACAGCGTTTAAAGAGTAAGGTTATTGATAACTTTTAATGGCATTTACAGACCTTAAAAAAGTGCTTGGCTTTCTTAAAAGTTTCTTTTTGTATTTCTATATTCCACTTTAATGCAACAATGCCTTCTTCTTAGACATTCATTGTGCTACATATCAGGCTGTGAATTCAAACAACAAGTAGTAATGGTGTTGCACAAGCTCTTTCTGTAAAGGAGATATTTCCATACAGATTTAATGAAATGGCTACACTGAACTTGGATTTTCAAGGAATGTGCAAAGGCTTGAGCAGCCTTCATCATCCCACTATTATGCTTGCTTGGTTTGTAGGTGACTTGTGTGTGTGTGTGTGTGTGTGTGTGTGTAGCTTTAAGTGTACAGGGGTAATTTAGCAGGCAAAGAGTTTAAAAATGTGTTTATCAACTGGGCTGGCAGAGCTGCTCCATTAGCACATCTGGTAGAGCTGCTGCTTTGAGATGTGATGCGGAGATGGATGCAGGAGCCAGCAGGACTGCCTGCCAAGCCCACGAGGTTCATTAAGCTCTGTAGAACCCTGCAGGAAAAAACAATTTTTAAAATAGCTTTCAAAGGCTCCCTGGGTTTAAAAGTTCTGGGTTCTTTTTCATTGCACCATGCAGAGAAATCTTTGCTTCTAAAGCACAATTTACATCTCCTGAAAAAAGAGAGAGAAAATATCTTTTTGGTATCTTTGATAAAGCTGGTACTTTAGTTGGAAGTAATTTACCCTATTTATCAGCTTTGGTTACCCAATCCTTGATGAGAAACTTATAAGTGACTAAAAATTGGTCGCTTTTTTGGAAAAAATCTCTTTCCTTCTACAGTTCCAGAAAGGCTTAATACCCTCACTTTAAAATGCCAGTCTGGATTTCCAGGTGTATACTTTCTCACCAACGTGTTTTTGGACATGCTGAGAGGTCAGGATTTTATTATTGTTGATGCTGCTGTGGTGGTGGAGATGGGAAAGAGATTATCAGCCTGCTGCCAGGAGAATTAGAAAAAGAAAAAAAATCTCTTCAAATTCACAAAATATGTCTCTAAGCTATGCATATGTTTTCTGTTTTTTTACTGTATTATTAATATTGTCTACTAAATTCTTCCCATTCTCCCCTGCAGTAAAGTAAGGTAAATATTTAGACTTTCACAAAATAAGCAGATGTATGGATGTGGACCTGTTGTGCTGAGTACCCTTTTAGTTTTACTTCAAAGGGTGATGTACTCCTGTAAACTGCCCATCTTCTTCACAGCAAAGAAAAATGTCAATGAACATCTGTTAATGAAAGACTAAAATCTTAATAGTTCTAGACCTCACTCTCAATGCTACAGTGACAGTCTGTGCTATAGAAATTGTTCATGCATATCAGATGGCTGAAATTTTTAAAATATTCCATCACTGTTAAAATTCAGTCACTGAAATTCCAGCTGACTTATGCATGTAAATTCAGTATTTTAACACTGCAGTATTGCTGTATGGTACCATTTGCTGTAGAGCAGCTACAGTCTTCAGAGGTATTACAAAATCTCCTATTTCTCACATGACAGGACATTTCTTCTAACCTATGCCTCTTGATGCCATTTCAGTCTTTCATTGTTTCCTACTAAGATTACTAGCCCAAATTAGTTGATAAAATTTGAATTTATCTAATACTACATCTATGTTGGGATATAAACATAATTTTGGCAGTAGAGGAAGACCNATATATATATATATAGTGATATATTTTAAAAGATGGCTTTACTTTCTTCTTAGCATTTAAGTTGGCTAAATAGGGAAAATTTTACTCTAAAAATCCTGTTGATTTTAAGACAAAATTTTCCTTTAACATATTGCACATTCATAAATGTTATAAGGCATGAGCTTTATATGAATTTCAGTTAAAAGGTACATGTCTGACTAATGAAACACAATCACATGCCTTACTTGGCTTTCTTTTCTTTTTGCTATTTTTTTTTTTTGGTAGAAGAAATATGCAGTAAAACCTCTAATTAAGTAATGGAAATATCAAATCCTGTTGATTTTAAGACAAAATTTTCCTTTAACATATTGCACATTCATAAATGTTATAAGGCATGAGCTTTATATGAATTTCAGTTAAAAGGTACATGTCTGACTAATGAAACACAATCACATGCCTTACTTGGCTTTCTTTTCTTTTTGCTATTTTTTTTTTTTGGTAGAAGAAATATGCAGTAAAACCTCTAATTAAGTAATGGAAATATCAAATTGAGGTAAACTGTGATACAAGTGTAATTTGAAATCATAAAACCTGATAATCTGAGGAGTTTTAAAAAAAATAAAAAAGTCTTACAGGCAATATTGAACATTGTCATGTGACAGAGATCCTTGGGTTTATTGGCCTCAAGAGCAGCAAAAGAAGTTGGTGACCAGAAGTACCAGATATAGGGTTTAGAAAATAGCACACTCACTTCTATCTTTCAGTCCTTTGCCAGGTTTCTGTGGACAACTGTGAGTAAAGAGCTTGGTGCTCCTCAAGTTAATTTGGTTTAAACAGAAGGGGGAAAAAAAAAAAAAGGCAGAAACCCAACAAGCTACTTTCAGGCAAGTAAAACTGTATCCAAACCCTGAATTTACAAAGAAAAAATTTAAGAGCATATGTAAAAGAACAAGTCACTCATGAAAAATGTGACTCACAGTGTTTCCAGCAGGACTGGAAGATGATGAAATGTTGTAATGATGACACTGGCACAAGAAACTGTGTAGCGCAGAGCATGGATGTTCAAAGATGTGTGTGGGAAATGAATCATGTGATGCCCATTAGTGTCACTGAAAATTTTGCTGTGAAAGCCCCATGCATTTTTAAAAGTGTACTTTTAAATGTTTAATACAACACTTACAAGCAAAATTTAGCACTGGCACAGGGAATGTATGCTAATTCTCTGCTCCTTCACAGTCCTTATTATGCTTTTGTTAGTAGGAGTCAAGGCTTCCGTATCAGGCCAGACCTTTTGTCTCATCAGGCTGATGGATTTGTCTGAACTGTGGATACTTTAAAATAGCATGTATGGACTGAATGACAGAACAAGTGTGTGCTAGCAGAGGTGGTGTTTCATCACTGGCAGCTTCTGCTTAAATATCAAATTTTAAAAGTGTTCTTGCCTTATGAAAGTGTTTGACAGCTGTCAGGTCAGACACTGAGAGTGCGAGGAGTGAAATCAAAGCCATCTTCCTGCACTTCTTTCTCCACAGATTCTGTCTGATTAAACAACTCTACCCAGATATGCAGGCAGTACACATAAGAAACTCTTCTTGTAGCACATATTTGCAGTCAAACTAAGGGAAAATAAAATTTCAAAATTCTCAGTTTTGTGCTATAAACAAAATCCCACTTCTTAGTTCAGCATGATGTGGGGACAATGTCATCTTCATTAAGTGTGCACTGTACAAGTCTTCACCAAGCTCCATGAAACTTGATGCTTATGTTTGTGAGATGTAAACTCCAGTGAAATCAGCTGGGCTTGTTAAGGATTACACGATTTACTGACATGCTGCAACTTGCAAGATTAGAGTCAGTTTATGGGTAAAAAATAGTGGATGAAATACATTCCTCTTTATTGACAGGAAAGGAAGTGTTTAAGCAGACTGGTAGCACTAGTAGATATGTCGCTGACAAGGCTTGAATTAATTAACTTGCCCTACCTGAAAAGAAGAAAAAGAAGGAGGAGGCAACAGGCATAAGTGAGGGGTTTATCTCCCAGAGTGATCTGAAAAGAAAAAAGGTATCAGCAAGGGCCTGTCATTAAATAGATAAAACCAATGTCAACTCACCTATAAAGGCCAAGGCAGGTAAAAGGTTGAACATAAAAAGTACTGTTAAAAGAATTAACATTGTGATTTCTCAGGCAGGATTCCTTGGGACCACCAACAACATTCCCTGTCTCTGGAACTGGGTGGGACTTAAAGCAATCTGGTCTAGTGAAAGGTGGCTCTGCCATGGCAGTGGAGTTTGAGCTAGATGATCTCTCAACCCAAACCATTCTGTGATTCCTGTGAAAGGACACTGGTGACAAGCTATTTCCTGGGTACCAAGATAAAGCCAGTTATATGAAAATACTTCTGCTAATGGAACCATAGAGGAAATTTTGCTATTTATGGCCCACTGCAAAGTAGCTCAGATGAGAACTAATGATGAACAGATTGATATTTGACACTTCTTCCAATATTAAGGATATTGGAAGAAAATTTCTGTCAGATGCCTTTGCTGTTGAACAGAAGGTTGGAGAGATTAAAATCTGATTGATTCTACTTAAATATTCAATAAAATACGGATTTATTTTCTATCTGCAAAAAAGGGGGTACCAAAAAAGAAAAGGAAAAAAAAAAAAAAAGAGAGAGAAGGAAGCTGTTCATGCTTTACTTACTCAGAATATTTTACTCTGTAAAGCATGGTGGTTTTAATAATTTTCATTCAACTCTGGCAGAAAGGGGAAATATAAAAAATTACGAACAAGTATGAAAGATTAATTCTGTATATTGATGAAATAGAAATATATAGTTAGAAACTGAATGCAGTGGTGACTGTAAGCAGAAAATGCTGTTACAGTAAGTAGAAAGTTTGTTGTTGAACAGAAAATTTGTTTGGGCTTAAAAGTTATAAAATCAATTTTAAAATCTTGAAAGGTTAAGGAGATCAAAGAAGACCTATAATTATTGGGATCCTGGGCTATTTCTCATAGGATGCTGGAAAAAATAGAGAATTTAAAAATAATAGATAATCTTCAATTTATTGAGCAAAAAAAGACCACCAGTCTTCTGCCTGATGGATTAAGGAAGACAGAAAATGATCTTATACTGTGGATGCAACTGATAACACAAAGGAACCAAAACAGCCAGGAGACTGGGGCTCAGAGGGTGTACCAATGTGACACATAAAGTTCATATGCTGTGGCCATTCTCAAAAGTTAAGTGGCTGTCTGACATATGGGGGAAAAAAATAAAAAAAGTAAAGGCTGTAAGAAGATCCATCAAGAGTCCAACAGAGCAGGGGTTTCCACATGCCAGAAAATTGTGCATAGTATGAGGAAAGAATTGATAACAGCATGATTAGCAGAGAGAAATTTTTCATGGGACCAGTGGAAAACACTGCAGCAGAAGATGAATGGGCTGCTATCTGGAAACAAATGGATTATTTTTTAACACTGTAGGAAACAAGTGCAGTGGAAAATATGGTAGTCAAAACCATGATTAGCACTGGCAGAACAGCCAAAGGAAGTATTTATGATACATGGATAAAAGAATGGCTTCTTCCCAAAAACCAAACATATAAAGTAAAAGAACCAGTAGTTAATGGATTGTGAAGGAAAGATGAAAGGAAGAGAAGATTATCTTTTGAGTGTATTGGAAGAATGAAGAAAGTATGAATTAATCAAAATGGCTCAGGTCTCTAGAATCATCAGGAATGACACTACACTGAAGTAGTTAAGAAAATATTAGGGGCTCTCTTCCAGGGAAAAGAAAGATTCTGAAAAGAGCAGAGAATTGATCTGAAAAAAAACAGTTACCCCAAATGATTCCTATCTTTGGGATTATAGAGTAGGAAAGAGAGAGAACAGAAAAATGAACACAAGCAATGCCTGGGAGTAGGAAGACATATTTGGCCAACAAACTGTCAATATCTGTTTCTTTCAGGAAAAAAGGAAGCAGGCTGAAATTATTTAAGTCATAATAAAAAAAAAAAATTAAAAAAAAATCACAAACCAATCAACCAACAAAACAAAAAAAAAAAAAAAAAAATAAAAAAAAAACACAAACCAAACAACCAAAAAAAAAAAAAAAAAAATAAAAAAAAAACACAAACCAAACAAACAAAAAAAAAAAAAAAAGAAAAAAGAAAGAAACAAACGAAATCCCAATAAAAGATCACCAGAAAATCTAAGCAGCACTGAGAACTGCTAGACTTCAAATCAAAAACTATAGAAGTACTTGGAATTCTGTCCCATGTTATTGAGGAAGATCATCAAGCAGACCACAGGCTGCCTGCACAGGGAATAAGCAAAAAAAATGTACAAAATAATACCCACAGAGGGTAGGGTTGTGTTTGGAAAAGACATCCAGCAAATATGTGACTAAAATCTTATTACAGAGTTGAAAGAACTTCCATCTTTGATCCTGAGAAAGAGTGCAGGACTCCAGGATTTCTTGTCATCTAACATTTGTCCTTTCTGAAACCTTCAACAACACTCTTCTAGCTATTCTTTACAGAAGTTCTTTTCATTTAGGTTTTTTTCTAAGCACCTCACTTATTACACTGGTTTCGCTATAACAGAAGCTTTGATTCAACACATTAGTCATAAAATCCAGATTAAAATTTATCTTTTAGCATGGCAGTTTATGATTTTATCAATACTGGTACAGGATGTCCCTTTAAAACTTTTCAGTAAGCATCTTTTTCGAAGACAAAACTGCTAAAGATTGCTTAATAAAAGTGTGTAGATATATTTGCATATATGTATAATTACTGATATTGTAAGGAAGAAACACTTTATATGCAGTCAGGTCAGAAGATAAAATAGGTAGACTGTATGATGTTGACAACCGAAGTGGCAAAATTTGAAGAAGCAGATCATAAGACCTGACTTAAAACTCATACTGAAACCATCTTATATTAGTAAGTATATTCTTAATAGTCTATTTACTTTACTTTTTTTTTTTTTTTTGCATTAAGCACTTGGATGATGATCTTATAATTAAAAGGTTTTTTCCAAAAATCTATGAATAGAATAGAAATATATCAAAATGATAATGTCATATTAAGTGTTGATAGGAAATATATTTTCAGAGTCAAGAGCATCCATCCCAAGTCTTCAGGCTAGGGTCAATACATTTTTCTGACAATTTTCAAGGCTGATTTAATGTTCTGAGAAGAAGGAATAACAATGAATGTCTGTGTTAACATTTAATACAACTCTAAGCATGTCTATCATGAGACTAGACGCCTCCATAAGCTTCAGCAAACTCAAACAGTTGACTTTCTCTGTTTATGTAGTCAACAATAAGCTCTATTCCCTTCCTTTCTGCCAAACTTGACTATTAATTGCTTTCTGAACATTTACACATTGTCAGAAGTTGTATGAGGCTGAAGATAGAGCAATTATTTTCTATAGATTATTTTCAATGGAGCCTTACAGAGAAATGTCATCCATTAAAGCAGCATGGAAAATACTTTCAGAACTGCAGGGGGTGCTGAAAAAAAAACACCTGAAATGCACACAGTGGTGTCTCTTCCCATGTCAAGCCCAGAAGAACTCAAAGCTTTGGATAATACTTAAGAAGGAGAAAGAAGAAAAAAATATATTGACACTTTTTGAATATACACCCAAGATACAGTGACCACATAAAATGCTATTTATAAAAGTATTTTCATCTCATGAATGAGCTGGCTAAACTGTGTTAAGTTTCAGTAATACCATGTGATATGTGGTGCTGAAGCTACACTAAAGAGCCATTTGCTATTTTAACTCCATAATTTATTGTGAGCTCATAATCCATTCTGAGCCAAATAAAAATGAGTAACAGAGCCTGAACAAGACAGCACCAGTAAGGATTTATGAGGAGTCAAGCATATTCAGCCTACAGAAGTCACTGCAGTCCTGCACTGGGTTGTTATGGTCTAAACAATGTACTGGGCTCACCCATAGGTAGAAATGAGAGCAAATGAAATTCAGAAGAAAAATAAACCCATAGGATTAAATTGAAACACAGCTTCCTAACTGTTTTGGAAGAAAAAAAAAATTATCCAAACAAGAATCATATATCCAAATAGCTCTCCTGTTTTAGGGAAGACAGAAAAATATCTCAATGTAAAGAAATCCTTCTGTAGCTGAAGATCTGAAGTGGTTATTTTGAACAAAGCATATTTGTTTGTGCCTTATTTATTTAATTATCACACATAAATTAAATTGTTATTGATATTTAAAAAGAGAACCAGGAACTTGCTTAGATTATATTCTAAGAATTTATATGGTATCCATTATGCATTTCCAACTAAGCCACAACTGTAAAATAAAAGACCAATTATGTGCACCTTGTGCATGTATTTTCAAAGGCAATTTCAGTGCATTATGTGGAAAAGAAGTCCTGCAGTTTCACAGGTTTCTTACATGCAAACAGAGCAAATTATATTGAAAAGAGATGTGAATCATAACTCCCTGGTGATTGACATTCAAACATCGGCACTGTTTATGAAATGGTGACTGCAAGTTTCAATACCTTTTTAACCACAGGAACCTTGCCTTTATCACTTTCATAACTGTGTACTATGTCCTTACCATTAATATCTCACAAATAGGAATTTTTCACTCAAACATACTCATTCTGATTTTGAAGGCAGATGAGTGTTAAAAATTTCAGAGAGTGAAACAAAGCTTAAAATATTTGATCAATTGATCTCAAACATTTATTTTCTTGTATTTACAAAATTCAGTGAACAATTCACCAGGGAGAAAATTGATGACCTTGTGAAAACATTTCCCATAGCTGAAAACATCTTTCATCTTCATTTATGTCTGAAATTGAAAAAATAGAGGGTTCAAATGCAGATGGGCTGAGAAAAGGTGGGGCTTTAGAAAATAATGAAGAACATTTATGTATGGAATCACTATGAATGTAAAACAATATAAAGGGAATTTATGTTTTGTATTTCACATCAGTTTACGCACTAAACACATAAAGGTAAGAGGTGAGGGATAATGCTTTATATGTTCAGTAGTGACTTTTTCAGTCAAACAATTTCCAGAGTAATTTAGAAGTCAAACCTCAAGTTTCATAGTGTAAATCAAAGGTAGGTCAATGGTCTTATAAAATACAAATTAAAAAAATACATGTGAGTGAAATTGGGGTTATTGTAAGTGTGATGAAATGTGTGTTGGTGTTTTTTTTTTTTTCCCTGAAAATTATTTGTTGCTGTGCATAAACTTGACTAGGAGTTCTACTCCCTTACCTTTGAGGAGCACCTGCAGCCTGCATAAAGAGCATTAACAAATTAGTACTGTTCTGAAAAGTCTCAGTCAAAAGTCTGACAACAGAGAACATTTTTTTAATAGGGATGAAGTATCATAACATATCTTTGGAAGAAAATCAAGGGGTTTGATGGCAAGTGGTCTGCTGGTCTGCATTTTTCTTCTTGCCATTCGCTCACCGCTACTTGGCCAAGAAGGCCAATGGTATCCTGAAATGCATGAGGAAAAGCATTGCTGGCAGGCTGAGGGAGGTGATCTCTCCTACTGATGAGGCCTCACCGGGAGTATTGTGTTCCTTTCTGGATTCCTCAGTACAAGAGAGACAATTAGCCCTTGGATCCTCTAGTGCAGGTCTATGAAGATGACTGGAGACTGGAGCATTTCACTTAGAAAAATCTGAGGAAGCTTGTCCTGTTTAGCCTCAAGAAGGTAAGTTAGAGAGAAGGGGATGAAGACACGCTCTTCTTGGTGGTGTCAAGCAAAAGGACAAGAGACAATGGACAGAAACTGGAATACAGGAATGAACATGAGAAAGAACTTTTTACTGTGTGGGTGACTGGGCAGTGAAGAGATTGCCCAGGGAGGTTATGAAATCTCCCTTGCTGGACATATTCAAAAGTTGCCTGCACACAATCCTGAGAATGTGCTCTATGGAATCCTGCTTGCACAGGGAGGCTGGACTAGATGACCTCCAGTGGTCCCTTCCAACCTTTCTTTCTGCTGGCTGTGAACTCTGTGACTGTCTGTCATATACACAAATCCCTTTAAACTTAAATCTCAGTTAAGAGGCTGATGGAAACTACTTTGACCGTGGATGGGAGTTAGCTATCTACCAATGTCTTCTTTTCTAATGCTGTCACTAGACTTTACTCAACTATTCTCTTTCCCAACATGCTAGTGAAACTACAGAGTGGTAAATAAAAGTAAAAGAGACAAGAGCAGGTTTACTTCATCATAAAATATGGTACAGCCTGGCAGGATAATGAAAATGTTATTGTTTCATCAAGAACAACAAAATGTACCTGATTTAAAGGGGAGGGAGGGGAGTGGGGACAGAAGCAGCTTTTTATAATATTAAGCCCATGAGAGTTTTTCCTTGTAAAAGTAATTTCTTCATTAAAACTGTAATTGAAAAGGGACATGCTGTTCAACAAGTTCAGTGTTGTATATATGCCACAGAAATCCCACGACGTGTCTAAAAATGAAATTCATATTAATCACTGACGTCCTAATCCTCCTGATATAAGATCTATATTCAGGGATATGTTCTCTTCTGAAACACCAGAATCAATTCTGAAAATGAGATTTTAGATTAGCTCTTTAGATAGTCTACTCATAGGCTCATCCATATGAAATTTGTTATGTGCTTTCACAGCATCTGGGGATAAAGAGCTTCTCACAGTGCCCGCATTTGTCATACATGGTTAGAAACCTAAGGTGCCATTCATACACTTCACTTTGTAGTTCTTCTGAAAACATCAATCACAATCTGCCACCCTTTCCTGCAGTGATTGGACAAGTCACTGTTCTGAACACAGTATAAACCTCAAGGTCATTTTTCCCTAATTATTTTGATCTACTCTAGAAACTTCATAAAAAGTTCATGAAAAGGCTTGTGAAAAAGACAGGCTTTTAAAAAGAGGCATTTTACTATCTGACATCTTTAATTCCTATGTATTGCTCTTTATTTGTTCTTTTGACTGCATTTTACAGAGAGGTGCAGATACCAGTAATAAATCTGCATTAGAATTCCTTCAAAACTGCCATGTATATGTTTCACTATAAGCAGTAAAGGTACCAGAGCCTACGCTATTTTCTAATTCATTTCTCTTTCACTCTACATTCTTTTGAGAGGAATTTTTGATATAGTTTCTCCTCACAATTCATAGTGACAATACAGGTAAGAAGAATGTGTAAAGTGTGAAAGGATCTCTCACAAAGTAATCTACAGTGCTGCAGGAACATTTCAAATACATGCAAGAGCTAGTCAAGCCAATGATTTTGGTTTCTTTTCCAAGGAATGACTTAGGCTAGTAAAATACAAATTTTTCATTCCATAAAAAAGCATGATGTATACTGTACTGGACAGAAAATTCATAGCACTCAAAACTTCTTAAAGTCATGTCAAAATACTTCTATCCAAGTTTTACAAAGCAAAAGTAGATCAAATGGCATTTTGCTGTTGTTTCCATATTTCTATCAAAAGTAAATACTTCAATATTCTTTACAGAGCAGATTTGTGAATAATATGATGCAAATGTACTTCCAAGATGTTTTAGCACCTTCAGTATTGCATTTGAAAAATTTGTATTGTCTTAATCACTTTCTAGGCAGGCTTGCAAAAAAATATGAAGTTCCAGGCTTTCCACAAATGTAGAAAACTAGTCAAATATGAAACCACTCTGCATGTATGGATCCCATCTTGTTTGTAGTTTAAAGGATCAACCTAAATGAATATTAGTGCCATTTTGGCAGGATTTAGAAGCTCTATCATGCATCTTTTTGGAAACTTAATAGCATGTTGCTTTACAGATGTTTCAGGTAAACTGCCAACACCTGGGAATAAAGTGATTTTTCTGTGTTAAATATAATAGATACCATGTACAACTATAGATCTTACATCCCTCCAGAGATAGAAATTAGAGAAAATTTACTTATTGCATAAAACTGATAACCTAATAAACTGCAAAATACATTTTATTCTTCAGCTGCCTTCAGTTTATTATAAAATTATAATTTTTTTACTATGAACTTACATGAATGTAATGAATCCTTGAACTGGATGTAGGTAAATAAATAGAATGAAATCTCATATGCTTTGCATTTCTAAAGAAAAGAACCTAAACCAAACCCAACAAAAAACTCCAATCACAAAAAAAAAAAAAAAAAAAGCAAGCAAAAAAACCCAAACCCAAACAAAAACAAACAGAAAAAAATTCAACCCTGCCAACCAACCAACTGAAACAAAAACAACTCAAGCACCAGACTGAGAGATTGTAGATTGTCCAAATTCCCAAAGACAACAAAGCGTTTATCCAAAACCAATGTCCAATGTTCCTAACAGTGTCAGAGCTCTTTCCCTCAGCCCTTTCAGGCGGCCGTCAGACTTCAGAGTTGCTCTGTGTCATTGCCATGGGAGTCAGAGTGCTACTTAGAGAGGTCTGTGTACTTCACCTCAGAAACCTGTTTTGAAAACCAGACCTAGCCCCTAGCTTCTTAATTCACTTCTTCTGTCATGAGTTTTCCTTTACAGCTATCCTAGATAAGGAGACTGACTTTCCATGGGCTGTAACTGACTTTTTTTCCTGTGGTGTCCCAATTGCATAAGAAAATTCCCAAGCTAACATGCCTTTGTTGGTCATCTTGTAAGATGTACATGGCAGAAGCTCTAAATGACTGATTCCATATATCCACGTGCAGGAAGATTCAGTTGGCTGTAAGGAAAACTAGTGAAAATGGATTAAACAGATGAAGTCAGAGTTCAAACTTGTCTATGTTAGAAACAACCTTTTAAAATTAAAAAGGGTCTTTTTTTTTTTTTTTTGGCAAAAGAGACTAGAAATTTCCAGATGTATTTGTTTGCATAAGAGGGAGTACAGTGTGTCTCATTCATATTCCTATATCAAGAAAACTTTTGTGCTTGCACAGTCATGTACTATTATTTCTGGGTGGATTCTCTAAAATGAGAACTGAAAAAGACACAGTTCAAAAAAGAGTAGAGCTGCTGATCTCCAGGGTGACCTCAGAGGAGCCATGGTGGACATTTAAGGTCAAAATTGTATACCAGCAAAAATCCATGTTTTGCCCCATACAGATCAATTTAAGGATCAAGGCAGCAATATCAATTTATTCTGGCCCACAAAAATCCAAGATAATAGTCCACTAAACAGTGAATTTCCTTCTCTCCACTAGCCAAGTTAATTTACCATGAGTTTCTGAGAACTTATACTCTTTTCCCTTTATGTCATCATGGATATTTAGGAGCTCCACTGCAGGGGGTCACAGCATATAAGAGCAGAAGATAAGCATAGCAAAGAAGAAAGGAAATGAGTTAAACAGAAGCACAGAGCTTTATCGAGGGAGTAGCAATCCATCTTGCTTCACAAACCACAAGCAGGGTAGATATTTTTCTCTTAGAATTACACATCTATGTGTTTGAAATAATTAATTCAAAAGCTGTTCCCCTTGAACTAATCTTAACTGGGAAAGGGCATTGTTCAGTCTGCTGTTGCACAAGACACACCAACAAAATCCCTCCTGATTCCGTATGATCATTGCTTTTGCCATCTCTTAGCCTGTATTTCAGGTTTTGTCTGTGGAAGAGTCTTCCTACAAGAAATGCATTCAAGCACATACTTAAGTATTCACACCCTCTTAAACCATAATGGGAAAGCTTAAAATTAAGCTCTAAAGGTCAGATTTTCAAAGGAATCAATATGAGTTAGGCATCTCACCTTATTAAGCATTATTTGAAAATTCCATCTGTGTATTTTGGCAGCTAATTTTTCATCTCTGAGAGTATAGACCTAATTACTTTTCTGCTCAAGGATGACCTCAAAAAGTCTAGTGGTTAACTGTTTTCCTGATTTAGAGTGTGAGCATTGTGACCCCTACATGATACTGAAACATTCTAGCAGAGTTAAGGACACTTTTGTGGATTTATGATGCCTAAAATATAAATGTCAAATTTATTACAGAGATCTAGGGCCTGCAAAGGAGATAAATACTCATAGTTCCTTTGTGGTAGAAATGCATTGATTTTTATGAGTTGAAGAACTGATTCAAATTCTTTAAAGCTGAGTTAGTTATCAAGGTATATGCTAGCTGTGAGAATGTCACACAACTGGTTATATAACTGCAGCACACCTCGACATACAGCTTTTCCAGAAGTGTTGCTATTAAAACATATGCATGCATGGTAGACCTGCTACCCTGATGATTGGCTCATGTGAAATAAGGCATTCTGAAGGCAGGGATAGGGACATGAGGGAAATCAGCAATCATAATTTCACAAGGAAGATAAGCAACTGAGTTAAAATAGCTTCCAATCAAACATTTAAAAACTATTATTAGTTGTTAGTAGTTGGGGGAAGGGAACATTAGTTCAACTCAATACAATCTAGATGTTACACTTTTTTGCAGAACAAATGTGGGATGGCTTTGCACAGATATGCAAATGCAGAAAGGTCCCCAGGCTTTCTGTATGCAGCTCTGAATTCTGTCAGAAGTAGTTGGTTTATTTGTAAGCTGTGACCCTGTCCTCTCCTCGTGCTTTCCCACATTGGGAAGAAGTGGTCTGGGTTTCCATGATGTTAATGGATCTCTGCAGACTGAAGCTGTTGAAGTCTAATATAAGGTGGTTGAATAGCTTTTAGTTTTACACCACCTGATCCACATCCTCAGAAAATCAAGTAAGCAACTATGGAACCAGAAGAGGACCCTCAATAACAAGCCCTCAGTAACAACCTCTCCTGGAAGAGACTTGTCCCAGTGATGTAGAAAATTATGTAGAACCAGTCTTTAAAAATCACCCCACATCCCTATGCGGTCTCTGAAGAACACCCAGAGTAAGTCACTGTCCACTTCAAGCTAAGCCAACTCTTTCTTTGCTCCAGCTGGGCTGCTTCAAACCCAGACATCTCCATCCTCAGAGGGGAAATGAGTTCAAAGGTAATACCTTTAACTCTATATCCCTCCACCAATGGAACTGGGAATTTTTAAGACAGTGTAAATAATGCTGATAACTGATTCTCACGTGCCTCAGAAAATCATACATGAGCTCTCAGGGTAGTTATTTTTAAAATAACTGTTTTCTTATCACTCTGTTATCTAACCAGTCTTTTACATCTGTAAAGCAAAGTATACGCAGGTATTCCCCCAAAAAACTCGAAAGAGTGGAAAGGATTCAAAAAAGTTTATTTCATAGGCAAGGATGCTGTAAACTTACAAAACATCACAGATCTTCCAGACAGCACCGGGCCTCAGGAAAAGGCAGTTCTTGTGGTCTTCCTGGGCTTTTTATCTTCCCTCTGTCCTCCCCCACCCTCTCTGGAGGAGGAGGCCTTGTAAATGCCTGCAAATGTTATCTGTCCTGCATACCAGAAGGAGACAGTGCTCACTCACAACCTTTCTGCAACTTTCTCTGGAATGCAGAAGGGAAAGGAAAAAAAAAATAAAAAAATACCTAACTCTCTTGAGAGAGGCACTTTGCAGGCAGGAAAAACTTCCTAAGTGAAAACATGTTCTAGCTTTCTGTTACAAATTCTTCCAGAAGTGCATCTATTCCTACAATATCATACAGCAGTTTAACTTCTCACTGAGACAGAAGTGACTGCAACACAACTGGCCACTTCTCTAGTGGGTTCCTGATTTTAATTTTGAGAAGCCATGTGACAATTAATGACATTAAAATGAAAATAACACTAGCACATTAATATAATTGTGAACAAACAATAACAGAGAAATTGTAAAGAATCAGTAATGAAGCCAAGAAGGCTGAAGAAATGATTTCTACATCAAAAGCAATTATCTAAATACTCAAGATCCTCTACAGACCCAGTATAAAAGAAAAAAATGAAGACTCCTTGCAAACATACTCTGGCTATACTCTGGCAAAGATAATAGAAAAGTAATCAGGAACACAAGCCTTGTTGGGTGATCTGGGTGATCAGTATATTAGAAATACAAAATTAACTACCTGAAATTATGAAGGTAGAACATGTGAAAATTCTCAGCAGCTTCTGCCTTCTATTTACAAACTTACAGCTTGCTCACCTCTCTAGCTCCTTTAGAAGGAAAATTATTGAAAATCTAGCTTTTCCTTTTGATAGATGCTGCCACAAAAAGCTTCAAAGCATGACTTACAAAACAGAAGTCGAATGATGCTTCTCCAAATATGTCGTTAAATACAAAAACCATTGAGACTTCCATAAGCTCCTTTTTCCAAGTAGGGGAAAGAAGAGATCATTTATTCCTGAGTCTTACAGGGGTTTTAATTAGAAGGGCTGTCTGAAAAGTCAGCAAAGCAGTGACAGAAATATGCCCAGTGTTGCAGGACTTTAATGGAAGTGTTCATATCTCTTCCCAATCTTTGCTTAGAAAATCATATGAATGAGACTAGAAGAAAAAAGATTTTGACAGCTGAACCATTCTCCATGCTAGACTGATCACATGGCTCCTTCTTAGCCTTTATGTTCTTTTTTTCTTTTAATATTTTTCAACAAGTCCCTTTGCTTCAAGGGAATGTTATTGTTGGCTTCTGAGAGGCTAGGGTTTTACATGAAAAAATATTCACAGAAGCATTCTGATCTGAATGCTAAACATGTTTTTAGTTATTCTAGGTGTTAATACTTTAAGATTCTTTTTCTTAGTAAAGTATTAGTTAATTACTTCCCTGAGAAGACTTGATGATCAAATGATGGTGATATGTCTGGTTCCAACAGATGCAGTAAAACATTGTCAGTCTTCATCATAAAGGTCTGGTGTTTATGAGAGTTTTTTTTCCCCATTTCCCTTCCCCATTGTGCAGCCAGGTGATAGAACATACTAAGCTGTTGAAAGTATGCATTTTCCTGGGTCATCTAAGCATCATCACTTAGCATAATGTGTCTGGCCCAGTGCTTTGGCATAAAAACAAGCTATGTTTCATTTCTGAAAGCATGCAAGAAAGGTATTAATAATGCCCTGCAGAAAACACATAATGTGATTGTTATGAATCACAGCTAGCAACTTATTGTGATTTTGTACCAGATGGATTTCTGATTAGGTTTCAGGTAATTTATGAACCTCTCTATATGAGATGTCCTTTTAAAGCCTGATGAAAAATACACGTGATGATCAAGTGCCAGGTGATACCAATACCACTTGTAATTTGTTGAGTATTTTGGATGACCTGGAATCAGGACCTTTGCAGCAAATGGATTCTTTCTGCTTAAGAAATTTTACACTGCCTTTCTGTTTTACAAGCTTCCCTGCTGGTTGTGCAGTTAATCAATGATAAATTCCTAAAGTGTTACTCTAGAGGTGTCTGCTGTCCTCCCCACAGAAGGATAAAATCTCTTCAATAAAGGGACTAAGTACAGATTGCGGATGGATAGATAAGCAACATCATCTTTATTCCAAGAAATATTGATGCAGTATGAAAAAATCAAGTAAGTCATTCTTTTAAAGCTGGTGCTGTTCTTTCAAAGCACAGGACCAAAACCAGTTTAACAATATTTAAAAATTGCTGCATGCTCCCAGGGTTTTCACACAACATTTTTAATAGAATTTACCAGTTTTCTAATTATAGCAAATTTAGCAGCTTTTTTGTCTTCTTGCCTCATACCATAAAAAAACCCAATAAACCTTCTATTTTTAACTCTGGATAATTTCTTTTCTAGTCTGTTATTTCATATGCAGCCCTATTTTAATCTTATTACTCTGATACTTTCTAAATTACTATTAAATCCCAATATGCAATTCATCTACTTCTAAGTAAATTACTTGCCTTAAAAATACAGATTTCCCTTGGTGTTTCAACGCAGGAGCATCTCAAATGTATAAAGATGACAAAGAGCTCCAGCGCCCAAATTACCGGACTACAAGTGATATGCACACCATTAAAACTCTAGCATTTGTAGTTATATTTTATTCTGAATAGAAAAATAAAAAGTGGCTGGTAACATCAAGCCTGAGAGTTATTGTGAGCATGAAGCTAGTTTTGAAACCTCAAGATAGAGGGTAGCCACAATTCCATTAAACTAGGGAATTGAGTCAAAGATGTTCCCATTACTACTGCACTGATATAACAAAATGAAATATGGAGCTATTTTCACATATCTGTGCCATGATGAATGACAATATAAACGTAGATGTACCTAGAAAAACACAGTGTTTGAGTTTTATGCTGGATAGAAGTTATGGGAAAACTCTGATTCTTTTAAACAAGAAGTTTAAAAAGTAAGAGAGGAGGAAATAAATATTCACCAGAATGTTCTTCATAAACTCCAAGGAATAGTAGGTTGATGTATTCTTCTACAAAGACTCATAATACAGGAACAAAAGTCTGGGTGAAATTACAGTAAGTCATTGACTTACCTACATCACTAGTCAGAGGCATTACTTAACCATTACACTCCCCAACTGGAATTGGTTAAGCATTCTCAATATACTAAAGAATACCCTATTAAAACTTAGATATTGCAGTTATTCAGGAGACTGGTTATGCAGATTAATGTTGATTGGTTTAAGAATAGAAAAAAATGGTACAAAGGCTCTAGTGAAATTAATGTTAAACATGAAAAATTGAGCTCTCTCAGGCAAATGAGCTTTTAGAGAAAGAGACTGCTCCTCAGGCATTAGCTTGGCCATATTGCAAGCAATATCATATTAAGATTGCATTTATGATATTGAAAAAAAAAACTAAAGCAATTTGAATTTAATTTGAAACATAAGGAATAAAGCCCATCTCATTACTTATCGTTGATTCATTGATTTCAATGCCTGAAGAAAAATTTGATCACTTGTACTAATGTCACAGGACAGAACTGTGCACAATAATTTCTGCATCAAGTTCGCAATTTATAATAGAGTATTATAGGTATTATTCTGTATAAATCTGTGTTATTCTATGTCTTATAAAAGGACCTCTAAAGTTTTCAAATTATGAAGCTATATTCCAAATTATTAATGTGATCCTATTATTATTATTCATGCAGCACTCAGAAGCCTGGGCTGAACTCATAAGCTTGACTGTGGTCAGCACAGTGCAAGCATGCTCCGTAAAACCAATCTCTTTTTCAAAGAGAAGATTGTTATCCAGTGACAGACAAATAGAGGCATATGAATTACCTGAAGGTCAGAGGCAGAACTGGAGATCTGCTCTTGTGTCCTAGCTACAGAATTACACTGTTATGAAGCAGTCACCTTCGTTCAAATGTTACTCATGTTTTCTTCAATTTTTTGGCCTTTCAGTGCTTTTTTCAATGCACTGAATGATTATTAACGTTAATTTTTCTCTCTCCCCCAAATTGTTGTTGTGGTTCTGGTTTTTTGAAGGATAATAAAAATATCAAAAATATGCAAATTATGGACAGTTTGAAATGACAGGCTGGAAATATGCTAACCTCAGAAGTGCATTTATGAGACCACCAGCCTCCCCTACTAATATTGTTTGGTGAACTCTGTATCAATGCTGAAGTGTAGTGTGGCACTTTTTTTGCCTCCATCAGATTTGTGGCTGCATCAACTGCTACTGTGAAAGTAGTTGACAAATTAGCTATACTGGTTCTCTTCCTGGTCCTCAGTGTTATTGCTGTGCCTATTTCACCCTATCTTTCAGCATGATGTTCAAAATCTTAAATATCATACATCTGCTTTATGTATCAGTCACCCTGAGCAAGCCTGTCACAATTCTCTCAAGAAATGGTTCAGTCTAAATTGTATTTTTATAACAAAAAAATCATTAATAAGTCATTATATACACCGTGCAAGAAAGAAAGGGAGAGAAGAATAATCACATTTGTTTCAATTATTCATATTTGTTTGACATGAAAAGATTGTGTGCTGCTGAAGCATAATAAGGCCTGACAAAAGGCAGCCTAGTGCACAGGCAGCAGATTTCCAGTCAGGAGAGTAAATCCAGGTCTCCCTGTTGGCTACGGACACAAGTTATGGCAGTTTTTGCTTCCGCATGTCTATGACAACTTCCACTGTGTGTGGTTTGTGTACACCTATGTGTTTCCCCCTGGAGCCATGTGTTTGAGGATGTGACAAGGAGTAATGGCCTAAGCCTTAAAAAGGGCAGATGTAGAAGAAATTCTTTTCTGTGAGGGCAGTCAGGCACTGAAGCAGATTGCCCAGAGATATTGTGGATTCTACCATCCCTGGAAGTGTTCAAGGCCAGGCTGGATGGAGCTCTGAGCAACACGGTCTAGTGGAAGGTGCCCCAGCCCATGGCAGGGGGGTTGGAACAAGGTGATTTTTAGGGTCCTGTCTGGCCAAAACCATTCTATGGTTCTCTGAAAGATGAGCAAAAGAACACAAGAACTGCAACAGAAATCTGTACTTCAACATTTCCGAGGAATAACAAATAAGGGACTACTGTAATGGGATTAAATAATTATTTTAATGAAGATTTAAATTAATAATCACAAGAGAATACAGAATGAAGTTTTTATATTTCAGCTTATTAAGCATGTGACCACAACAGAGTAAAACTAGGTAATATGTCACACTGACCTATTTTGCTATTACTATATCATAAGACATCATCACTTAGCATAATGTGTCTGGCCCAGTGCTTTGGCATAAAAACAAGCTATGTTTCATTTCTGAAAGCATGCAAGAAAGGTATTAATAATGCCCTGCAGAAAACACATAATGTACAAAATTATCTGTAAGATAAATCTATTATCTAAAATAGACTCTTTATTATTAAATTTAAGTCTTTATTAAAGTGTCTATTTTTAGACACTTTACAAATGAGAGATTTAGGTTTTCTTATCATGTGATAAGAATATATTTGCAAAGAGTCATCAATTCAGATACAACAGGTATCTTTCATCTATAGTACTTACTCAAAAGTTGCTAATTTCTTCAACTTCTAGTATAGTGAAATTCTGAACCTGGAACTTCCATAGTACCTTAATTCAGATGGAAAATGGGTGTTCATTTTGGGGGTAAATTTGAGGCTTTGAATTCAGTGGGCCTAAGATTTCATTACTTGTTTCCACATCTACCTCAGGCTAGTATTTTGCAGTTAATGTCTGAGATAGTTGAAATGAAAAGCGTTTCTCCTTTAACACATAATTCATGTGGGATTTTACATGCATCCATTTTTAACAAAGAGAAACCAATTACTGAGTCATTATTATTCTTTAAAGTATAGCATGTATTAGGAGAGGAACTAAACAGATTTACAACACTTCCGATGGGAAAAAATATGATTATTCTCAAGGGATTTCAAAACTTTCCTATTACTTTCCATTATAGTCCAGTTAAACTTAGTGGAAAGAAATTAACAGACCTTTATAGCAACTGACTATGAGCAGCACATGATCCTTAACTCTTTACAGTGTTGGCAGTTTTCTCTTTGATTTTGCATCCAATTATATATACAAAACATCCCCTCCATCTCTGTTTCTGTGTCCCTACAACATACTGGATATAACAAAAACTGAGCTTGTGTGATATCTTACTTTTCCCATCTATGGAGAGTCAATGCATGGTGATCAGTGACTGCAGCTGCAGTGAAAATGTACTTGGTTTTCAGGAAGAATACATCACGTGTAAATCAATTTAAATCAATAAAGCTATGCCAGTTTATACTAGTTGAAAAGAACTAATGCATTTTTTAAATTATTAGAAAGAAATCAAAAGTTATTTCTGAAAAAAAATGGATAAACAACAATCATAGTGCAATCAGAATCTAATAAATGTAAAAATTTGTCTTGCAAAATAATTTAATTAATGCTTTTCTTTGACATTGTGGTGTTTTGGGATAGCTGCTTTTCTGTTAGTGTTTATTCAAAATTCCAGGTGGGCTACAAGAGAACCTCAGAATGTAATAGTTCAAAACTATATACATATATATGTGCGTATGTGTGTGTGTGCATGCACATATAGGCTATTTTTCACTACGTTCTATTGTATAGTGAAAATATAATTTTCTGGCATTTAGAGTATTTCAAATTCATAGAATTACTAAGGCTAGAAAAACCTACAAGATCATTGAGTCCAATAATTTAAATTGTTCTCTAGACTACAAAGTCAAAGTTCACTCATATGACAAATCAGAAAAAAATAGGAAAACAATGTTAAGGAAAAGTTTGAGGATATAAAGCCCACAATCTACCTGATAATTATGTTGATACCATATTCCCCAGTAAAAAAATTTAGGACCAAAAACCAAAACATATTAGTTTGTAGATGTAATACCAAAGAAAATGGATTTTCCCCTTCTTTTATCTTTTTTTTTTTTATTTTTAGAGACTGAATTATCTTCCAGGTAACTAGAATTACTTCAACAATGGTGATCTTCATTCTGTATCACAATAAATCAATAACGCTTTTCATAATGAACAGTGCTTTTCAGATAAGTTGTTCATTATAAAACTCATGAAAAGACATGTTACTGAGACAGTGAGAAGATAAAATACTTGTCAAATGTAAAACCTTACAAATTTTCTTTCAGGAAGGTGTCCAGAGGATTGTCAGAATGTCAGAATTCTTAGCTGCAGGCAAAAAAAGTAGCTCATTCTGTTTTAAAAGAGGTGGAATACACTGCCCAGGCAATCAATTATAATTGACACGTGGTTAGGAGTACCCATAGAGTAGAGGATGAGCACTTTCCATTGTCAGTTAATCAATTCCTGCTGTAAGTCTAACTCATTTTTGTTCTAACTTCCTTTTAGATGTAAACACCTACCTATAATTAAAATGAAGCAGCAATCCTAATTATTGCCTACTATTTTTAATGCAGTAGAGTTACTTGGTTCACTTTCATGTCAGTGGCCATGCTGTCAATGGTGTGATGAAAGTGTAGACTTTTACAAGTACATAAAAACGTTCAGAATTTGCCTATGTAATGACACAATGCAGCTCCTATAAAATGACAAAAAATCAAGGTTTCTCAGCTATGCTTCAGATCAGTAGTGTCAGTTTGAACAAGCCACACAGAGGAAAATATTAAATGTCAACAAAATAATGCTGGCCACTGCTGTAACTTTCTGTTAGGTACTTTGGTGCCTGCATTTAGACATTCCAGTTTGAAAAGGTTGTCTTTAACCTCCGGCTATTGTAAATTCACCTTTCTTCTGAGTTTGGCTTCACAGAAGTAAATAAGAATGTTTCTGTTGACATAAGGACATTAAGAGCAGTCCATATATACGATATATTTCATAACAGTTTTCTATTTTTTTTTCCTGAAATTCTTCCAATTAATAACATTAGAATAGGAAGAATAACATTGCTCCTGCCCTTCTAAACAAGATATGAAGTGACAGAGAAATCCAAAATAAGCACTACAGAGTTACTAATAATAAGACTGGTGTTTTGAACCCTGATTGTGGTCTTAATGGACTTAATCAAGTTCTGCCTTAAAAAAATACTACAAGTTTAAGTCATAATATTTTGATGTGTATCCTAAAGAAACACAGCTCCAGCTGGTTTCTTCCAGCTTGCAGAAACTTGTTTTATCTACTTTTTCACCACATAACAGTCTCATTTCTCTGTCTAGTGTTGATCTTTATGCCTGCTCAAGTTCCATTTTACTCCTTTCTTTTCCTTCCATGAGATTAGCTTCCCTTCTTGTTAGATTTTCAAAATTATGTACAAAATTGTTGATGATGTCTTACCTGATCTATGCACAAGGCAGGATGCTTGTTGTGTTGAAAACTCTAACATCACATGATTCCATTTGTCTGTTTCACTATGGGATCACATGGACACCTTTTCTTCAGTATATTGAAATGAAACACTTCAACCCCAGAAAAACCCAAAAGATTTGTTGATACAGAACTAATTTAATAAAATATTTTTATAGACAAAATTATATTTTTGAAGAAAAAAAGTCATTATTTTGATACAGCAAGATCACATATGCTCCACTGTTACCCCCTCCAGTCACAGAATAGCACTTTTCATTAAAAGAAAAGACTACAAATCTTTTTTCAAGGACTAGTTTCCCATAATAGTCAGCCAGAAAAATAGAGTTTAAAGGTAAAACAAAACAGAGTATTCTTTACAAATCACATTTTTTATTATCAAAAGACAACAACAATAATTGTATACCATAGGTGGATGGTGTGGCAGGACTGGAATGTGAACACCATTCAGTGAACAATGCAAAAGAAAGGAACTCAGACCAGTTTGTTAGCTGCCATTCTCTTCCATGAAAATGCAGACCTAGCCTGGAAAGCAACACAACTGCAAAGCCTCTGGTCCATCTAGAGTTGTCTGGTATGAGATAGAACCTGGACCATTTGCCCAAGAGGAAGGTGCTATGGTTATTTAGAACTGACAAAAAATGAAAAAGATGAAGGTGTTAAAAGCAACTCTTCCTAATAATAAATAAGTCTAATACAGCAGACGCTATCAAACTCAACATGGTTATCTCTGACTCTTTTCTTTTATCGTTCTAATAGATCATGGTGAACACAGTCTAATAGCAAAATTCCAGAGACAGAGAAGGCAAGGCATAGGTGGTCACGTTAGCAAAATCCTTCAGGAAAGGCTGCAACTTCTTGCATTGCCCACAAGCCATTTCTCTTCAAACAACTGAAAGCTTCATTTGAAAACAGGCTTATTTACAAACATTGTTATGTGCAATTAAAAGAGAGCTATGAAAGACATGGAAAACTCTTTCCCAGCTTTCAGAAATCCAGTGTATCTATTTTTAGCACTTCATAAGATAAACTATCAGCCAGCTCACTGATACACATGGTATATTTACAAAGAGGCACATTACTATGTGTGTTTTACCCTTGAAACATAAAGCTGTGAGCCATAGAATCCTAGAATGTACTGAAGGCATGCTATAACAGCTCCCTGAAACTTTTAGTTCTCTAATCTGAACAACCTCAACTGTCTCATCCTGCTCTCATACTGGAACTTCTCCATGCCCCAATCACCTTCATGGCCCTCCTCTAACAGGTCCATGTCTTTCTGATGCTGTGGGCTCCAGTACTCCAGGTACGGTTAGATGAGAGCAGAGTAGAGGGGTAGAATCACATCCATCAACCTGTTGGCCACACGTATTTTGATACAGCCCAGGATGCAGTTGACTTTCTGGACTGCAAGCACACATTACTGGCTCATATCAAGCTTCTTATCAACCAACACTCTCAAGTCTTTCACTTCAGGGCTGCTCTCATCAGCACACTCAAGTCCTTTCAACCCAGAAGCAGTAACATTCCTAGTTGCTTTATATAATTGTCTGAATAAGAGGTCTGATGAAATAGTTTCTCAGCATGCATCAGCAACACACCTGTGAGGACAGAAAGTTGTTTGATATTGCATTCTGTGTCTTCTCAAAAACAGTGAGCCTGGATTTGAGATGGGAGTCTGTGTAGCATGAAGGTAATTGGATGTAGTAAGTAAAGATTGCTGCATGATTGAAATATTCAGTGAATGTGTTTATTTTTAGTCCTGGACTGTGACTAAAGTAGTAAATTAAACATGTTTGGGATCACATCCTTGCACTGAAGACAGCTGTCATGGGATGGCCGCTGTCTAAATTGTCTTTTCCTCACCATTTTCCAGTCATGTTCAGGATTTGCCTGGAGAGTCTTTACTGGCCCAAGGCAGAACCACACAAGGAATTTTTTCCAGCAGTTTAACTGTACAAATAATGAATTTCCAATGTCCCAGAACTATTCACTTTCTTAGCACTTTAACATATTCATTCAATTTTATTGTATATATTTAATAGAAAGGGTCAAATTTCTATTCTGTTCCTGCTCTGTATAGGTGCTGAGAATAAGAGCTAACCATAACAAGGGATTTTTTTAGGTCAGGAAGAAAATTTGCTTTGCTTTCCCAGGTGCTTTGCTAGAGTGATGAAGAAACACAACAGAAACATAGACATTTAACCTCTTCTTTCAGACACAGTGAAAATAAGGACACATAAAACTTTGGTCAGATCAAATTAATGTTACCTGAATAGTTAAATTAATGAAACTTGTTTCTCTTAATTAATGGTGTACAATATGCCCTCATTTGCAATCTTGCAAGCTATGGAGGAGCTAAGACCATCTCATATAGAAATTATATGTTTCCCAGATTCTCCAAAGCATTCTCCTGTGATGTGCTCTGTCTCTTCTCAAGCCATGTGCTTACCAGTTGATTGGGACATGGTCAGGAAGCCTTGCAGAGACAGATGTTGTGTCCTCGGTCGATGAGGATATTGATTTTGTCCTTTCAAAATCAACTTTTAGCAAACTTGTAATTTCCTTGGCACCTCTGTTAGATTATGTTGGGATTTAACCCCAAATTCAAAAGATTCTGGAAAATTTGACTGGCAGAGAAATAAATTGACTGTAATTCTCATAAAAATTATCTTCAAAAAAGTTAAAACATTACCAGTTAGATAATATTTTTCCCTTTATATATATACATCCAGAAATAACAATTTAGAGGTGCTTCTATTTGCATACAATCCATTAGGTTCAGTATGTTAAATGAGGTTTCTTCATAGCTTTAAAAATAACATATGTGACTTCAAGCTAATAAATAATCAATTTAACAAAAAACTAAAATAGGAAGAGGAGACAGCTATTATTTTCTCTGTGTATGATAGGTTGAAAACTGAGTTAGTAGGATGCCATGCTTGTTAATTCAAGTGGACAGCAATAGCCTCACATATGTCCCGTCAAGCAAGTTTTCCTGCAGTTGAAATTGATATTGCCAGTAGTCTTGGTAAATGAAAGCAATTGTCATCCCCCTGATGCCCCCTTCAGTATTGCTGAAATGAATGGGAAGACTCCTACTGACTTCAAAATTATCTGGGTTTTGGCATATTTTCAAAGTTGTTGTATCCCATGAAGTAATAAAGTCATAGGATAAAGCTAGCTCTTACATCTGCTCAGGAGTTACCCTCCCAAAGTCCTGCATGTTTTCTCAGGGGGTTTCCTGGTCACATTCCTCCTGGTGTGGTAGTGATGTGTCAGTGGAAACTCTCCTTCCTTTGGAAAGAATGCAGGGGCTGGGAGGCTACTGTGTTGTGCTCTAGTATGTCTGGATGGTCAGAGGGTAAGGACTAGCAAATGCATTTCAGAAAGCAGAGAATTGCTGCCAGGTACTACAGACATGGCCTGGGTATGCATTTACACCTTGCTTACTCTTTGATGTGCAGGTTGTTCTGTTGCACTGAGAAACACTTCAAATGATCTACCAATTAACAATACCATTTACATTACCTGCTTATTGTTTTTTCAACCAATTTTATATCCACGTGCAGCTAATACATTAGAGCATACAATTGTTATTGAACACAAAACAGCTGCATAATTTGAATGTATGTCCCATCAACAGCTGCACTTACTGTTTTATTTCTAAAACTAAAATATCCAAAATACATGATACACAATCTGCATATTCAAGCCTAATAAACTATCATATTTTTCCCAGCTAATCAAACAGTGTTATAGTGTCTATGGGTTTACCTTACAAAAATGGAGAATGTTTGACTCAAGTTATGATTTAGTCACAGTTCATTCATTAGGCAAATTTCTCAGACCTAATTTTTTCTTGCTTGCATTTCCATAGAGCTAAACACCTTTATTTAGTTAACAGCATGGATTTTGGGGAAGGGGGATTACACTTAAAAAAAATCTGTTCATGTTTACATGAGAAAATACTATAAAAACCCTTCAGCTATATATTCCTTCAGAGAAATAAATTTTGCATATGATTACGAAACATAAGGCTTTAAAAGACTAGGCATTAAAAACATATATGCATGAGACCGAAAATCCTTTGTAGGAATATTTTGTGCACTACAAACATTTTACATTAGCTGCACAATGATTTTTTCCATCCTAATAAACTCTCTTTAATAGACTGCACTGTCCCCACCTCATTTACTTGTCTACTCACTTGAAGTGAAGAAGAGAAGTAATTTAAAGGCCAGTAAACTTTGAAAATATGCTTTGTTGAATTTATTGCCATTTTAAATAAAAAGAAATTAAGGCGGTATATGTCCTGGCTAGATTTCTAATCACCATGACAGCATGCATATATGTACAGGCAGAACTTTTCCTGTCAGAGGTGTTATCGCATTACCTCTTTTTCAGTCCTCATGAAGATAAATCATCAGAACCAGGTACCACTACTTTAGTGTTCAGTGAGTCCTGAAAAGCAGATGCAGTAAATTCTACTTCTGTGACCTTTTCAGTATTCTGTGTTTTGACTGAGTGTCCATTCTAGTCACAGGTTGCTGAGGTCACAAACAGAAGAAGATAGGAATGGCAAGTGAATCAAATTACAGAATACTAAAAAGGTCAGAGTAGTACCATTTATATTACCTTTCACAGAACAGATGAGGCAGAAAAAGTTATACCTCTGTCTCACAACAAAAATTGTAATGATTCAGTAAACAACACCAGTGACAAATTTTCATATGTGCCAAAGAGTTGCACTATAAAGAAATAGCTATAATATCCAATGTTCACATTTGGAACTGTGATCCCATTATAGATAAAAATTAAGTCTTTTGGAAGTTCTGTTGTTTCGCAATAGCATCATGGAATTGAGGAATAAATTTAAATAAAATCTTTCTGAAACCAATTTCAAAATACATTCAATTAAACCAAATATATCAGCATTTCTGTATCCATGTCATCATTTTTTCCAACTGTATTTTATACACATTGCAGTAGGAAGCACTAATTTTCATAAAAGAGGATATTTTTTGATTGAAATTCTCAGGCAGAAAATAGTCCTTGCAGAATTTCAAAAAACTGCAAAACATAAATTTTTCTAGTGTACTCTTGGATTAATGTTTATCAGTATATGTAATTAGGATTTTATCCAGTTGGTGAGTGCTTCACTCTCCTTTCAAGCCTCTACATCAATCCAGCTTTGGAACCACTTTTAGAACCAGTGATATAGCCCATTCTTATTTTTATAGTATATTCAAAATTTTGCAGCAAGTGCAATGATGTAGGAGGGTTCTTTCATGTGCTGTGTGACCCATCAATCATTTTAATAATTTTCCTTCTCTCTCTCTTTTTTTTTCTTTTATAATAGCTTATAACATAATAGCAAAACCTAACTTTAAAATGTAAAATTTTGGGGTTTTCAGAAAGCTTTTCTTTTGATCAAGAGTAAAAAAATGTAATATGTGTAGAGCAGCTGCATACACTAAATTCTTTGTGGTGTAATAAAAATGGCAATCAGACAGCTGTGGAATTGAAGTCTTATGACTGGCAACAAAGCAGTTCTCAGCAGCAGAGATTCGGCAATTGTGTTGGGAGCATGAAACACTGAAAATATACAGCTCACAGTAATGCAGAACATCCACTTCATACTTGGTACAATTTCTTCACTATTACACAGAGATCTTCTAGGTCATGCTACCTAATTCTTCAGACCACCTAGATACAGATCTCTGACCCACTACCTTATTTCCCACATCTACATTGCTTTTGATACTTCTGGGACAACAGTTTACTTACAGAAGGCAAGGGAATGTATTTAGGCCAGTTTTCTCCTAGTTCTTATTTATCATAGAAATTATAGAATGGTTTGTGTTGGAAGGGACTTTAATGCCTGCCATTGGTAGGGATTCCACCTGCTAGATTAGGTTGCTCAAAGCCCCATCCAGCCTGGCCTTGAACACTTCTAGGGATGGGACATCCACAGCTTCTCTGGGCAACCTCTTCCATTGCCCAGTCATGCCCTGAGTAAAGAATATCTTCCTAATATTTCATCTAAATCTCTCCTCTCTTAGTTCAAAATCATTCCCTCTTGTCCTATCACTACTTGACCATATTAAAGGTTGTTTCTCCTCTTTTTATAAGTCCCATTTAAGTACTAGAAGACCATAATGAGTTCTCACCCAAGTCTTCTCTTCTGCAGTCTGAACAGCCCCAACTACCTCAGCTTGTCTTTGTAGGAGAGAAAGGTGTTCCATCCCTCTGATCATCTTCATGGCCCTACTCTGAATGCAGTACCCCAGGTGGGGTCTCACAAGAGCAGAATACAAAAGGAGAATCACCTACCATGACCTGCCAGTCACTCTTTCTTTGATGCAGCCCATATCCTTATGATTGGACTGCAGGTGCACACAGTTATTGTATTTCCTGTTTTCTGTCTACTCTTCTGAAAGCAGCTTTTAAGTTAGATGTGGGGAAAAAAACAAAACACGGCAACAAACCAAACCTGCCTTCACTGTGCCATGCTTTTTGAGCATCAGCTGTGTAGTCTTACCAAGTTTTATGCCTATCCAGTTTTATTTACACTTTAAAAGATTACACTTAGTATCCAAATAATGATAATGAAAAAAGAAAATTCTCTTACCAGGATAGTAAATTTTCCTTAAACATTCTCAACAATTTACTCAGCCACTTATACCTAGTCAGTGTAATTCTACATCCACTTAAATGATCAACAAAGTTAAGTTAAAAAGTAATTCTCTATATCAAGTAGTTCACTGTTTGACATAATAAATATACATAAGTCAAAATAAAAAAAAAATCTTGTTTTTTGTTATTGTTGTTTGAAGTTTACATTGACCACTGCTTTTCAAACAGTGAGTCTTAACACTTAGGGGATTTAGAAAACAAGCAATCAGCAGTATCCAAAGAGGTTGAGAACATTATTATAATCCATGACAAAGAAAAATCTCACACCACAACTCTCCACATAGCCTCATTCTTCAAGGTCAAATATTCTCTGCCATAAATGTATTATCAAGGCTTCTCATAAATTCTGGTTTTGTCTATAATTTTCTTTTAAAAGCAAGAATGTCAGGAACATTTTTTTTATTTATTTTTCATTTCAAATTGAGAAGCTATTACTGTACTTAAGCATCAGCTTATCTACAGTTCTGTGCTGTCACGAGGTTGCTCTGGGCATATCCACAGGGTGAAATGATTCTGAAAGAAGTTTCAGTCCTCTAAAAGCTAAACCTTTACAAACATATTGCCCGCTCTTTCTTGTAAATGCTTTTACTATCTCTATCTATGCTGTTTTTCTTTTCCCTTGTTTCATCCTTCTCATGCAATCCCCAGTTATGGCTGGAACATCTCATATGTAGTAAAGAGATTTAATTTTTTCATGAGTGATATTAGGTCTTTTTTTTTTTTCCCTTCATGTGAAATAGCAAACTCTTTCATTGCTCTTTAGTTCATGCTATTTCTAATAAATAAAAATAATTTATTTGTTGCCAGCACATGTTTTTCATTGAAATTTTTAATCGCTATGAACATATATCCCTCAGTCTGTATTGCTCTACAACTGTACATAGGGAAACTTTCTTTTAGAGAAGAAACAAAAAGCAATTTTCCTCTACAAGAGCTTCCATCATAAACCTGTCCATAGCAACTGACATCAAGATTTATGACAGTAAAATGGAACATAACTCCATGTAACAAATTTTCTTTTGATATTACTCTGAATTTTCAAATAAATAAACAAAATAATGTACCTATATTGGAATATTCCTGACATATGAACATACATACACTGGGTGTAGTATTCCATGAAGCACCCCATGAAAGCACATAAATAAGCACTTTGCTTGCACCCCAGTTTGGAAATCTAGTTACAAACCTTGACAAATACTGACTAAATATCACAAGGTTTTTAGATTCTGAAGATGCTGCAGATCAATTTAACTTGTATTAGTTGGTTTAACAATGACAAGAGAAAAAAAAACTTTAAAAAAATAAAATTTCTTCAGACTATTTACCCCTCTGTGTATATATGGGTGTACTTGATACCTGTGCACTGAAATACAGACACTGAAGAACAATTTATAGCACAGCTATTCCACTTTCACACTATCCAGGAGATATATCACTACTGGAAACACATATTCACCGGCAAACATGTAAATCACAATCTTTACAAATATCAAGTAGGAAAAAAAATATTAATTATACCAATTTTGCTTTATACCCTGGTCACCCATTACCTATTCACCCATTTTACACCATTACACATCCTGAAGCAAATTCACTTGGCTATCTCTTTCCAACAGGGTATGTGGGATATGAATCTAACCAGAGCTGGCAATATGTAACCGTTCATAGAATTATTTATTTTGAAAAAGACCTTTAAGATTATTGAGTCCAACTGTTAACCTAGCACTGCCAAGTACATCACTAACTGATGTCCCTACACATCTTTTAGATACCTCCAGGGGTGGGGACTTAACCACTTCACTGGACAGCCTGTTACAATACTTGTCAAACTTTTGGTGAAGAAATTTTTCCTAATACCCAATCTTTCCTAATATCCAATATTCCTTGAGGCAATTTTCTCTTGTACTATCACTTTTTATTTGGGAAAAGAGATAAACGTGCGCCTTGCTACAACCTTCTTTCAGGTAATTGTAGAGAGTGATAAGGCATTCCCTGAGCCTCCTTCTCTCCAACTCTAGCTCCCTCAACCACATAAGACCTGTGCTCTAGACTCTTCACCAGCTCTGTTGCCTGTCTCTGGGCACACTTCAATGTCTGAGCACTTCAGTGTCTTGGAGTGGCACAGAAGTTAGCACAGGATTAGAGGTGCGACCTCACCCATGCCAAATACAGGGGGACAATCTCTGCCCCTGAGAGCAACTGGAAGTAACTCCATTCACCAACACTTTCCAGGCCTGGCCATGTAGCCTGTGTTTTGCCCCATGAAGAGTATACCCATCCAAGGCATAAGCAGCCAGTTACTCCAGGAGGATGCTTTAGGGAGCATGTATCAAAGGCTACATGAATTGATGTAGACGCAATTCAGCTGGGCTGTTGATTCTGCACTTTTTTGGAGGGGGAAAAGCCCTAATTCCTACATGACCATTCTCAGGCACTTCTGTGGTTTCTAATACCCCAGTAAACCTTGCTTCTCTTCTGTGCATGGATCTCCATGCCCTACCTCCACTCTCAGGTTGAAGTTCCTTTGCTATCATACCATCCCTCAAATATTGGCATGCTTCCCCTACGGTTTTGCTTATCTCAAGAGAGCTTGGTTTTATCCCCTTCCCTCTTCAAATCTATCTTTCAGTGTGACCTGCTAACTCTTGTGCAAAGGTCCTTTTCCCCCTTTGAGACATGTGTACCCTGTCTGTGTCAGCAATATTGGTGTTGTTTAGACCTACTCATGATCAAAGAAACCAAAATTCTGACAGTTTCCGACACCAAGTTCAGAGCCAGTCTTCTGTCTCTTTTGGTTTCTTCTGTCATCATTCCCTGCAGCTGGAAGGACAGACAACACTACTTGTGACCCTAATCTCTTAATGAGTTGTCTTAAGTTCCTGAAGTCTCTCCTGATTGCCCCTGGACTTCTTGTTGCAACTTCATCACTGTCTGCCTGAAAAATCAATAATGGATAATAATCCCAGGGCCAAACAAGGACAGGAATCTTTCTTTCCACAACTTAAATTTGGGCCCCAGGGAGGAAGTAGAGTTCCCTAAGAAGGGGGTCCAATCTGCATGTTGTGTCTTCTGTTCCCTTTAGAAGGAGGTTTTTTATGACAACAATCTTTTTTTTCTGTATGGAAACAGTTTTGACACAAGGTGTAGGCCAACTTAGCATCGGCTAGGTAAACCATTATTTCTGTAATTGTTCATTGTTTTACCTATTGTTATAATAGGTATGAGTCTCATACCTATTATTCCATGGCTCCTGGGAGGGTGGGGCAGTCACAGAGGAGATGTGCCTACTGGTCTAGGCAGACTCTTGCCACTGTTGCCCCCTATACCTTCAATCAGGGAGAAAGGACAGGGAATTTTTCATGTCATGAGTCCTGTTTGCCTGTTGAGTCTGTCCGAGGGAAGGCCAGATGCAGTTCTGGGAAGTCAGGACACGATTCCAGTAATAGCTCTCTCCCTTGCACTCCCTGATACTTCTGAACATACCTCCTCCTGAAGCTCTGTCACTAAGCAGAGGAGTTCCTCTCCCTGGGTGCACCTCCAACAGCTGTGTTCATGGTTGATGTCTAATACTGACATAAGACCAAGGCACAGCTTGCAGTGGCACCTGAGTGGAAACGTTCCCACCAGCACTCTGTCTGGGCAGTTGCATCAGTCATGATGGGTACAAACTTTAGACAGGCCATGGCTTTCTGTCTGGTGGGTTTCTTTGTTTCCTTGTGAGCACACCCTCTGCACTAACTGCCCTCTCACTTTTAGTCGTGTTTAGAGTAGGTAGTACTGCTAATCTATGTCATGTTCAGAAACTTCCTTGTTTCTGAATTAAAGTTTTCAGCAAATCTTTCCAATCTGGCAATATAGTTACAGTATTATCTGGCATTATAGGGCTGCTGAAGACAATTGGTTCCAGCCTGCAACAGTAGGAAAGGGCCTACAATATCAGTCAAATAATAGAATGGCTTGTGTTGGAAGGGACTTTAAGGTCATCTTATTCCAACTTCCCTGCCTCTACATTAAATGAAGCCCAGCAGAGCACAGCATGATATGGAAGAACGTGGCTCTGTTGAGAGTCTCCCCTTTCTATAATATTTACCTGCTTCTGACAGAGGTGAGTTTAAAGCTGCCACCTGATGAAGATAAGACAGGTGGCATGTTGGTCACCAGTCCACATCATCTGTTTGGCAGTCAACTTCACCTATTGTTTTTGTTCACCTGCCCTCTGATGCACTCATACCTGTTTGCATGCTTTACTCACCATTTGCCTTGTCATTCAGGCTCCAAATCAGATAGGTATCCCTGTATGGGTTTAAGGACAATGCTGTTCAGGAAAAATGCTTAACAGCACTCAAGCACTATGGAGCTAATTGAGCAACCTTTGGGATTTATCTCAGTCAGCACAGAATTTCTCAGAGCACATCAGAACCTGTCTCCAGTAGTGGCTTGGTAAAAATTAGCCACTCAGCTCTCTCAGCTTCCTTAAAGATGTACCTTCAGTAAGGATTTCACAGTTTCCCATAAGCAGGAGCCCAATCTCAGTATTGAGGTGACAGAGGCCAGCACTGGTATGAAAGAAAAAAGCCCCAAATGTCAAACAAGGTTTGAAACTATGTAGAAGTTCAGAGGGGAAACACAGAAACAAGACATCTAAATGCTGACTGTGCCTGACTTCAAATGCCACAGTCCAGCAGTTTTAGCATTCATAAAACAAAGCTAATCTGGGGAGATGATATTTTCTCCTGATTATCATGCAATCCTCTTAAAGTCAAATCCCCTCTCAGGTAAAATGTCACTGCAAGTGATATTGTTATAACATGAATTGTAATTTCATGGAAAGTCTCTGATTTTAGACAAAATATGTTTTATATAACTAAACTGGTGCTGAGGTCATAGTAAATAAATGCCTGTGCTGGTAAGAAAGCAAGGGGAAGTAAAACACTGACACAGCAACTGGACTGTGCAAGAAAACTAAAGTCAGAAATCAACACCTAGTGCTTCTGGTCAACACCTCATGTATACTGGACTGAGCTGGAATTAGAAGATTGTAGATTTCTCTTGATTCACTACTCTGCACTGATCTATATTTTTATATTCCATTTTCAATCAGCATATAGGAAGACTAGTATTCACCCTGATATAAACACTATCCCTAGACAAGATTGTATTGTTCATATGGGAGGAATACCTGAGATTTAGAGACTGACATGCACACTGCCCTGTTATGCTATCCTTGTATTTAAGTCTCTTGTTAAAATCTAGTGAAGCTGGACAATGAGAGAAATAAAAGAAAATGACAGCATACTGTAAAATTCCTTACTGATTTCAGAGACCATTTGAAGTTTTGTTGTGCAGTTTATATGTATATTTAAAAGCCCCACAGTAATTTCTTAAAATAAAATATGCAGTAAAATGGTGAGAAAAGGAAGAGAAAATATAGCTTTTCAAGGCATCCATTTTATAGATTCAGACAAGTTTATCCTTTAAGGAAAACATAATAAGTTATCTCTTGACTGACATTTTGCTATTCTCAGGTTCATATGAATTTCTATAAATCAAAAGTATTGGTGTTCCTAATCTTTTGTCTTGTCTGTTTTCCACTTATCATGACATTCAATGTTAATTTCCTTTAGTGTTCTCTCCAGTTTTGCTGGTGACCATTGTCCAGGTCCACTGAACACACACTTGTTCACTGATGTAGTTGCTCCATCATGGCCTCCTACAAAGGAGTGACTACATCAGTGGACAAAGAGAAGGGTTACAGATGTCATTTATCTGGAGTTATGTAAAGCTTTTGATACAGTCCCCCACAACCACATTCTCTCTAAATTGGAGAGAGATGGATTCAATGGGTGTCCTGTTGTTAGAAAGTTGTTAGACAGGTGCATCCAGAGAGGAGCATTCAGTGGCTCAGAGTCTCGGTGGGCATCAGTGACAAATCATGTCCCTCAGGGGTCTGTCTGTACTGAAACCAGTGTTATTTAATATCTTCATTAATGACATAGATGAAGGGATTGAGTGCACCCCCAGCAAATCTGCAGATGACACCAAACTGAGGGGTGTTGTTGAGGGATCTGGACAAGCTGGCAAAGTGGGCACATTGGAATCTTGTGAGGTTTTACCCGAATGCAAGGTGCTGCACATGGGTCAAGGCAGTCCCTAGTATCAATACAGTCTGGGGGTTAGACAGATTGAGAGCAACTCTGCCGAGAAGATCTTGGGAATGCTGATGGATGAGAGACTGGACAGGAGCTGACAACATAAGCTTACAGCCCAGAAAGTCAACTGTGTCCTGGGCTGCAGCAAAAGCAGCGCAGCCAGAAGGTCAAAGGAGATGATTCTGCCCCTCTACCTTGCCCTGGTGAGACCCCACCTGGAGTGTTGCATCCAGCTCTGGGATGCCCAGCATAGGACGCACATAGGTCTGTTGGAACGAGTCCAGAATAGGGCCACCAAGTTGATTAGAAGGATGAAGCATATCTCCTATGAGGAAAGGCTGAGGAAGTTGGGCTTGTTCAGCCTGGGGGAAAGAGTCTTCAAGTTGATCTAATTGTGGCTTTCCAGTACCTGAAGGGAGCCTACGAGAAAGAGAATATTTACAAGAGCATGTAACAACAGGAAAGGGGGAATAACTTGAAAGAGGAGAGGTTTAGATTAGATATTAGAAAGAAATTCTTTACTGTGAGGGCAGTGAGGCACTGGAACAGAGGCTGTGGATGCCCTAATCCTGGAAGCATTCAAAGTGAGGGTGGATAGAGCTCTGAGCAAACTGGTCTAGTTAAAGGTGTTCCTGCCCATGGCAGGGAGTTGGAATTAGATTATCTTCAAGGACCCTTCCAACTCAAGCGATTCTATGATTCTATGTCTGTCTCTAACAGGATAACTTACAGACTCTGGTTACTATTGTGTAAGAGCAGTGCACCACTGTGCATTTGCAATGCCAGACTATGGTCTTTCTAGCCCACTTCAATCTTTTTTGTACCTATTCCTCTTTTCACCTTGCAGAATACATCTCTCCTACACCCATTTCAGCCATGCTGGCCATCTTTCTGGGAAGAGTGGGATGTAAAGAGCCACTCCCTCATTCCTGGGTACTCACTGGTAAATACTTGGAAACAATAGCAAAACGAGTTTGTCTCTATATGGCAGTATTCCTGCATACTGTACAAGGAAGCATAAAAGAAAATCTCTCTAGCTTCTTCTGGCTTTGCTTGTATCCCAGTCTCTGATTGTTCGCCCTTTAATTTCTGTTATTTTTGCACTTTTTCCCTTTTTATTCTTCCTGCTTTTCTCTGTTTCTCTCTTGAGATTTTAGTTCTTCATTTCCCACCTCTTTCCTGCCACTTTTCTTACCTTTTTTGTTCTTTGTATCTATCAGCTTTTCTTCCTTATATCTTTCATTTAAAAGGTCCTTTTAAAGTATTATTATTACATTTTGATAAGATGGTCTTTTCACAGTGTTAAGTGATCCTGTAAAAGAGTGCAGTGGATTTTCATGTTATCTAATCCATGGGTTCCAATTTAAAATTGTTTATCCTACAACTTAAATAAATAAATAAATAAAATAATTCGAAACTGTCAAATGAAATATAAATACATTATTTCTTAATCCAATAGGAAATATTGTCATAAACAATTCTGACTTAAAGAACATGGATGATGAAATGGTAAAAAACAATCCCTTCAGATCTTGTCTCCTATACCAGCTGCTATTATTTTTTTCTCCACAAGGATCCAACTCTCACCACTTTAATTCTTAATAAAGCATTAGGATGTTAGCCTGACTGAGATCATTTTCCCTTTACAGCTGTATCTAAACTGGAGAAAGCCTTTTGCAAAATGTAGCACTATTTTTTCCCCCAAAACTCCAGGATCCAGTAATTTGTTTACAGTTGTATAAACATACATAATGATTTCATAAACATTGTGACTTTCTCTTTCACTGTCATATCAGACTCTTTAAGCAAGTGCTTTAGTCCTTTAGCATCAAAATATTACCCTGAAACTGGTATTGCAAAACATCTGCAGATACGTTCTCATCTGAGGGAAATTCATAACTAACAATTCCAATACACTACAGATAGCTGTTACAAAGTAAACCATGACACACATAAAAGGAGATAGGACTGCAGTAATGATTTAATAATGACTTGACCATGGACAATATTCTTGAATCCTTCTTGAATGTCAACAGTGTGCTGAAGTCATGTTTAGTACCACAAAAATATTACAGCACTTTACAAAATGCATTACCTCTACCTAACAATGTGAACTGTCACAGTGCATGAGAGATCAGGAAAAGTTGCAGACTGTCTAGGTGCAGCCTATAATGGTTATGAAGATAACTCTGGGCAGATTCGTAAATAGGAGAAGAAAAAGGGCCAATTCTACTGCTTCGCACTAAAAATAACATGGTGTCATTTGCAGTAAAAGATCAAGTACAATACAGGTAATCTCTGATTCTATAGAATCTAAAGGGAAAAAAAAAAAGGAAAAGAAACCCCAAGAAAACTCCTTTGCCTACAGTCACCATGAGAATAGGTCATGAGCAGTGAATGTTCCTTCTATTTTGTGTTAACTTAATTAGGTTTTTTTCTGAATGAATTTCTAATTATATAGAGATCACAAGCCAGTTCAAGTACTGCAATATAATTTCATTCAGCTTACATACACCAATGTAAAAGGCAGAACTTTAAAACATGGCATCCTGAAATAAAGATGTGTTAATCCACCCCCTCTTTCCACCAATACATACTGTGAGCAGGGCTCATGTAAATTTATGTCACATTGGCACATTTTGTTTCTGTAAAAGCTGACTGAAAAGGCTTAGTCCTAAGGGGCAAAGAACCCTGGTTTATCTCTATTGACAACAGGGAGCTTGCACCGAGGAAGAATTTGGTCCTTTAAGTTAATAAGAGCTACATGCACATATCAAAGACCGACCCCCTTAAGCATACTGCTAAGGCAGAAGCGTGCTCAACTATAATGGCATTATAAAGCTAAGCCGTAAAAGCACTCACCCTACTGAATAACACAAAATATGAGGTTGGAGGGATAAATCACATCTTATGCTTAATTCACTGGTAAATTGCATTAGAGGTGTACAGTGTGGGAGCAGAGAATGCACACTGAGTATAAAGACTTGTTCTATCACTTAATTTCCTGGAATACTGAAAACAGTTCTTTGAAATTTGCTGGTGTGTGAAATCCTCACACCTACACAGTACTATGGCCTATTACTAAAAGAGCACCTCATTATCACATCACAAAGTATCTTAGCAGAAGAAAACCATCATCCTCTCATCTTTCACGCAGCCACCCCGTTTGTTTAGACATGTTCAATGCCAACATTTCTGAGTCAATGTCTGGAAATGTTTCTAATTCAATGACCACCAATTTTGCACAAAGGGCTCTGAGAGGGCAGCTGTGCTGAGATAAAACAAAGTGTTTTGAACAGAGTTCAGAAATCTGTCAAGCCAATGTGTTCAGTTTAGCCAAGGTCAGTTGTATTTCTTTGCCTTCACCTGCCCCTCTTTTTTCCCCCTTCCATCTCTCACTGATAAGGTCTGAGTACCCTGGCTATGGTTCAGAAACCAAAATGGAGGGCCCCTCCATGTCTGCTGCTGGAGTGAAAAAAGAATCTATTCCAGCTCTAAATGGCTTTCAATTGCACTGGTGCTAAAGTCCATGTTATCTATGACTTTGTCATCTAATGGGTATTTTATCTGAAGTTGTTCTAAGAATAGCAAAAAGTGAGTAATGTACGGGACAGAGCAGATCCTAAAATGTAAGTTGTAAACCCCACAGCTTAGGAATACAAGTAGGAAGACAAGAGTGAGGTGGTCAGCATTCACACCAAAAAGTGACTGGTGCTATTAAAATTTCAGACTCCCAGTTTCTGTGTGGTTTAAACACCTGGTATGTCTTCCTTTTTATTTCTTTGTTTGCTGTTGCTCCAATTCTTTGCCTCTCTTCTTCTTGCAGTAAATACCAGGACCAGAATCAGCAGCATGGTATAATTCAACTTCTGCTCTGTAAATTTCATGCTTTGTATAGGACAATGACTAAAGCTGACAAATATTTTCTAAGTTGTCACATACAATCACCCAGCTTCATACAGTGATCTTATGTTTTCCTAAGGACTGTGGCAACAGATGTTAATGTGGTATAAATGAACACATCAATTTTCTCACACCTGTGATGACAAGTGTTAGGGAAGTTTACTTGCATTTGACATGCTACCTGACCTCTACCTGTCATTCTCTGTTATATCAAGTTACTGTACTTCCATATCAATGTTTCTAGATCTTATTATAATGTATCATATGCCATATTTCTTCAGAAAGAGTAAAAATTTCTCTTTCATGTTTAGCTTTATTTTACAACACCACAAATTTGATCATTCTTTAAGACTTAATAACATTCTCATTCAAGGGCAAGAAGAATACTAACACCCTACTGGTTTTACCTTAGAAAGCATTTCCATTATATCTATTTAAAAACAAAGACACAATTAATGGTGTTGAAACACCAACTTCAGAACTAGAACACTAGCTAAGTCAACAAACTGTTTAAATTGTCTGTTGCAGATTTAACACACTGGTTTCTAGGCATACTAGTAGAACACTAGCACTGATTTACAGGAATCCTTCCTGTTGCTTACTACATCATGAAATAGGAGCAGGGCTTAAAAGAAGTTGCATAAATCCAGCTGATCAGAACAGTAGTGTTTAGTAGAAAAAAAGTCATATTTCATTACAGTGGGTTTGTGGGTTTACTGGTTTCTTTTCACCCTCTAGTGTTTTCCTCACTGACCTGCTCCTAGCTGTTGAAGTCTCTTCATAGTGGTGATGTCTGCTGTGTATTCCTTGATAAACCTCCTAAAAGAGACAGTGCACCTGTGGAGATGGTTCACAGCTTCATCTCATTGGGCTTGATGAGAAAATGGCTCCGAACCTCCTCCTATTTCCTAAAAGTTAAAGCCCAGCAGTACCAAGATGTTCATTGAAAAGGAGCAAAATGATAGTTGAGAAAGTGGAATAATATTGTTTAAGTTGCTACTGAAGTTTTGAAAACTTTACTTATTAGAGGATTATAATAAACTGTAGTCTTAGTTTCAGTGTCAGTGTTTCAAAAGAAATTACTTATATATCAAAAACACAGCAGGTTAGAAGGAGCACCGGCGCAGATAAGGGAGGGTTCATTCTCTTGAAGCTTAGAAACAGGGAATTTTAAAGCACTATGTATGTTTTTCTTCCTGTTATTCAGGAAATGTTTACTCTCTTTCTTTTTTCTTTTTTTCTTTTTTTTTTTCACTCAGAACAAAATTTCTTTCAAATAAAGGGTGAATAAAATGACTTGTAAGTTTCTTTGCCTGTGAACCACTGCCTAAGAGGTATTTAAGTCCACTGTGCTGTGGGTCATATGCAACCATGTGCGGAAAAGTATTATACAGTATGTATATTCAGAAGAGACTTTTGATGGTATAATTACTGCTGCTAATTTTAAAAGATGGAAAGCAAATGCAATAGAGGGAAGCATTTAAGCACAAGGGTATGCAGTGTGTGTTACATGATGTGTTTATCCAACAGTGTAAGTTAGCAGCGCAGGTACAAGTAGAAACACACCATAAAGTTTTTTCAGTGAATAGCTAGTATTTACATAGATATGGCTTCCAACATCCAGCTGTATGATTTTATGGTTATAATTCTACTGCTACCTGAACTAGTTAATTTAAATTATCTCAGATATTTATGTATTTAATTGGCAGACACAGTCATATAAAAGTGCATCATGCAGCACATGATTTACCTTAGTGCCTTTCAGTTGCAAATATGTGTCTTTCCTGATAATACTTTGTGAAACAGAGAAATAGACTTGTATGACTGACCAGAAGCTTGCCCACATAGAAAATGAATTGCAAATAGAAATATGAAGGCCAAGTTTGCTGATACTCAATTGGAAACTTTAAACACTGCTTTGTTTTGCCTTTCCCTCATCTAAATTTTCAGAGTTTGTGTCATAATTTCAGAAAGATGGATTACTAAATTTACATAGGCACTATTGAGTACTTGCTGCTCCACCACTTCTTTCTGCCTCCAATGGTCCTCAGACCTATGGCCAATTTCATTCCCATTTGAAAGCTTCATAAGAGTTGCAAAACAGTTTCTGCAGGCTTTTTGAAACCCAAGGTGAGGTAGAGAAGAGACAACAAGTAGTATAGCTCATTGGTTCAGCAACAATGGTAATATATGTGTGCGGGCTCATGTGTAGCTCCAAACCACTCTCAGTGTTTCATGTCTCCTTATTGATATGTGCCATGTGGAAGGAGCAGAACTGGGTTATTGCATGGTCTGATTCAGAATTAGATGCAGAATTCTACTATATACACTGCTGGAAGGCAGCATCTTTAAAGAACGAGACATGTACAAGTGTAGGCATCAGCACTGAATAACTCAGGAATAAATAAAGATACAGTCAAGAATGGGTGTTGGCCATCTTTTGAAAGATACTGGTTTCTACATGTCTTCCATGCACAGTGCAGCCCTGATGATCCACTGCAATACAAGTGCATGACTTTATCTTATGCACATTTTTGAAAATGCATGTTGCTCTGTTTAACATAAAACATAGTCTTATAAACTTAGGCCTGTCAGTCAGTCCACTGTGCTATATAGAGTGGTAACACCATTTTGAGACTGGACTGACTGACAGGCCTAAGTTTATAAGACTATGTTTTATTTTGCTTAGACCCCATGGTTTGTAGCCTCTCAGAACAATCAAAGGCAATATCTCTGCAGAGCCAAATACAGTGGTCATTTCTACATCTAGAAGCCCCTATACTGATGTTGGGGTTAGAGTCAAAGACTGCAGGACATGGTGGGAAATTAGCAGTTCAATTTCTCCACTAGTTGGGTAATTATCCAATCAACTTGTAAAAGCCTGCCAAAGACATGGCAGTAAAAACAAAATTACCTGAGAAAAAGTTTTTTCCAGACTCTGGATGAATTCCTTGGTATCCCAAATTATTATCTTTTTTTTTTTTCACTTTGCTTTTCTGATATGCTAAAACTGATGTGCTGTTTGGAGGGGGGAAAAGTGAATAATAATAAAAACTAGAGTTCTATTCAAGGTCTCCCACTGAGCTTGTCACCTTGGTCTCCTAACATCTCCTTGAAGTACATCAAGTAATAGCACTGGTTGTCTTAATTTTATGTCTTTCCTTTGAGATTCTTTTAAATGTTAGTTTGCTGGTTTACATTTCCTCTGCTGAGCCTGTTGTTTGTAGCTAACTTCTTCTGTCTTCTGTTTGGAGATTTTTGCCTTCTGCTTAGTTTTGCATCTAAATTTCACTTCTAATTTATTTCTATATAGTTCTAACTCCCCAGTGCTGCCTGAAGATATGAAAAGATGATACAGTACCATTAGTGTATTAATGTACAGTAATATTGAGCTTATGGTATCAAAGTAATCCTCATTGATTGATTGTCCTCAAAGACACGAGACAGAGAATAATAACATTAAGCAGCATAGTTTGCCTCCAGCAGGAGCTTTAGCTGCTATTACATGGCCAGGGAAAACTCCAGTAGCAGCATTTTGGATGGCAAGAGACATCAGAGTAGCCTTCTTCTTCAAAGAGAAGTTGATTGCTTTCTTTTCTATGTAGGTGTTCCCCTATGACACCTATAGATTATATTCATTACAGTAACACAGATTACTGCCAATAGCTAATTTTGTTTTGTGTTTTTTATCTCATCAATATTGTCCTCATCTATTTATATTCGCCCTTTGTCCCTCCCTTTTTGTCCTTCTCTTGGCCCATAACAAATACCTTTAATTACAGCTGCAGTAAAAGACAGCAGAATCAAGCATACCTTCAGTTTCTTGGTCATCCATAGATTTTGATTACAGATGCAAAATTAACCAGAAAAATAACCCCAAACAAGTCCCATTCTTTCTCCTTCTGTATAATGTATGAAATTGAAAGAGATGTTTATAAGAAATGTAACTTATACTTTTTTATAGAAAAAGGAGACAATGGAGCCTATAGAATTTTAGAGAAAGGAAACTACTTTAATTTCCAGAGCAGCACCATGTCAGAAGCAAATCTCTAGAGAAACTAATCTCCAACAATTTGTACATCATACCAGGGAGCAGTAAGACTAGCTGTATTTCAAAAAGATGGGAGTTCGGGATGATGACACGGCTGTCATGGAAGTACCTTCACCCTCACAGGAAGCAGCCCCATGGTACAACCCAACAAGAGGATCAGAGCCAGTCCAGTGATGGTACCAGGGTCAGCTACAGCCCAGTGATTGCTGGGTAGGTCCATAGGAATGAGATAGGCCTCAGGTCAAGCCAGAAAGACAAGTCAGAAGGTAAGGATGAATAAGGTACATGGCAAGCATAACTACAGCATAGTTTCTGTAGGACCAAAGGAAGGACCTGCATATAAATGCAGGTCCAAGCAAAGGGGAAGCGATGGGGACCAGCTCACGCTGCAGAGATCTCTAGCAAATACCTGATCCCACAATAGCTAAGCCCTGCTAAGCACTTTTTGAACTACTCCCATTTGTGAATACCTGAATATAAACTGAGTATAGGCAGTATTATTTCATACCATTAAAGATGTAAATCAAAGTGGAATGTGATATTAAGTCAAGTGCATTTATCAACATGACTGTCAATAACAATCAGATTTATAATATTGTCAATAGGAAAGGGATTTTTCTGCAAACCGTATATTTCTGAAGGCATAATAATTTCTAATTATTTTATGTCAGAGTCCTTAATTTAGATTTTCACTATATTGCACTATTTTCATTATTCTTCCATTACTAATGTCAATATACAGAATTCTGTGTCATCCTTTTTACCAGTCTAATGTTAGAATTGTGTTGACGATCCTCTAATATCTTTAAATTCTGATATTTTTTGAGGATTTTTGAAAATCAACACCAGTGCATGAAGGTAGCAGTAGTCATCCGGTTTTCTGACGAGAATATAAGAGCTCTTAAACCAGTATATTTTCCTCATGCAGGGCATACAAGTATATGTTCCCACATCATATCGTGTGCTGCAGATGGTCAGCTTAAATCTTTTTAGTGTTCCTTCCCTCCATCCACAGTTCTCCACTGATAAGGGATAACATACCAGTTTCTTCTATAGGGGCAGGTTCTGATGATGACTTTCATCTACTGCTTTTCTGTTGAAGGAGATGACTACCAGAAATGGAGAAGCTCCCTCAGGGACACAGACCTGTGACGTGGACTGTTAATATGATTTTGTAATGTTACATGTTTTTTCTCTATTTCACTGCTATGTGATACTTTGTGTGTCCCTGCTGGCCCTTATATGGTATCACCTGCCTCTCTGTTGCAGTTTTGAAGGGTTTTGCCTTGTATGGCGGGGGCTGGCCTGGACCCCTTCCCAAAACCTTCCCAGGGTGCTCCTGGGGTCAGGACCCAGCCCCCTGACCCTATTTAAGTTGTAGTTTTTTGAATAAAGCCTATTTCTTCTTCGTGCTGGCCTCGGCAGCGCCATCCTTGCTCCCGGGAGTGTGTCCCTTTCTTTCTCTCCCTCCCCCACCTTCCCCTCAGGGCTGCACTTTTCAGTCTGCACTCTAGGAAGTTATTAATTGCTAATGATATAGTCAGTCCATTGCATGTGGGATCCATTCCACAGGATTCCTGAAAAGATGATCATGATTAGCAGAGTTGGTTCTTCTTCATCGGGATGCTATATTTTGAGATGTTTCCTTTACCACCTTTCTTTTCAAGCATGTTTACTCACTTGTCTCTGTATGAGTATCAGTACTTTATAATTCACATAAAAAAATGCAGCAAATTACAGCCTCTACACACAATCAATACTCTGTCCAATACTCAAATCTCAAAACATTCTTTCCCTATATATTCTTTTAAGAATCAGCAGTATAAAAAAGATCCTTTCTTTCCTCTTTTTCTCACAGCCTATCTTGAAGCATGTTTTGTACTTCAGTAGCCTGCAACACTAATTCTTTTTTCAGATCTACTGGAAGGCAATTTCTGTTGTTACAAAGGTCTTTTTCCTGTCAATCAACTGGCTTCTAGAACTTCACGTGGCTACTGTTAGGTGTGCTAGGACAGATCACAGTTACATGTGTCTATCACCTCACTGTCTCAAGATGACTGCCTGTCCCATCCTAATTATGTGTCGTCAGATGAGTCTTCTCTAGACTTTTCTCAGTGGCAAGTGAACAGCCCTTCACAAATTTGAAAAAGCCCTGCAGTGATAAAGGAGGAAGGAATGCAGTTTACTGCATTTTTCCTTTGTGTAGCCTTGTTTGATAGTGCTCTAAAAGCTGCAGTCGGTTACCTCAGGTGATTTCACAACCTTGATGTCGTGATTATTTCTTGAACAGACCTTTCATCCTGTCATTTTGCTCCCAACACCTTCAAGAACTGTATACTTCTGCTTCATGCCTGAATTGGTCCTGGATGGTTAATATTTTATCTTCTGTGGGATTCACTCTTTATGTCCTCCTATTCAAAAGATTTGTCTTTGTGACTGAAGTGCTGAGAGGCGATTCAGAATAGACAGGTAGCTGGGTTTCCCAAGAAACAACCTACTCTTATTTCAAAGTCTGATTCTCTTCTTCAGACTATGGGCTTGAGGTGTAACTAGCTAAGAGGCAACAGCATTTGTTGATTAAGTAACACAATAATGACAAGTAAGTAAACCAACTTTAAAATCAGTATCCTAAGTAACTAATACATTACTGTTTCAAAATTACAGCTAGTAATTTTGCATACTGTAAGACATAGTTTTAAATCTATGATCTTTTATTATAAGTTATGAATCACAACTGCTACTGACTTACAAACCCATTAACCTTCCCTTCTACACCTCACAGTACTGTGGTTCAAGTCTATCCAGCTTTACTCCACTCTTCCACTCCAGGCTGTTGGGCATAGACCTAATGGAATGGCTGCTCCAAGGAGTTTCCCCTTTGGTGTCCCAATGCTCTTGAGTCCACAACTTTATTCCCACTCATAGGTGTCCACAATCATACTGGCTAAAGACTCAGCCTCCTTTGTTGTTTACAAGATTTTTTATCTTGTTTACCATTTCTTCAATTCCTGGGCTGACCTTTTTCCCCCATTCTCAGCTCCTTTCCTATGTCCAAACTCCTCCCAAACAGACCACTAATTGCTTTTTTCCTCATTAGTTTCAATTTTGCTACATCTGTATTCAAATGTGGTGTTTCTGATGTTGTTTCTCAGGTCATATTGGCTTAACATGATATCACTAGCCTGATTATCTAGGTATGGGTGGCTTTATAAGACTCAATGCCCCAAAAATCTCCTACAGCTACCTTGTCCATACTGGTGACATATCATTTATCTTGTATACCCTCTAAGGCAAATTATTTGGCTTTATCATTTATTCCTCTAACTAGTTCCAGCTGAGAACAACCAGCTCTCTTCTCTGCTGATAGAGAAATAGAGCAGGATGTTTTTCACTCTCTCTGATGTGCTCACACAGCATCCTTCCCCTTGAATTGATCTAATGACTGTCCTGGTTCCCTGCAGAGGCCTTGACTAGCTATGATGTCTGGTACTCCACACAGACCTCTTGCTCACAGCAGTGCTGAGCCACTGTCCAGATTTCCAGTACCACCATGACCCACACAGAGACCATCCAGAGAGGTTCTGGTTTGCCACCTTAAATATCACAACCTCAGGAATATTTTATCAGTGTCTTGCCTATATTCAGACTTTGAGTATGTCTTAAAATCACTGCACATGTGAAGCCTAACAAGTGCCTCTCAATGCCTCCAAAGGAACTGTTGTCTTCTTTGGGATTTCAGCAGGTACGCTTTGCCGCTGCTCAACAACTTTGATTCGGTGACAAAAGCCTGACCTTCTCAACCGTGTTTAAGTTGTGGAGGGGAAGTGGCTACTAGGATCAAATTACTTCTAATTTTTTATCAGTTGACTTATGTCAACTGTCTCAAGAGTAGTCTTATCTGAAATCTTCTTTGTTCCTTCACTAATCTCAGCCTTTGTTTGCTTCTCTAGGAAAGGTGCTGGTCTAAAGCACTCAGGAACTCTTACCAGCATCTCCTAAAAAAAATTGCATTTGCATTTTCCTTCTCATTCACATTTCCTGGAAAAATTGTTTCCTTACTACTTTCCTCCATGCACTTTTGTCTACAGTAGGTGGGTCCCTCTACAGCTACTCCTTAATTACTGCCTTAATGAACCATGCAGCTTTGCTGGTTCACAGAGCTTTAAGAAACATGAGATAAGTCAGTTACAAAATTTACTTCAAGGAAACCTTAACTCATCAAAAAAATCTGAAATGAGAGACCTAAAATCAGCAATGACAAGTTCCTCGATAATTTGTATTAATGTCCTGACAGTGAAGTATTCACTTTTCAGGTATCTCCAGTAGTTTTCTGATAGCATTTGATAGAAGCAAAATGTAAGCACATTACATGAGCACCAGAAAACAGAGAAGAGACAAGAAAAAGTTTTAAAGTCTAAGCCCTGAAGACAGAAGATGCCATTATAGAATCTGTGAAATAATGTCCCATCTAAATTGCACTGAACCATGCTTTAATCATCTAAAATGATGCCATTTTATGGCATGGGCTGGCAGCTTACTTCACAGAAAGTAATGTGGAGTCTTCTCAGGTAATTAAGGTATACTAGCAACACAGGTAGGAGAATATTGTTCATGTGTTGTCTGTATGCATATTAATTTTTCTATCTTTAGTAGTTGACTACCAAACCATTAGCTGAAATCTAATCAGGGCAAAACTAAGATGCCTGATGGCATAAAGTAACTGAAAGAAATTACAGGAATTATATCAATTTCCTTGTTTGAATTACCTTGAGGAACTAACTATATTATGCCCTGGTAGCACCTGTGGTCACAACTATCCTTCACATACATCTTTCAAAGTGGATTTTACTAGCCTTTAGAGCAAGAAGAAACTGTTTTGAGGGTGTATAGATTCTTCTCAGTTGACAAGTTCCTATTTTTCTCACACAATCCCATCACATAACGATTTTTCATCTTATTTAAAAAAAGTCAGATTTCCTGAGTTTACCCATTCTATGGATTTGGACCATAAGTGTTCCTTGTGACATAGAAGGTCTTCTGATTTTTCATTCCATGTCTACTCAATTGAGAATGTTACTCTGTGCAAAACTGTACTTTTCAACCTGGCATGGAGATGTTGATAAATATTTTGTGAGCTGAATTATTTTTGCTAAAGAGTACCTGGGCTGTTACATACAAAGAACAATATTGATAATCAGCTCTAGCAGTCTTAATACAAACAATTTTCACACTGCTGCCAGCAGAATTTAGACTCCATATGTAGGTAGAATAATAAAGAAGGTTGTCAGAATTAAACCAGCATAGCATTAATCAAATTTTAAAATGGATGTTAATGAGTGAGTGATCCTAACTGGAATTATAAAAGAGAAGACAGTATAAGATGTTAAATAAAGTACTAAGTTGCTTAAAACCTCAAAGGAATTAAGCGATATGTAATCTTATAATAGTGTATATCCTTACATTTCTCCATAAATTGCTCATTATTTAAGTTTGTGTTCATAAACTTGAAAAATGAAAAATTATCCTAATAAGATATGATGTGTGAATCAATAACTTATATTACATTTTCCCTGCTCTGTAATATTTTATGTCCATGAACATCTAACTGATATTGCCATGCCATTTTGCATCAGATGCTCAGACACGAATACATGTAGAACTGGATCCAATAGGCCTACCAGATCAATGACACCTCATCATGTCCCCACTATAGGAGAAAAAAAGTGACATGCCTCTCTGGCATTTACCTATGAAAGTTCTTTCAGAGCTATATGCAGGAACTAAAGCAAAATTGGTGGAAATTAACCAAACAAGCCAAAGAAAGAAGATATAGAAACTCTAATAAGTTTATATTCTTTGTAGGAAAGAAACATGACAAGGATGAAAAAGCAGATTTTTTTTTTGCAGTATGTTTTCTTTCTCAATGTTTACACAAATCTGAATAAAAGTAAATTTTCCTACAGGGATGATTTCTGTGTGATCACTAATTCTCTGTGCTGATTTACAGGACAGAGCCTGTCAATCCAATCAGCAAGTCACTTTTGTGCATGTGTACTGTACAAGCTGTCTGTGATGTTCTGCCTGTGCCACTGAATTTAAAAAGCAGAGCAGCTTCAGGAGTTTTTATCTCTGCATGACTGCTGGATAGGGATTTGAACAGAAAAGAAAACTGCAAGAGGAAATTAGTTTGGACAAGAAGAGTTTCTGTACATAATTCTTATGAATTTTAAGATGAAATGCCGTCTCTTAGAAAAAAAAAGATACTGGATGATGGCTTACTCAATATGGTTATTGTTATGGGATCCATCCCTGTTTTCTAAGGATTAGAATTGACTACCCAGCATTGCCTATTTACTGGAAACAGAATGACTGAAATTCTTCCTCTTAGAGGTATAATATGTGAAGAACAAAGGGAATCTTAAAAAAGAAGAGCTCTCTATTTCCCCAATATGTAGAAGAGATATATAGCAACTTCAATGATAGAAGTATGATTCCTTTTTAATTTTGTTGAAACTTGAGTTTGCCTTTGGATGGGGTTTTGGTCAGAAAATCTAAATTTGATACTGAAGAAAAGACAATAAAAGGTATTGGTATTTACTTTTAGTATAGCACATATGATTTTACTTGACCAAGATACCTGTTAAAACAACCTGTGCTGGTTTAAAAGTAAACCAGTGGGAGAAATGAACCCAGCTCAAGAGAGATCACAAGTCAGAGTTACAATTTACTAAAAAGATTACAATAGTTACAATGATTCAGAGGAAACTGGTTTTAACCCACAAAGACAGATGTATAACCCAGCACCCTGGGACATGAACAGAACAGTGTTCATTAGCCCCTCTACTGAATACCATGTGGTCACTCTGAGTGCAAAGTAAAGGGAAAGGAAAGGAAACCTGTTGGTGAGAATGATGGTTGCAGTTCTGTTGACGTAATGATTGCAGTCTTGTGGAGAATGGCAGTCGCAATCCTGTTGAGGTTCTGGTGCTCCTCTGGATCCCACAAGTGGTACCAGAAGTCCCAAACCCCAAAGATTATATATGCTTGGGTACAGGTAGGAATGACCAGAACCTCCCCAAGGGTGAGGAGTTTCACAATGGGTGATTTACTCTGTGAGTCATGGGATAATTTTGGAATCTTTGATGGTCTAGGTTGTTACAGCTGCCTATTATGCCAGTCCCTAATGGCCTGGTAGCAGACATGACATGACATAGGTGTGGAGATTCTAGTGCCTCCCCAGTGGGAAGTTATCACAGCTGAGTCATTGGTGTGAAGTCAAAGAAACACTCCCTTGCCTCACAGTGTTCTTTAACACTATAGCCTGTAGTCTGAAGTGTGAGGCATGCCCTGGGCAGCTGCTGAAAATGATCTGTTATTAACAGTTCATCAGAAATGACACAGAGGGTGTAGAATACAGTACCTACATAGTGATAAGCTGGTACTGGACCCTGTAACTAGGACACAACCAAAATAAAATTTGTGCGCTGGGACAGTATTCAAAGGTTTTGTCTTTCTCTTCTTAGTTTATAAACCTCAGTATATATTTGCCTCCATATCTCAGTGAAAACTCATGGTTTCTAAATCCATGGTAAAGAAAAGCCTCATTGCTAAATTCAGTGTCAGAAGAAAGCCAGGAAGCTTTATTTGTTGTAGAATTTAGAACAACACTTTATGTTTATTTACTCTTGATTTTTTCAGCCCAGCTTGTCAGTAGCTTTTGCAGGTATCTGGGTGAGAACAGTTTCCAACCAGTACCAGAGACTATGATTCCATAATTTAATACTGCATGTGGTATTCTTCTCTAAAAAGTGAAAATTTCCTTTCTCCTTCTGTTATTTTGCTCTCTCTTCCTCAGTATTTTAAAGCATCTTTATGAGTATCAAAACTTACCACAATACTCAAATATATTTCTTATCCCTGGTCATAAAGGTGTTAGTTTCAGATTAAAATATTTCCTTCTACTTTGTATACTGTTCATCTGACTACTCAGTGGGTGATTCAGTGTCCCCAAATGAAATTAGCTACTAGTCAAATGCTAAGATCATAAAAGAATGGCAGTATAACTGTAGAAGACAATACAGGAAAGAAGAATCCTACTTTTGTACCTGACAGATGTTGAAGTTTAAATGTTCATGGCTTCACAACCAGGAAAGCCACACATTCTAGTCCTATTTAGTACAAAATTTTAAATATCTTTATAGTATTTTCTGAAGCTTTTGTAAAAGAAAAAGCTTCCAGAACAGTAACTTAGGTGAAATTACTTGCAAAATGAAAGAACCAAAAAGAAATGGAATCTTAAGATGTAATTTAAGAGATATATAAATCAGAAAGGTGTATAAAGAGCTGAAGAGTCTCATCCATCTAGCAAGTGTCATATAGAGTACATGAAATTTAGGCCATAGTTGGGTGCAGCTTCGCAGGATAAATTACATGGTTTCTTTTAATTATACTAAGCTTAACTGTGTTGTCTACATGAATACATTTGAAATACAGTTCCACTCACTCAGAAGAAACTTATTAAATACATACTAAATATATGGACTTATTTATTTTGAATATAAGGAAGTAAATCCTGTCCTATGATCTGATGAGAATACAACCTGATAACTACAAAGAATAAAAGAAATGTGCAGTTTATTGATAAAGGTACAATTAACCTTTATTTTTTTATGCAGTTATAAATTATTTTATCTAATGTAACTAAAGAGATGGAGTAATCTAAGTGTGCTGTATTAGCAATATTCTAAATTTTGCATGTTCAATGTTTTGAATTTTTTTCACAATTAATATGTTTGATGTTGACCTAAAATCTCATGAGTGATAGTAAGCAAATTTTATGATGACGAAAAAATGTTCAGAAGGAAAAAGAGTCTATAGCTTCTGTAAAGAAACACATCATAAAGTGACACAAACTGTTTGACTAAGAAAGTGATGTAAAAATGCCATGCAAATAAGCAAAAAAATTGCTTATATAAAGCACAGTAAGTGAGAATTAAAATTCATTTTTTTATAGAGGCTGAATTCTGCAAAATTCTGAGGCGATAGCATCTTGTCACTATAGCTATATTTACTTACAGTGCAATTATAAACTGTGTGAAAGAAAAAAGAATCCATGTTCTTAGAAAGACATATAATTCAGCCTTCAAGTTCTGCAAGACATCTGACAGCAGCAAGCTACAGTCTCATCCTTGCTTTGTAGATGTGCTTTTGGGAGAAAACCAATAAATAATTTTGGGAAATACTCATATCCCTATATTTCTCTCTGGATATTCCTCTGTTAAATACCTTTGGAACTATATTTTCTCTATTACTTCGAAGAGGTTGATGGACCATTTTACTAGCTAAGACAGTCCAAACAGTATTCAAATGTTTCAGTCAGATTCTTCAAGGTTTTTCTAGCACATACTTTATTCAATTATTGATGATACAAAGATTCAGTGTAATAAAAATGCTTCAAAAGTGTTTCCCTACTTTTATTACTTGGGAAGAAGCAGATCAATCATTCTGGAACTTCGAAGCTCTCTTTTTTTTTAACCCTAGCTCTCCCTACGCTATTGCCAGCATAACTTTGCCTGTACATATAGGCTTTTGCCTACAACAGCATGGTCTTGGTAGGAAGTTTGTGAACTCTCGTCTGTAAAACTTAAAATGTCAGAGCTTGCAAAAACATTCAGGCAAGTGTCCTGTGCCTAAGAGTATGCTCCTTATATCTCCAAACAAATTCAAGGCCTGAACCTGAGTTCAGCAATACTTTTTCAGTTACTTTCACCCACAGTCTACAGCTGTATTAAGATGTACTCACTATGACAGAAAACGTGTATCAGCCACTTTATTATTTCATTATATGCACAACAAAAAGGTTGTCTCAGAGCATAACATGATTATGTAGAAGTTATATCATGGCTGCATAAGCCACATAGTAAAATTAAGGCAGGCTTTAACATTCAAATACTGATATCTGTTTCTCAGAATAGTATAGATAGATTATATAATATATTCAATTAAAAATAAATTTTAATTAAAATTGATTATCATTAGTAGAGTAAGCTGAGAAGGTATAGTATAAAAAAGATACATTGAATACTGATTATTATTGTAAGGAAGAGACTGTGAATATGGCAAAACACCTACCAGTGCTAGCAGGTCTTGCTGACCAGTGATACCTCCATGCCTGTGGATGTTGCCAGTTTGTCACTCAGCAGCTCCCACTACAGGTGGCACTTCCTTCGATCTTCTTTTCTCCCTCCTCTCAAGATTGACCACTTGTGATTTTGAGTCAGTAAAATCTTATCTGATAGTATATAAAAAGGTGTAGACACAAGTTCAGAGAAGCTTAACTGTAATAATCTCCAGCTTGGATAGGAAGGATTCCCCAGACTTCACAAATACACAGATATCTTCTATTCACCTGTCTACACATGATTTGTGCCTACTAATCCCTCAGCCACAAGCCATAGTACAAGATGATGGACAGGTCAACTTACTCCCCATACAACAGCCTTTCTTCGTAATATGGTAGAATGGTTTGCATTGGAAAGGACTTTAAATGTCACCTGGTTCCACATTCCCTATCCCCTACCCCCATAGGCATGGATGCCTACCACTAGATCTGGTTTCTCAGAGCTCCATGTGATGTGTGTGTAGTTCTGTTCATGAACGTGTACCAAAAATCCAGATCAGATCTATCTCTCCATAGGATGGAAGATCTAGAAGAGAATTCCTCCAGTCACATCCTCCTGTTAACAGTGCTCTGTACCATTTTTGTAGGGATATGAAAACTGCAAAACTGAATTTCCAGACTGAAAAGACTTAAACCTGTCATGATAAGCTGACTCTGTTCCAGACATGCCTAAAAGACTCTATTTGCAGAACCGAATCCGCTGTTGCAACATTTTATTGTTTCCCTCTACCTTTGTGGTCATAAACATGGATTAACTTTGCATTCCTTCCCCCTCCCTTATCTAACATAATGTATTCTCTTAATTACAATGTTCCATCCCACATTTTAGCATAACTTGGCCTCCTTATTGTAATATGTCTATATACATTGAAACATGTATGCAATAAATGGGTTTTGTTCATGCCCCTGAGAACTGTTTTAGTGACCATTACAGTTTTTCTCAGTCATATTATAACTTTGTCTCTTCCAGATGCCTTAGCCTGGCCTTTAGTGTATGTGAAGGAAAGGCTCCATAAGGTTGAGAGAGTCAGGGTGGGCACATGGCTGGCAGTGGACCACAGAGGATGCAGCCCCACAGTGCCCCAGCCAGCACTGCTCAGGCTCTGGCTCAGGGACCAAATCAAGGTTGACATATATATATGACATATAGGCACGGCTGCAGAGTGGCTGAGCTGAAAGCAGCTCATGAGAGAAGGGGGAAAAGTGTGTGTGTGGCTAGCCGTCGCGAACGACGATGCTTTTTATGCCTGCGCGAATGGATTTATTACGTGGAGCTCAGCGTGCGCGGAACTGGCCCCACCCCCTTTAGCCCTGGGACGCTCCCTAGCCTTGGCCGGGGCAAGCCCGGACGAAGTTGGCAGAGCGAGACCTGCAGGACTCGAACCGGCGTCCTTCCGAGAAGGAGCACGGATCCAGGGGCGGCGGCTTTACCCACTCGGCCACAGCCGCCGGCAGGGGGAAAAGTACCCTCAGTGTTTTTGCACAACTCTTTCAACAAACAGTTCTCTTTTTCAAGGCTGGGCTTCAGTGCTGTCAGAGCTGGCCTGGAATACAGGCAGCCAAACCCTGGGCATCCAGCACCTGACAGGCAGATGTGTTCGTGGGAGCTGACATTCAGTTGTTGGTCATCTCCTGCAGAAGTAGCTGAATCAGAGGGGACAGGTTTATAGATGGCTTAAGTCCAAGAAAGTATCTTTTCCCTTCATATGAATAATTGCTTACCAAAGGTTGGATGAAGTTTATCTTTCTCCTGTCTCTTCCAAGAATGTCTACTAAGGACAGTGACTCTTATTTAACATAGTGTTAGGACTTGCAAGATGCTTTGTGGTTTGTGTGTTGCAATATCATCGTAATTCTCATAAGAAGTTCCTTAACAAAGGTTTGATATTCAGGAGAAAATAGCATTCTATGGACTGTCAAAAACTAAGTATCTTTGTATGGATGAAAACTCTTTCTGAATTAGCAGGTCCAACAGAAGAACAACTGCAAAAGTAGCTTCTAAACTTGTTTCATGTCACCTTCTTTTTCTTCAAGTGTTATAATCAGTCAGTGACATTTCTTCCTTCAAGGAATTAAATCTATTTTCTGCAAGTAGATTATTTTGTCCTACAGCACAATTTCTTCATTATGAATCACCCAACCACCTACTACAGTCAATGGCTTACCAACTGTCCTACTGAAAGAGAGAATGGTACCTGTACTGCCACCTTCCAAATTAATTTGAAAACATTGTGACCGTGGGAAAAGTCTGAAACATATACACTTTTTTTACTGGCATCACTCTCTTTAAAAAATTTGACACTGAATGAAATGAATTTTCACATATCCAAGAGACAACTTCTCAACAGTTTTCTCAGACAATCCAAAAACACAGTGTCAGGAGAGCACAACCTCTCATCAGTGACTTTAAAATAGTTTATTGGCAAGAATGCAATTGGAAGTATACTTAGTGGGTGAATATATAGATATCATGGATTATTTGAGATTTTCACTTGAGCTACCCTTTCTTCACAGAATAATTGTTGGCATGTATAAGCAGGGTTCTCCCCATCTTTATTTGAAAAATCACAGTTAAGTTCCACACTACTTGGATAAAAGGTCTTGGTTGAGAAATTACATTAAATTTCAAACTTTATGGAAGACCATAGCCAGTCACTTCTCCCTGGTTATTGTCTGTCTTTCTCAGTGATTTCACAGCAGCAACCAAGGCTTTTGAGTTTAGCTTTGCATTCACTGAACAATTATGATTGTTTTTCAGCTGAAAAAATATGATTTGCTCAAAAACATAGTGATGAAGATGAGCCAACCACAAAGACAAAAAGAAACAGGCATGGCCTTCTTAAATAGTGAGGTTCAAGACTCGGTTTTGAGTTTCTAGCTTTGCTTCCAGTGGGTTCATAAGTCTGAGTACAAATAGGAACTATTGAATTTCTGTCACTATTCTTACATACACCTTTCGGGATTACCACCTGTGGGAATTACATCTGATTTGTAAACCTCTGCAGTAAAGGTTTGTACATAAAAACTTGACCCAAACTTACCCTGAAAACCCACACATTAAAAAAAATCTCTAACTGAAAAGTACTTGTCATTGCTTGATCGTGGCAGTAGAATCATTCTTAATTTAGCAGGTTTCCATTTATTTTGGAGAAGATTTTGCACGTATAAGAATTAAAAACCACTAAGGAAAAATAAGAGGAATATTTCTACTTAATATTGGCTTCTCACAATTAATCATGTTAATAGATTAGAGAATAAGGTTGTTACCATAGACAGTTGCAAAAGTCTGTGAAGACAAGATGTTAATGAACAAATCAAACTTCTTCTTTCTACAAAAATGAAGCTATTAAAGTGTGGAGAAAAGTTCTGTAGATTATTTCATTTTCCACAATTTTTACCAGATATTGCATAATAGGATTAAAAGTTGCTTCTAAAACAATGATTATAAGAAGCAATCTAGTTGCATCTTGTTGTGTTATATTACTGAAATAAAAAAGTATTCTTTCAAGTAAGACATCTTAATATTTTACAAATAAAATTTTTAAAAAATTATTGGAAAATTCTGTTCCAAAATGTCAAATAGAATACTTAATCAGTCACAAAATACTTTCTATATTTTTAAATGTAGTTGCATAATCAGCATATTTTCACAAATATCTCTGAGTTCCATATCCTTTGTCAAAAAATGATCAACTGGAAAAGACTGACCATACCAGAGACAGACATTTGTAATGAAAATAAATTGAAAGTAAGCAATATTTTGCAACAGCCTCAAAAATCTTACTTTAAAATTTATTTAAGTTGTATTAAATTTTGAACTCCATCCCCAATTAATTGCATAGACTGTAGAACCACAAACAAAAGGAAAGCAAGCGATTTGTTCCATCAAAATCATGTTTTATTCATTTTTCATTAATTAGCCAGGCAATAAAATAGACATTAAATTTGTAGATGAAACAACCATATAACAAAATGTGTTCCTTATTCAGTTTCCTTACATGTAAATCGCTCCCACATCCATTACATATTATTTTATGGATAATTAAGAGGTTCTCAATACTTTAATATTTAACACCTTCAAAACTGTAAATACATAAACACCGGGAAACTCCAGTAAAATGCTACAGTTTTCTGATTTGTCTTTCAAATTATATCTTCCTTTGGGCAAACTTTTATTTCACAGAATCACAGAATATGCCGAGTTGGAAGGGACTGACAAGAATCATCAAATCCAGCTCTTAGCCTGGCACAGGACCATCCCCAGGAGTCACACCATGTGCATGAGAGTATCATCTAAACACTTGAACTCTGTCAGCCTTGGTGCTGTGACCCTGGGGAGCCTGTTCCAGTGCCCAACCACCCTCTGGGTGAAGAACCTTTTCCTTATATCTAACCTAAACCTCCCCTGACACAACTTCAGGCCATCCCCTTGGGTCCTGTCCCTGGTCACCAGAGAGAAGAGATCAGTGCCTGCCCCCCTCTTCCCCTCATGAAGAAGCTGTAGAATGCAATGAGATCTCCCCTCAGTCTCCTCTTCTCCAGGCTGAACAGAGCAAGTGACCTCAGCTGCTTCTCATACGACTTCTCCTCAAGGCCCTTCACTCTCCTTGTTGCCCTCCTTTGGTCACTCTCTAATGGTGTAATATCTTTCTTATGTTGTGGTGACCAAAACTGCACACAATATTCATATATGTGTGTAAGAGTATCTGAAATAGATTAAAGGTAGGTTAGAGCTCTTCCATATTCAACAGCATCAAATAATGACAGTAATAATAATAAAAAGTTCAAGGAGTCCAATTCTAGAAAAGCACTCATCATCCTTCTCATATAACTAAAACAATATGTTTTAAAACAATTGTCTTTCTAATGATGATGGACCTGAAAGTTTAATCTTCCAATAGATAGCCTGTGTGCATAAAGATTTTCAAAATGAAATATTCTGCCTCCTAGTATCCTCAGACTAAGTGTTCAGTGTAGGCACTTCAGATCAAACAAGAACACCCAAGATAGTTTTAGACTAACTAACAAACACTGTGGCTGCTGGCACATCTCTGCTGCAGATCAAAGCTGAGCTCAGGCTAAGCAATGTGTTGCTATGGCTACATTGATAGCAATACCCAACCTAGTAAGTGTAAATCTAGCATATGTCTCCCGCTATGAGATGGAGCCTTGGTGACTGCCCTGAAGCCATGCCTGAATACTCGCTCTGTAGGAATTCAATTTTGCAGAGCCATTGCAATGTGATTCAGAATCAATGGTCCCATAGGTGCTTCGAGGAGTACTATTCCCTGATTTCATCAAAGCAATGTGCAGGTATATGGTAGGTCGAATATATTTGAGTTGTTTTCTCAGCAGTTTAATAAGAGAAAATGAGATTCTTCATGACTACTCTTTTTAACCATCTTGAGCCTCAGAGTATAACTGATTAATGACTATGCCATCCAGTATCCTGATTTCGGATGTAATAACAAAACTACACGGTGCTTTCCATGGCTCTCCACACCTGCAGGGAGAATTGAACCTGTTGTCTGCCATTTTCCAGCCACATAAGTAAAAAGTTACTTCGGCAGGATGGGAAGAGACCAAGGGGAGAATCCTGATTTTCTCCTTTCTTTCTTTCTTAAAGGAAGAATTAGGTTGTAAGGTACTTCATCTGCCTCTGCTTCACCATTGCAAACCCATTTCATCCACAGCTTTAAAATGTTTTTTTAAACATTTTAATTAGGGTGAACCATCTACTTGTAAAGACACTGATTTCTGAGTAGAAAATTAAAATCACTTGAGGGTACAAACAGAAATCTTTGGACCAAGCCCTACATATGCCAAGCCTCATGCTATGCTCACTATATGTGAGTAATGAACTATTAAGATGCTTTGAGTACGCCAAAATACTATTTTTGTTAATCTCTTCTCTTACATTAAGTTCAAAAAGCCATGGTTGGCAAACTGGTAAACTGAATAATCAATTACTAGCTAGTGATTAGTAGCAGTTGAAAAACATTGTTCTATTTTCTTCTTTTTAATGTTAATTTTATTCGTTCATTTGTTAAATTTCTTTTGCAAAAGAATTGAGTCACAATGTTTTCTTCCATTTAGGTTACTTCAATGAAGGCATCAGTTTGCAAGCATTGATTTAAATGGGTGGAAATTACCTTATCTAGAAGCCCCTCTACCTTTCTCAATGAAAGAGAGAGATAATTTACAATGTAAAATATTAGGACATGTATTTCAAATTTCTTTTTAATTTATGTCTATAAAGACTTATAGAAAAGAAGCATCAATTTAATAGTCTTTTTTAGAGTGTTAAAATAGGATAATAGGTGTCCTTCTAAAAGAAAAGAACAGAAATTAGTTGGAAGTTTCTGAAGGAGTCAATTCTTTTTCAGTCCTAGTTCCCTGAAATCAGAACAGGACAAAAAATTACCCAAAAGGGAGGAGAAATATGCTTTTCAGTTGCAGGTTGTCAGAAAAAATAAATCTTTTCTAGCTTTTCAAAGATCTGCCCATTTGGACCATGTATGGGTTGGTTTGGTTTTTTTTTTTTTGTGGGGGGTGTTTTGTTTTCTGTTTTTTGTTTTGCTTGGTTGCATTTTGTGTTTGTCTTTCACTTTTGTTTTGTTTGGGTTTTTTTTGGTTTGGTTTTATTTTTTTGTTCTATGTGGGTGTTTTTAAATTCCTTCTAGCTGTCATTATGGTCAAAGATTCACAGCAATGTTATAACAGTTGAATTCTTGTCAGGCTAAGCCTTATTAAGCACAAGGGGGAAAAAAAGAAAAGCTGAAATGGACGAGATGAACTAAGAACTAAATAAACAATGTCATCAACAATCGGTATTTTATGTTAGCATTGTGCTCAGGATTAGGCTTTCATTTGTAAGTAGCAATTAAACTGTAGAAACAGTTGTTTTTCACTTAAAAAAAAAATTCTGAAATCCAAAAGGGCCTGTTATTTGAGGGATCCAGATAGCAGATTAAGAATGTGCCCTGAAAGATGGGTTATGCATTTAAGCTTTTACTTTACCTGATCCAGGCAAAAGCCTTGATTTTACACCCCTGCATCATAGATAAGTACTTCATATTTGACATCTGATGTAAATTTTCTCTGTGTCTTCTGTCAGAGTCTATTTTAATAAATGAATACTCACTGATGTAGAGAATCTTGACCTCTCACACCCTAATTAAGTGGCTCACATTATGTGTCTGCTACCTGTTCAGCAAGCTACACTATCTGTTTGGGTTTTTTTTCTGGCTCAAGAGATACTTAACAGAAATAACAGAAATCTGTAAAGTGTAAGAATCTGATTCTGCAGAGCCATAATGAGATTACACTCTGGGAATCTAAAATACCTGATTTCAACAGGGTACTGGACTATTAAACTTGGTCTTCTATATTCAAAATTGGTAGCATTCACAACAATGACCATTCTGTATTTTACAAAGTGTTTTCTCTGCCATCTCAAGAAAACAAACCTTAAAAATCTTCCTTTCTGGACTCAGATGAGAATTGCCATAAAATATTCTGATTTCAGTAAATGATCATTTTCCAAGAGGAAGAAGTCAGAAATTTTTCTGACTAGATTTAGTGGAATCTAATTTACTGATCTGGCCAAGAGATATTTTAGGATCAGTTATGCAATCTCACAGCTGCTGCAATGTATCCCTGCAAAATATGTGGTAGAAGTAATCATGTGCACTACTGATTGTCTGTCTCCACCACCTCCAGTAAAAACTTCCTTTTTATTAATCAAGCTATATTCCTGTAGCTTCAAGAATATATCACTTCAATTTATAGGAAGGCACAGGTTTTTTTGTTATCAAGTAACATTTTTGAAACAAGACCAAAACATCTTGTTACAAATCAGCAACCTAAAAATAAAAAGTCAAATTCTATTTGTTTCAAGCTTTTCAGCTTTAAAATAATATTTAGCAATAGGATGAGTTGGATTCTGATAACATTGAGCAACTTAAAATAAAATCCCCTTGCATTTGAAAACTTTCTTATAGGATTCCTTAGGTGGGTCTACAGAAAGAAAATTATTATGAAAGTTGAAAGATTGGAATAATACAGATTTTTAGGAGCAGAGCAAACAGATTTTTTTTGGGGGGATAAAGACCAGTTATAAGAGTTGGAGAAAGCAGATATGAGAAAGCAGAATGAATGGATGGGTGACTGACAAGCATGAGTGAACAGCATTTTGGGTTAAAAAAGGAAACTTCATATGAAAGAAGATATTCCCCTTGCTTTATTCACATGGTATTAAAATATCATTCATTGCCATAAATTAAATAGAAGAATAAGTGGTGTAAAGTGTCAAAAATTCCAAATCACTTTTCTTTTTTGAAATAAATTCAGAGATGTTCTCCATAATGTACCTCCAAATTGGTGGTGCTATGAGGAAGGTCCTGCAAAACCGAAGATATAAGTGATACCCTGGTGGTGTGGTTTTGTTTGGGTTTTTTTGGTTGGTTGTTTTTTGGGGGTTGTTTTTTTGTTTGTTTTGATTTGGTTTGGGTTTTGTTTGTCTGTTTGTTTGTTTGTTTACTTGTTTTTTTCCTGCAGAAATATTGACTTTTCTATGTCATACTTCAAGTTAAAGGCATTTTGGGAAATGAGTATAAGAACAGTAGTCATTAGAAGTCTTGTGACCACAGGGTCATAAAAGACCTGCATTTGTGTGGAGTCCTTAACTTTGAGTTGTTTTGATTTAAGTTGAGTTGGAGGAGAAGGGGATTAGGCTGCATTGTAGTTGTAAAGAATTTTGTAAGGAAATGTGAGAAGCTCATAAGAGATCTGGTCAGGAGCAGAGTATGAATCCAGAATAGCCTGGGTAAAGAAAGTGTAAAGATGATATTTTTCTTTTGTGAAATAATTTGTTTGCTGTTTCCAGAAGGAGTGGTAGATATCTCTATTTGTGCTTCTATCCCAAGGAAAAATAAAAATTATTTTTAGTAAAGCCAAGTACTATTGAATTATTTCAAAATTAACTTTTGTATGAATATGTCTTAAAGCTGCCAAATTAAAAGACTTAAAGGTTGGATTAAGCAGAGAATGATGAAAGTTAACAGCTCTAATAGCAATAATAAATACTGCTGTGATCTGAGGGAACAGCTCTTTACGTTGGGGGAAGTAAACAAGGTGCTTCAGGTGGACAGTAGCAGGCTTCAGTGATCTGAATGAGTATTGAAGTATTTTTATATGAATTGCATTGGAGCCTTTTTTCCTCTTTTAATCCTAGAGGGTGGCTGAATATATGTTCTGACTAAAAAGCCCATCAAAAGATGAGACATTTTTCAGAAGAAAAACTGAAATAAGGATTACCACATTAAAGAAGCAAAGTCATCTGAAGTTGGAGAACAGTGGGGAATTAATGAACATGTAAAGCAGCAATTCCAGAATGTTTCAGTAAGAACTTGTTGCTCACCCACTGAGAGCTGTAACACAATTACTTGTACTCCCAAGACAGACCTTGAAAAACTTGAGGGCATCTCTGAAATCTGTCTCATTATGTGTTGTTTTCAGATGCATAAAGAAAATAACTATAGTGAATCCTGGGAGGAACTGTTTTGACTAAATGCACACAGCATGGGCAAAAGCCAGAATGAGTGGCTGAAAGCCACTGTGTAGCAGGAAAGCAACGATATATTTGCCGTCGTGAAAACATTGGTTTACCTGCACAACTGCTGCAATGGATGGCTATAAACTCTCCAGAATGGATAGGCAACGAAGATGAGGATGTGGCATAGCCCTGTATGTTAGGGAGTGTTTTGATTGTCTGTAGTTTAATGATGATGACTACAGGGTTGAGTGTTTATGGGTTAGAACTGAGGGAAGGTCAACAAGGCAGGTATTGCAGTGGTAGTCTGTTATGGCAGACAAAATATTCTAAAAGCAGCTGAGAGAAGTCTTACGTTCCCTTGTTCTTCTGGGGTACTTCAATTTACCAGATATCTGCTGGAAATGTAACCCAGTAGAGAGGAATGAGTCCAGGAGGTTTCTAGAGTGTGAGGAGAGACTTTTCTGGCACAGCAGATGAGTGAGCCCCACTGAACCTCTTCTTTGCAAACAGAAAAGGACTTGTGGTTTGGAGGGCATCTTGGGTACAGCATGATAGAGGATTTGATGTCAGAGAAGCAAGGAAAGGGGACCAGCAGAACTGTCACCTTGAAATTCCAGAAGGTAAACTTTGACCTGTTTAGAAGATTGTCTGACATAGTCCCTTTAGCGGCACTCTTGAATGACAAAGGAGTCCAAGAAAGCTGTACATTCTTCAAGAAGGAACTCTTAAAAGTGCAGGAGCAGGCCATCCTCATGTACCAAAAGCTGAGCCAGTGGAGAACACTACCGGGCTGGATGAACAGAGAACTTTGGCTGGAATTCAGGAAAACAGTTGGAAGAAGCAACAAGAAGTTCAGGAGGACTACAATGATGACATAATGTTATTCAAGGAGAAAATTAGAAGGGCCAAAGCCCAACTAGAACTTAATCTGGCTGCCACCCTAAAAGACAATAAAAATATATTTTTATAAATGCATTAACAACAAAAGGAGGGCTAAGGAATACCTCCATCCTTTATTGTGTGTGGGAGGTAACATAATGACAAAGGATGAGGAAAAGACTGAGGTACTTAATGCCATCTTTTATCAGTTTTTGGTGAACATACCAATTGTTCTCAGAGTACTCAGACCCTGAGCAGGAAGACAGGGACAGGGAGCAGAATGAAGCCTTGATAATCCAAGGGGAAATGATCAGTGACCTGCTACACCACTGAGAGACATAGAAGTCTATGGGGCCAGATGGAATCAACCCAAGGAAACTGAGGGACCTGGTTGTACTCACTGAGTACTCCATCCTTTATCAGCAATCCTGGCTAACCAGGGAGGTCCCAGTTGACTGGAAGTTATCAAATGTGACACCCAGCCACAATAAGGGGCGGAAGGAGGATCCAAGGAACTACAGACCTGTTAACCTGACCTCAGTGTTGAGGAAGTGTTGCAGGCAGGAGTGGAAGGCTTAGACAAAATATTTATTAAAGAAGCCATGCCACTGAGTAATGAGGTGCAGAAAGGACTCCCTTGCTTGCTAAACCCCCTCTCAGAGAGGGGTCTAGGTGGGACTGAATCTAATCTTAGCCTGGGATTATGTCAACGATATAAATTTAAGGAATTACAGAGGGGTGACTGAACCACTTTTGTCCCGCAGGTTTTAATGATTTGCAAAATGAGATTAGTTATATAAAATGAATTATTTATTATTACAAGTGGTCAGAGAAAAGATACTAATCAGAGTTATTTACTACACAATATAAAAAGCTAAAAATCAACTAGTAGAGTATACTATAGCATAAAGTAGTGTAGTATAAGATAGGGTAGTGCACTATATTGAAGGAAGTATTGAAGCAATTATACTAAAACTAGAAAAAAGAAATAATTATTAAGTAGAGATTTGATGTAACTCACCCATACTAATGCTCGTGGAGAGATCTCTTTCTCTCAGCCTTGAGGAGTATCCTTGGACAACATCCCCAGCGAAGGGAGGAATCTCCACACATACACCCAAGAAGAGTTATGTCAGAACAACCTGACTGTGTGAAAGGGGACTTGACTTCTATAGTATAAGGTGATTGACTGGTAGTCACAGATCTCTCGGCCAGCAGACTCACTTATCTGTCAAATTCTGTTTCAAAAGCAGAATGTGTATTCAAAGTCTGGTGAACCAGGATGGTTTTAGCATAATTTAACATCAAGACAGCACCCTGGCACCAGCAGTTGAACTTGCATGATAGCTTGCATGATGGCTTGCATAGTATGCAGTCTCTGATTGGATTTTAGATCTTACGAGGGTGGAGCTATCCTGTCACAGGAAGGTCATAGAGCAGATCATCTTAAGTACCATCATGCAGCATGTACAGGACAACCAGGGGATCAGGCCGAGACAACATGGGTTTGTGTAAGGTAGGTCCTCTATAACCAACTTGATCTCCTTCTATGACAGTGTGACCTACTTAGCAGATGAGGGCAACGCTGTGGATGTTTTCTGCCTGGACTTCTGTAAAGCCTTTGACACTGATTCACAGAGCACTCTCCTGAAGCAAGTGGCTGCACATGGATCAGATGGGTGTACTCTTTGCTGGATTAAAAAAATGGCTAAATGGCCAGGCCTAAAGAGTCGTGATGAATAGAGATAAATCCATTTGGTGGCTGGTCACTAATGGTGTTCCTCAGGGAGCAGTATTGCGCCAGTTCTATTTAATATCTTAATCAATGATCTGGACAAGTGGATCAAGTGCATCTTCAGTCAGATTGCAGATGACACCAGATTTGGTGGAGATGTTGATCTGCTGGAGAGGAAGATGGCTCTGCAGAGGGATCTAGACAGCCTTGACTGATTGTCCAAGGCCACTTGTATGAGGTTGTTATGGTTTTGATTTCCTTTGTGAATTTTTTCCTTTTTTCTTTTCACCAGAACGGACATTTGAAAAGCATGGGACGTGGAAGGGCATGTGTCCCAGGGGACCTCTTGAGAAGGGGACTCCGGGGTGGAGGGGGGAAGGAAATGGAAGGAGGCAGGGAGAGGGCTTTTGTTCTCGTCTCGGGAGACACACGGGTGTCGGCAGGTACCGCGGAGACAGAGGAGGAGGTCTGGGAGGAAGGGCTGGTCAGGTCGCAGAGTCCCGAGCCGGCACCGAGCCCCCGACAGCCTCCCGACAGCGTCCCGAGCTGGCACCGACCCCCAGCAGTCTCCCGGCAGCGTCCCGAGCTGGCAGCAGCCCCAGAGCAGCACCCCGCGGCACTCTGCCACCAGCGTCTCAAGTCAGGTCGGCCCCAGCACCCCCACCGAAACCGGCATCGTCCCCTGAGAGACCCCTGCGGTTCCTGGGCCGGCCCACCTAGTTCTTTGTGTGTGTGTGTGAGTGTGTGTGTGTGTATCATATATGTATATTATATGAGGTTTCACAACTGTTATTCTTTTTGCTCCCAATACCTTCTTCCCAAGTAAAGTTCATTTTAAATTTAGAAACTCGCAGTTGGCTATTCGTGGTTATTCGGTTTGGGTCTTGGACCCCCTCCTAGCCCCAAATAGCTTAGTTTTCTCCAAACTAAGACAGAGGTTGAAAAGGCAAAGTGGTAGGTCCTGCACTTAGGTCACAATAACCCCATGAGCACTACAAGATTGGAGAAGAGTGGCTCGAAAGCTGCCTGGTGAAAAAAAATCTGGGAGGTGCTGGTTGACAGATGGCTGAACACGAGTCAGCAGTGTGCCCAGGTGGCCAAGGCCAGGTCATCCTGGCCTGTATCATTAATAGTGTGGCCAGCAGGACTCGGGAAGGGATCGTCCTCCTATACTTGGATGAGGCCACACCTTGACTCCTGTGTTTGTTTTTGGGCCCCTCACTGCAAGAAACACATTGAGGTGCTGGAGCTTGTCCAGAGAAGGGCAACAAAGCTGGTGAAGGGTCTGGAGCAAAAGTATTACAAGGAGCAGTTGAGGAAGCTGCAGTTGTTTAGCCTAGAGAAAAGGTGACTTAAGGAAAAATCAATAGTCAAGGCTATTTCCTGCAGAAAGTGCAGTTGTCAGTGACCAAGGTAAAAATCTAAACAGGGACAGAAGGTAACTGAGTGATGAGACTGTAAACCAAAATTGGTATAATTAGTGTGTTTTAGTTAGTTTTTGTTTCTGCAGGCTATGAACTTCAAANGTGTGTGTGTGTGTGTATCATATATGTATATTATATGAGGTTTCACAACTGTTATTCTTTTTGCTCCCAATACCTTCTTCCCAAGTAAAGTTCATTTTAAATTTAGAAACTCGCAGTTGGCTATTCGTGGTTATTCGGTTTGGGTCTTGGACCCCCTCCTAGCCCCAAATAGCTTAGTTTTCTCCAAACTAAGACAGAGGTTGAAAAGGCAAAGTGGTAGGTCCTGCACTTAGGTCACAATAACCCCATGAGCACTACAAGATTGGAGAAGAGTGGCTCGAAAGCTGCCTGGTGAAAAAAAATCTGGGAGGTGCTGGTTGACAGATGGCTGAACACGAGTCAGCAGTGTGCCCAGGTGGCCAAGGCCAGGTCATCCTGGCCTGTATCATTAATAGTGTGGCCAGCAGGACTCGGGAAGGGATCGTCCTCCTATACTTGGATGAGGCCACACCTTGACTCCTGTGTTTGTTTTTGGGCCCCTCACTGCAAGAAACACATTGAGGTGCTGGAGCTTGTCCAGAGAAGGGCAACAAAGCTGGTGAAGGGTCTGGAGCAAAAGTATTACAAGGAGCAGTTGAGGAAGCTGCAGTTGTTTAGCCTAGAGAAAAGGTGACTTAAGGAAAAATCAATAGTCAAGGCTATTTCCTGCAGAAAGTGCAGTTGTCAGTGACCAAGGTAAAAATCTAAACAGGGACAGAAGGTAACTGAGTGATGAGACTGTAAACCAAAATTGGTATAATTAGTGTGTTTTAGTTAGTTTTTGTTTCTGCAGGCTATGAACTTCAAATTTACAGGTGATTATGTGTTTCCAGTAGTGATGTATCTCCTGGGCAGTGGGAGAGTCAAATTGCCATTCTATAGATTAATCTTCAGGATCTGTATTTCAGTGCAGAGTTGTCAAAACCCCCCACATACATGCATAGGAGTATATAACTTGAAGTCTTTTTGTTTGTTTGTGGGTTTTTTGTTTGTTTGGTTTTTTTAATTTATTTAATAATTTGAAAACAAATAATACAGGTTAAATTGATCTGTAGCGTCTCCAGAAACACAAAATAAGGGCTGCTTACAGGAACAGCAGGAACACTTTATTTGTAATTACATCACTTGGTCAATAGAGCTGAAAAGTAACATTTACAAAAAGAGCCCTGCAAGGAGGTTATGTTATACTTGTGGTCTTACATCTAGAGAGATGGCAGGGATCACTGGAAACTTTAATTTAGGGGAAAAGGTGGCAAATGATTTTGAAACTCAGAGATGGTTTTCTCTCAATAAACACACATGTACACCAACTTAACTTTGTCTTAACAAGCACAAAGTAGTAAAAATATCTGAATTATACCAACAACAGTGACTGCAAGAAACTGTCAAAGTTTTGTGAGGACATGTTGTCCCCTTGATGAATGTTTGTTAAACTTTCTTGATAAAAAAGCACCGCTTTTTACCACTAAAATGAAAAGGTATGTTCAAGTGCTGAAGTTCCTATGCCTTTGGGTTTTTTGTTTGTGATGCATCGCTGTAGCATCACAAACAATTCTTATTTTCCAGAAAAAAATCACTCCACTCAAGGTAGTAATGGTCCAGCACTCAGAATGCAAATCTGCAGGAGATCTTAAACTGTATGCTTTCCGAAGATTACTTGGCACAATGCTAATAAGAAAAGTATTCTGACCTCCTGAGTCAAATGATACATCCAAATTGCAGAGAACAACCGGATAACTAAAAAAGACTGCCAAGTACTGTCCTCTGAAATCTGAATTATATTTTGTTTGTTTACATTATATGATGCTTGTTTTTTTGTGTGATTTGTTTGTTTAGTTTTGTGGTTTTTTCAATCTTAAGAGGCAAAAATTGAGAAACTTTCAGCTGGATGGTTTGCCAGAAGCCAAAGCATTTTGATAGGAATATGTGGTGTGGTTTTTTTGTTTGGGTTGGATTGGGCGTTTTTGTTGGGTGTTTTTGTTTTTTTTCATGAGTCACTGTCTATGCCTGCATTCCCACAAATATACATGCCCAGAATCCTTATTCTCTTTGGTTGGAATCATGATTTTTGATTACACACAAATATTTTAAATGAGTCTCCTAAATCTTTGTAAGAGGCAGAGTAAAACATTAACTTCAGATTCATCTAAGAAATGACATTTTGTTCCACAGAGTATCGTTATTTTCCAGACCTGCTTTCCAGTTCCTGAAAGGTAGAGCCCAGAGTATTCATTTGTGTAAACTGATGTTATTGATTTTTCTTGTCTGATATTTCTTATAAATTGCTATTTTATTTGAGACTGAAATCATTCTTTTGAGATGCCTTAGTTTTAAAATTTCCCACCAAATCCATGCATTTATTCCTGCAGACTGAAGGATTCCTGACCGTAAGACACTGTTCAAGTGGCTGTAAGGTGGCAACCTAGAAGCAAACTTTGGGAGAAATCAGCATTCTTCATTAATACATTAAATGACACTACTGAGGTATATTGATATTTTTAGTTATTGTCAAGATCCTCCTGAGAGAAGGATGGAAAATGTAGAAGAATGGAATTTATTTATTTTAAGTTGTATTTAAAGACAAACTGAAAAAAGAAATTAAAGAAAAAAATGCAAGATTTTAGTCAGAAGTAATGTCATACATCATTGAAAATTACAAATATAAACAAAATTCCATCATGACGTCTCCCAATACATCAGAGAAAAAGGATTTCCATATATTTAAAGAAGTTAAGTCTATTTCCTTATAATGTTGAATTCATTGTTATTGAAGGCAACAATACAATAGTATGTGAACTTAATTAATTAGAATAGTAAATGTTGTCTCCTACAGTATTCTATGTAACATGAAATCCATTTTGCTGAAATAGATGCATAAAGTATTTTAGTCTGTTATAACTTCTCTGAAGTCAGTGAATTTACTCCAGCTAAGAACAAGGTTTTTGTACAAATAGCTTTCATTAAAAGGTAGGGTGTCCTGCGTTTCCTCCTGTCTCTTACAGTGTAATGAGATTTCCATTTTGCCTTGCCCAGTCTTTTCTTTTCTCTGACCTAAGTTCTGTTCAGATAAATTTGTTTTCTCTTTTAAAATTCAGTAACAGTCTGGATTACTCCTTCATGTCTTATGTTCATTTTCACTTTGTACTTGTACATCTTTCTCAGTACTATAATGTATCTTTGTTTCCCCTAAATGAATGTCAATTTTCAGATGACCTGATACATATCTAAAAATCTTTCCTGAGATATGTGTATCTCATCCTTAAGGGAAGCTAGCCAAATATATCTGAAAGCAAATTCAGCTGAGAATCCTTCCTTCCCTTGTTTTAGCTTCTTGCTTACTTATATTTTCTTTTGTATGTTTATACTTTTGTTAATGCATAATTGTGTATTCCCGAATAGTGCAATCAAATCTTTCCCTTCTCAAGAATTGAATATAAAAATGAACTCCAATCTCCATCTTCATTGTGATCCAATACTTACTGTCTCAGTATTGAATTTCTTAATACCTTAGACATTGTGCCTTATACATGACTATTTTTTTCACTTAGTTCATCCATGAGAGTTCTCTGCTGTCTTTTTAAATATCCTTTGATGCATTTCCCCTCTCAGTTTAGCATTGTGTACACTGTATAATATGAATAGGAAAAATTTTCTTCAACATTGAGATGAGTAAATACTAACTCATTTCATTGTTTTGTATTTTTATATCTAAATTTTAACCATGTTTGGTTGCTCTTTAGCTAAAATGAGCTGTTATTTACCCACCTCTTCTGGAATACAGAGGTTGTGCATGTAATATGCAAAGCATGTGATGCTATAGAATACAACAAATATGAGTATATGTGGAGGTGAAGTAGCCTGAATAATATTGCATCAACATGCCTTTTAAGTAAATAATATCCTTAATGCTCCTTCTAGAATATTTTCAGGATAATAATTTTAATGTTGCAGGAATAATTTTGGGTACTAGAACTTGTATTAAAAGACAGTAAATACAGCCAAAGAATAGAAATATATCATCCATGGGATGGATTGCCAAAAATGCCTTCTCTGACTGCCAATAAATTCAAAGCTGATAAATCAGAGATGAAAACTACTTATTCCTGATTGTTCTGAACCTTTTTAAATACTTCATTTGCTTGAGAAATTTATGGGAAAAAAAAAATTAAAAATCATCAGTAGAAGAAGTGAGTTTCACTGAGATGTTATTGCATATGTTTACCTGACTAGGCTCCTACCCACCCATGAGTCTAATCCTATTTCAACACTTCACGTCAGTGTGGTATTATGATTTCTCCCTTGCTTTCCAGTTCATACTACATCTAAATACATTATCATGAGTGTATGCCTCGTTCTGGTATTTATTGTTATAGTCTTAGTCAGAAATAGATTACTGTATTTTATTGTAATTTTATAGTTTATTGAATTCTCTCAAACAATAAAAAATATGATTTGTATTAAAAAATTCTACCTCTTGATTAGGAATACACTACTTCTGAAGCTAATTATATGAATATTTTTTAGATAAATATGAAATAGATCAGTAAACTAATTCAACTCATGTTTTTTTCATTCAAAAAGACATTAACAACGTTTATAAGTTACGCGAGAAATAAAGTCTACACTTGAAAATGTAGAAAATCTGTAGACTGGCACATACTTGAAGATTTAAAAGGAATAAAAATAATGGTAAATGTTTAAATAATAATTACCAGCATTTAGCAATTGACTGATTATTTAATGACCAATAGAAAAGACTGTGTTTTTTGTTTTGTATTTTGATAAATCTGCCATTTATTTTTGGTTAGTGACCAAATTCAGGCACTTTGAATGCAGAAAATATTCCATTAAATTTATAAATTCGTTAAAGTCCCTGTGCTTCACATGACATAATGTAAGAAATGTTTGAAGCACTCCATAATTAAAGCTTCTAATATGTAATAACCTAGTTGTATGTTTGTCAGTTTTTTACATACATTATAGCTTAAAGCATTTCAAAATGTTGTGTAAATAACAAATGCATTTCTAATGTCTTGGATTTAGAGTCATTCAGATAGAAAGGATCATGACTGTATCAAATTTGTATTCTAACACTTGAGTTCAGTGCCTTCCTGTTATTTTGAAGGGCAAGGGTCATAATGCATTTTCAGTGTCTATTAAAGCATCATGAAAACAATTTACTGAATTAACTATATACAGACGTCATTTGTAATGTTACAAAAGTGTTATATATGCAGGCAAACTAAGGAAAAATTTCTTGTAGCATTCTCCTTTTTTTTTTCTGCTTTGTGTGACCAAGTGGCAACTCAGCTGTCTGAGAACTTGAGGAAAGACCTCAAAAAAGCATCTGTTAATCAAAAAGTCATCCACAATGACCCTTAAGTAAAAAAAAAAACAACTCCCCACTACCCCCCAAAAAACCCCAACAACAACAAAACCCCCAAACAAACAAACAAACAAACAAAAACAAAACAAAACCAATGCTGGAATCTGGTGGAGTGACTCCTCAGGACTTCAGAAAGATTGGCTTGATTTCCTAGTCCCCTTAGGCAAAATGGAAAGAGCAGAGAAGATTTCATTCCCAGACCAGAAGTAAGAGCTACAGTAACTACCTTTGGAGGCTAATATGCATTTTAACACTTCTGAGAAGTACAGTTCTCTCTGTAAACCATATCAGCACATCTGACCAGAGGGCTCATGGGCAGGATGATATTGATTTTCAGCTTACCCTGTTTCTGGGTCAGTTAGCAGTAACAGCAGCCTCAGTGGAGACCAAAGTGCCAAGCGTCTCTGCTGGAACACACAGGAAGGCCTCACCAATTCCTCCCACTGACTGCCTGTTTGGGCAGTCAGACAAAATAAAGCTGTATGCAGAATAGTCCAAAGGTCTAAAACTTTCTCCATGTCCCAGATACTCCTGAATGGTTCTCAGCTAGTCTGACAGAGTGAGCCTGGCTGCACTGCTGTGGCCAAGATGTCCACTCTACTGTGATCTAAGTCTAAATACTACTACTATCTAGTACTTTCTAGTAACATATACTACTCCTAAGAACACTTAATATGTGGCAGTGCACTTAAACACACATTTCAGGGGGTTTCTATATAAAGCTGGTCTATTGCTGAATCGTAATAACTGAGACATTACTTGAAAACTTGGTGATACCAAATCCTTGTTAATTTTCCTTTAAAAACTGAAGAATTTATTTATATTCCTGATTTTTAGTCTTTCTCAAGTGCAATAGGCTGCAAAAAATTCACTGCAAAATTTAATGTGTAATTCTTGGAAATTAGCAGTTGAAGAATTTACAGCTTTCTTCAAGGGCTTTCTCTAAACTGGGTTTGCACTTGCAGATTTCTTCTTGACCTTATTCTTTTGAAGCTTTTATTAGTGGGTCACCAACACCTCATGATAATTGGAGGCAAATCTGCATTTCAACATTTTTATGTCATCTTGCTGAAAATGCTGAACAAGTGAAAGTGACAAAACCCCAGATGTATTGCAGTGAAGTTTCAGGTTTAAATGAGCAAATTCATGGGTGACACCAGCATTTAGCTCCATCGTACCGAGAGATGTTAGTTCAAAAAGCCCTGAATTAGCATACTCAGTCACTGAATATTCCTGGACCATAGGGACTGGGGGGAAGCTTTGCAGTGTCTTGTAAGAGACTGTGGATTTGTTGCCTTACTTGGATTGCATGCAGTCCTCTGGTGGTGGAAGGCCTCAGGGATGAGTCAAGGGGGCACTTCAGGGACCTTTGATGGTTTATGACCCTTCTCATCTGCCTCTCACATGAATATCCCATGGGTATATTCTTCCTGAAGGGGTGTGGGTTACTCTTTTGGTTTGGTGTGGAGAGATTTTGCCATTGCACATCCAAAATCCTTCTCCCCTGCCAGTCACTGAGCTCATCTCTTAGTACAGAGACATTCTTCCCTGAGCCTTATTTACATCTCCTGAGACCTGAGATGATTAGACTATAGTCCTATCTGAAGTTCCCAGTCACAGTCCAAATTCAAGTCAGGAGGCATTGGGAGCGGGGTGCTTTAGTGGTTGCTTCCCTGCAGTTTGACAAATGTCTTCTTATGATTTTGACAATGTTTAAGACATTAATAACATCCAGTCCGTCACAGATATAGGTAAGACAAGGAAAATGAACAATCTGAAACTGTAACACACAACATAATACATATTCCTCCCTTTGTTTATACTCTGAAGTAATAAGACCATTACACAAAACACTGTAATAAGGAGACTAAGTATTAGGTTCATTGATTTACTTAGTTTAGCAGCCATACAATAACAGGTGATACAGTATCAATAAAAAGATTAAACTCCTGTGTGATAAGAATTGCCATGTGTTTCTTCTTCTCAGTAATTTGTCTTCATTATACACTTTGATAGAAAGTTTCCATGATGTTTTCCTTTTTAAACAATTCTTTACTTAGTTAAATGATGGAAAATATCTACTTGAAAAAAATGCTATATAATCTTGTTTTAATATAACATTTAAATTTAACTTTTTAATTAACTGCACTCTTTATGTGAATACAGTCATTTAAAATACATGAGAACTCTAAAGATGTGTTTTGAAAGCAATGCAGTATATTTATAATGTATTCTAAAATATAGTGATTTATTTATTATAAAAGTTAATACACAATTCATCTGTTTTCTAAATCGTCAGTGTACATAGGCATGTATCTCTATGATAGAACAATTTCCTTTATTCTTCTTATTAAATCAAAGCAGGCACCAAGAAAAATGAAAGTAGGGAATGGTTGTTATTCAAACACATAGAATCCATTTTTCTTTTCTTTTAAATCTGAACCTCTCTGACCTCAATAACAACATTGTGAACTATTATGGAATAGAGACTTCTCAATAAGAAATCAGATAATGAACTTTGACCTAGACATTTTTTTTTTTTTTTTTTTAGTCTTGTCAAAGTGTTTGGATCTTTTATGTGCAGGAAGAAGGTTTGATACTTTTTAGTGCATTTACTGATGCTGATATGGAAATTTGGTTGTCTTCATCAATACCTGCTCGGGTGGAAGACTCAGTGTTTCAGCTGGTGTTTTCTAGAGCATAAGTGAATTGCTCAGAGCATAAGTGAATTGCTCTTTTATTATATCCATTGAGGTTTTGTGTGGCTGCTTTGTCCATAACTGTGTACTTTCTTACTTTCTGTTGTAAGATCTTAAGTTAAAGACTACTATCCCAGTTAAGTGTTGTAGGCATAGAACAAAAAAAAGTAAAAACTTGTTTAAAAATTATGTTTACATAGTACATGTAGAGATCAAGAATTTATGAAATGCATATCATTAGACAAAAAGATATGTCTTAATGTTGTTTTATGTTGAANATAAAACTTAGAGAAGATAATTGTTTATAAATTTAGATTGAAATGAACTGCAAAATAGCACCTTAAAATAAGCTTAAAAGTCAGTAAATAAATATTATTAGAAAAAAATACTCACTATTAATGACAAGGAAAAAAATAAAATTAGAGAGTTTGACAATTCATAATTATGTCTTCACTTTTATGGATATTTTATTCTTATGATGAAAAATAAGAAAACCATAATAATTTTGATCACATTATGGCTTGAAAATAGGCTACCTAGCTTTCTTAAGATTTTTTAAATGTACCTTTTATGAATAAGAAAGAAAAAGACACTCAAAAATATTTATCTTCTTTGGTTTGCCACAGGAACTGAAAAGTTGACTTACGGTGTTGAAGAATGACATATCACAAACCTTTAGAAAAAGTCTTTTCTATTTCAAAGACACTCTACACTTATTGCTACAGATCACTGCACAGACCAGAGGCAAAACAATTTTTATTTAAAAGTAATATTCAAGGTTAAGTATCATACCAAAAGAGGTGTAAAAGCTCTTCTTTCAGGAAATCAGCTAATATTTAGGTACAGGCTTGAGGGCAAAACCATCCTGTGGGGAAAGAATTGTCCCATATGTGCTTATAACTTGCTAATCTCCTCACATCTTCATCGGAAGCATTTGGCACACGACCAGCAAGGTCTGCTGAGAACCATTCCAGACTCCAGAACAAAGAATATGTTTAAGCCTTTATAGTCCTTTTACGATGTCATTTTTGCTCTTCTATCCTCAAATAAAATCTTTGTGAAATGGGATGTATCAAAATAACTTCTTTCTTCTCCCATGCTGTGTTTGGCCTTTTAAAGCAAAAGGTTGATGCTGAATTATGAGTTGGATCCAGCGAGAACCTGTATACTATAGTGGTTTCTAGTGTACGGACATGCAACCCCTGGTAAGCTGGAAAGATTTTTAAGGCCTTTGAACAATAACAAACTTGCACAGGTTATTGTACTTCATATATTTCTGCAGAAAAATAGTGAAGATGAGAACCTAAGTCAAAGGAAAAATAGCTCTATATTTTTCTGAATTTGTTCTAGCCTTAACATGTTATTGATTTGAGATTTAGAGCCCCAAATAAAAAATTTCTTTCTGATGCATTAACTTGCTGCAGAAGGCTACAGATGAAGAATGTTTACATAGATTCAAAAATTATTAGAGAAGTCATGGTGAAAAATGCCACTAATCTTATTAAATACAACGACGGCAGTTCTGGTTATGATCTCTGAATATCACTTTGCCATGACTTAGGAAAGAAGACTACATCTCTTGTTCTCTTTCATTTGCTAAAAACCAACATGGTCTTTTTTTTTTTTTTTTAATATTACTTTGATATAAAATTGCCAGTTCTCCTGGTGAAGTATTTTTGTTTTCAGCATAAGAAAATGTAAGGAAACTACATTTACTTCAGTTTGGAAAGCTGACCTGCAAAGCTGTTAAATTGAATAAATGAAACTTAATTAACTGGAAATCCGCTGATTTTAACAATTTTTTTCATGAAAAGTTAGTGTCATCAAAAAGATTAAAGAAGATGAAGCACAAGGAAGATAAATCATGTTGTAAAGTTAGGAAAGGAAAATGGAAGCTAATGAAATTTTGAAATTACAAATTGAAGTTGGCTTTTGATTTATGTTAATTTTTTCTTTGAATGTAAATTTATAATTTGGTTCAAGGGAAATAAGACTTAGGACTGTTCCATTTTTAACTTTCAAGTATTGATCCCACTCAGTTGCCTTTTAAAAATCCATTATTTTGATTGGCATGTAAAGAATGACAGGTAGCCAAAATATTCCTTTCTTTCCAGAGAGTCTCCTAGATTCTTCCTCCTGTCTTTGAATTCCTGTAGAATGAGAGGAGTGTGATAACAATCCATCCAAAAAGTGATTCAGCAATTCAAGGATTGCCTCTTCCTCTGTTAGTCTGTATATCAAAGATCACGAGATAAACACATGTACCAGCAGCATGGAGCATTCAGCCTCACTGGTCACAAAATCCTGCCTTGCTTGTCAGTGAAAATTAGCAAGGAGACATGATATTAGTCACTTCTGCAGAGCAGACACTTTAGTGAAGTGTGGACATCCATAGAAGACTGATTTAAAAAAAAACCCTGCCCCTAAACCAATAAAGGAAAGTGTGATCTACTATTAGAAAACTTTAAAAACATAATTATGGATTCTTAACTTGACAGCTATGAATTGTTCCCAACAGTTCAAACCCTTGCTTCCTCTGCGTCTTTGCTAAATGAGAAAAGGGTCTCAATTAGATACTGAAAACATAGAAATGAATCATTAGGGTCCAGAATAGGGATTAAATTATTTTCTGTATAGGCTCTAAAACTAGCGACAGTATTCGACATCTTCTCTTTATTAAGGTAGCAATATTCATTCCAAAAAGTCTTTCTTACATTTTTTGCAACTTGGTATATTTCTTATTAAATTTCTACATTAAGTCAAACCATGGAAACTTTATAACTCTGTAATCATACTTTTGTTAAGAGAAATACTAAAATACACAAATAACAGCTGTTTTTAAGATATTGTTCAAGTTAGAATCTGTAGGAGCATGCTCTTTCAATTGACTTTACTAATGAAATTAAATATTTTCACATGATAAACTTTAATTTTAAAAAAATGGTATTATGGAGTGCTTGATAAAACTGTTAACAACTTTCTGTTAATGAATCTTTAATAGAGAATGGATACCTAAAGCAAATAAAATAAATATGTGACAGGAAATGAAAACTGTATGTGAATTTGTTTCAAGCTCTTACTTAGGTATCAGTTTTCTAGCTTTTTGCAGTGATAACTATTGACCCCTTCTGATGTGAAGTAGAAATAGACCTCGTTTTCTCAGCATGCAGTAGCTCTCAAACCTGGTTTACGAAAATGTGTCCTGGCTCATCTGTTTCTATTCTGCACATGTAAAGATTGACTAACTATCATCAAAAATTAGACTATTGTACAGTCAGAAAGATTCCACAGGAAATGTGGGCTTTCACAGCTGCAGATATCTTTATTCCCTTTCTAACATCCTAGAAAAAAATCACAGCACTTTTGTAGGGTGCCCAGATATTTTATTTTCTATGTAGAAGGCAAATGGGATCTCATAAGCTTGTAATTAGCAAGAGATCACTCACAAGAAGAAACAACTATGAGATTAGTACCCAGTACCATTTTAAACACTTTTAAGAAAAGCATGAATAAAACTCCATCTTATATTACAGCAGAACTAATACTTTTTTCCTAGATCTGGTATAAGTCTCATTAGTCTGATTGTTGATGTTAACCTAGAGGCCAAATTAGCTCAGTGTATTCCTCAGTACTCAGAGCCATGCAAAGATCTGCAGCAACTGGTACCCTGTTTACAGGAAGCAAGGTGCAGTTATGTCTCATCACATTCCAACTCTGGTATGTTTTGAGGCACTTGCAAGGAAAAGTGAAGAACAGGGTGGGAGGCTACCCGTGCAAATCTGGTTCCTGTTCTCAAGAACTAGAAATATCAGTATAGCTGCAGTTTGAGTACTATGGCAGTCAGAGTGAGTGCAGATTTAATTCTATAAAGATTTAAGTAATATCAAAGATATAATGGCATTAGAAGCATTTCTCAAAGACGGCAGCCTGGGAGAGGTGTACTTAATATCATCCTGAAATTAGAATATGGTTTATAGATTCAGTGTGGAGAAGAAATCAGGAATTTCCACATCCCCACATTCAGAAACTGTGTTTTTGGCATTTTCTCAGTGTGTGTAACTTATTCCAGCAACAGAGGGGAGGATTTGTGTCACTGCCTGGTCCTGTTTCCTGCTCTGCAAGTAGAGAGGTCTGGCCATGTACTGCCTCAGTACAGAGCAACATGTTCAACTCCCACACTCCTGTTCAGTTGTCAATTCCTGCAGTATTTGATCAACTCCTGTGTCAAGGCCCAGAACATCTGCTACAATTTGAACAAATAATGTGGATAAAAATGGAATAGCAGGTTAGTCTTTGCAGTTCCTCAGTCTTTCTTAGACATGCCTGTGTTTCTGTCACTCCATCACTTTCTGGTTTTCTTTGGCATCATGGCAATATGACAGCTTTATGTGATAGAATTGGCATGTTCGTACTCTTTATGACAGTCGTTAACAAAATATAGCCTATCAGAAAAAGATAGTCTAATTTTGCAGACTTTTGGCTTTTTACCCTACTTTCCATTCCACTTCCTTAATCTTACATGAAATTTTCTCTGAAGTTTTGAGCAGTGTTAAGGTCACTAGAATGGTCATTAGCCCATCACAGCTGCCAGTACTAGATATTGGCTATGCTAATTACATTTCAGGCACACAGACCCATCACAGCTCAATCAATTTATTAAAATACTGTGGCACAGCATGCTCTGTTGCCATGCAATGCTTTTAGAGAGTAGTTTTCAAACCCTGAAGGTGAATCTGCAAGCAAGATTGGAGCAAAGGTCCCAGTGACTTTGTTCAAGTAACGTCGCTTCTGTCAGCGTCACGGAGAGGAGCAGTAGGTGAGTCAATATGCCAGGAGGTTGCCTGGAGAACCCCGTGACACCATGGCCCTGTCTCTGACTAGGAGTCTTTACAACTGCTTTACACAGCTTTCTTTATCTGTGCATGATGAGCCTTTGCAGGCTTCTGCACAGAATTTAACAGAATTACTTTCCCGAGTGGAACAGATTCTCCCTAAGTATCAAATTCCATTATGTCTTTCCTGCCTCAATTGGCCATCCTAAATTTTTAATTTCATCTACATTTACCTTTTCTGCACTAAAGACCTTTGGTAAGAAACCAGGATTACTAAGATTGTAAATTACATCAGTGTTGTTTTGTTTATCCCATTAATCAGTCATGCTGGTTTGGCCTGTGCAGAGGTTTGGAGCCATTGGAGCACAATGGAAATTAATTATTTGAATTGTTTGTTCTTAGTCAAATAGTAACACTAGTATTAGATGTTAGACAATGTTCTATGGAGGGACAATGTGAATAATAATATTGAATTTGAAGTTTTTCCTATTCTGTTGGCTTTAACCCAGGAGAATTAAAATTAAGTCTCTACAGTTTTTATGAGGCTGTTCAGCTGGGGGGTTTTGGGGTTTTGGTTTGAGGGGTTTTCATAGGTGGAGGAAAGGTTGGATGTTTTGGGGGGTTTGTTTGTTTAATTTTGTGTGTTGTTGGTGGTGTTGTTTGGGTTTTGTTAGTGTTGTTGGTTTGGTTTGGTTTGAATTCTTGGAAGAGATGAAAGGTTAGTGTAGGGTTATAGCCACAAATGGCTTCCAGAAGATTTACTAAGCTATACTTTGTTATTTTAGAACTCCTGTCACTGTCCTGTTAGGTTCTTTTTTTCTCTTGTATTTTAAAATGAATTTAATAACCATGAAGAAAAGCAAACTATTGAAATTATTCCCCACAATATTCCCTAAATTTAGAGAATGCAATTAACTATGTCATACACATCAACACACTTAATTCTATAAAACACTTATCTTAGGTAGAAATGCTGCCATTACTAATTATAAAAACATAATCTGAAAGAAATACCTAATAAGAATAAAACGAACAAGCAAAATGTATCACAACTGCAAGGAATGCTGTAGAACAGAATCTGAGGTAGGAAAAAAAAGGAGATTTTAACCTTAAGAAACACAGTTGGTGATAATTCTGTTTTATTTTCAATTACATGAGCGTGTTTGTATTTGATTAAATACAATCTGCTTATCAGAAACTCTTAGAAGTTTACAACTCTGCTTCTCCTGCTGGAAAGAGATGATTTTTTATATTTTCATATTATGCAATATATTCATGTAATGTTCAAATAAGACTTCAGATCTCTGCTACCAGATGTGAAATGTGCTACTGTTAAGATCCAGGATCTCCCCTTATTTTCACAGAGTTGTATTTTCGTTCATATAGACTCGAGCATTCATCTGCAGTGCAACAACAATTCTAATCCTATCTTTGCCACTTCTGTGTGAGACAGAGTTGGCCACTTCTACTCTCTGTATTGGTGATTTCATTGAAAAGCTCAAGAAAATCTCCAGACTTTTCCAATGAAGTTATAAAGAATAATTCTTGCAAAGTACATAACTCTAGCCATAGATAACATTGACTTGCACAGACCATTCCTCCAGAATGGCTTTTATGCTCCATGTAACTTTCCCTCTGCTCCGTGTGTCTACACAAGCTTGGTCTTACCACTTTAACTTATGATCTCTTTGGACCAAATGGGCATGTAATTTTACAAAGCCTGATAAAATGGACATTCATCAGGCTCAAAGAAAAACTCTTGTTTATTCCCATTCACAGGCATTTCATATCAAGCTGCTGATGCACAGGTTTTTTTCAGTGGTTCCATTCTCAATCACTTATAAATTTGTTGTACTTTACATCATATTATATTCAGAAAATTTTAGAGGAAAACAACTTCATTCATTTTGAAAACCATAGGATCTGACATTAGCTGTGTTGCCAATATAAAAATCTTTTACTACTAGTTTGTTTGTTTGTTTTGTTGTTGTTTGGTTTGGGGTTTTAAGTTTTACACCCAAGGAAGTATTTTCAAGCCGTTTGTAGAGCCCTGGTGTGCTGGTTTAAAGAAGGAATGAATCTATTTCACAAACAGATTATAAATCAGAATTATAATTTAATAATAAAAAAAATAAATCACAATCAGTACAAGGGTACAGAGGAAAAAGAAAAGTCCCTTTAACCCACAACAACGTGTGTGACCCCACAGCCTGGGACACAAACAGAATAGTAATTGTCAACCCCTGTGCTGAGCACCACCTGGCCCTCCTAGGTACAAAGTAAAAGGAAAGAAGAAACCTGTCAGTGAAGGGGATGGTCCCGGTCCAGTAGAGAGTGGCAGTCACAGTCCTGCTGAGGCTCTGGTCCTCCTCTGGATCAGAACATCTTACAGAATCTTACAGATCTTACAGAAGTTCCCAAACACCCAGCTTGTAGCCTGAGGAGTCAGGTGTGCCTCAGGCAAAGCTACAAATGATCCATTGTTAGCAGTTCATGAGGGGACCAGGTGGAACTCTTTTCCATGGGGCAGGCAGTCTCTTTCCTGGTTCCATGGTTGAAAAAAAAAAAGAGAGAGGAGGTGATCCCTCTGAGGCACAGGGTTGTTAGATGAAAGAAAAATTCCAAGATTTTAAATCCATAACACCTGGGTTCTCCAACCCTAGAAATACACTATATACATTTTCAAACTCCATTTACTTCCTTGGTGTTTTTTATTTTCACCAATGTAAAATAATCCTACAATGATATTAATTACAAATTAATTTTAGAAATAAGTATACCATTGTGATTCCAAACCTACCCAGTTTCTCTACAGAATTCCTTTAACAGTTTTAATCGGGTTTTTTTGGGTTTTGTTTTTCTCAGATTGCTATAACTTGTGAGACTTACTTTGTAGGTAGAAGAATGACAGACCCTGGCGTCAGATTTTTCTAACATTGGCAACTGGAAAGCAAATTGACTAAAACTAAGACTTGCATATCTGAAACAGTAGGGAAAATATGAAGCAGGAGAAGGAAAATCAGACCTTTGCATGTCTTATGTAAACAAAACCAATAAATTCTGCTTAAAAAAATAGTGACAGTTCTTTGTCATCCTTCTACATCTTTAAACGGAATAATCCCACCTCACAGCTTAGGCTGAAGATCAATGTCAGTGAATTAATAAAAAAAAAAAATTACAGTGCTGTGATGTATGAAGAGTGACAGCCATAAAAAATTAATACTCATATTCTGAGGAGAGTTTCAGAAATGTAAGCAGTAGTGGGGCTTCACATAACACAGTAATAAAAGAAATATTAAAAAGAAAGGTACTTTGCTAGTATCCTCTGTCAACCTGCTGTGCTAAACAGAATAAATATTTATTACAGTTTTATATTCTATGTTCATGCAATTAAATACAGTGCCATAACAGCAATGTAAGGGGTGGCATTGTGGTTGTGCCTTAATCCTGGTACTTTCTATGTTTTCAGTGCTCAAATGTTTTGTTCTACAATAAGCAGTACTGAAACATTAGAATTAATTTCGGTAATGCTAATCACAGTACTCTAGGGTGCTAACATTTAATATATTTATGATTAGTTTCATAGTTGTCATTATGTAGAGAAAGCCTTCTTTTTGACAATTGTGACTTGACTTTCTAAATTTTATGCTTGCCTAAAAAAAATTGACCTTTTTCTGATATTTTGCTACTATAAGCATGGAAAAAATCAAGGTCCCCTCGTGTAAAATTTTATTTTGTAAATTTATTTTAAATACTACACCTTTAATCCCACAAATTTCTTTGAGACATCAAATGCTACCTTGAGGGAGATACTTCATGATGTTTAGATATCAGCTGCACTTTCCTCTTTCAAGTTAAGTACTAGTTTTTACTGATACTTTGATCATAACAAGAGGCAGGTATGATATTTAAATCCTGTTGTTTGGATATTTATGTCTGTTTAAACTTAGAAGAGTCTTTATAATTGGAAGGTCAGGATGCCTGCTACATTGTCTGATGCTGAGATGTTTTGGTCTGTTCTACTGTGGCAGACCCCCTGAAACCTCACTACAGATTATTTTTATTGACAATGCACAAGTTGCAGCAGTCTAATTAAAAGTGAATTCTTTCAGCTTGTGAACGACAATGAATGCTTTCAAGGACACAAATTATCTCCCTGGAAATCTGAGTAATTCATATGACATTAAATTGTGATGTCAGTTCAGCTAGGTGTTGCTTATTTAAGAAAAATTAGAACAAATATATTAGAATATTTTCTAGACTATCAGAATACGAAGCTATAGCTCATAGAAGAAGGAAATATTGTAATATTGTTGATGACTAGAACTAAAATCTAGTAATACTGTGAAAGGCATTGTAAATCTAGTTTGAAACAGTACCCTGATCTGGCACTTCAGCAGAGCCTTCCCATTACATTGGGCCATGATACAATTCAAATGTAATCACAGATTGCATCCAAAGCTTAAAAAGCACAGATTAATCTTGGATTAATTGACAGGTTTGAGAATGTATGTTTGTGTGATGTTTCCAAGCTCCTAAAAGAGTCTCAGAGCTACATTTGTGAGAGGGTTTTTTTCACTCAGGTAACAAGAACTGTAAATCAGACCATGTTCAAGCTATAAACTATATAATGAAAGCTTCAATTTGACTTCATCTTTTAGGATTAGCCCAGTTTTGAGTATATTGTACAATATATTTATTGTTGTGATCCTCAACTCCTTGCAACAGCAACCTTTTAAATATTTCAAGGAAATGGATATGTGTATAGAAGCAAAAATAATTTGAGCATGTTTCAAGGTGCCAGAACCCTCATATGGCACTTAAATGATATTTCATAGAGGAGGAGTAGATTATTATCAGTTACTCAAGTTCAGTGAAGGAAAACGTCTATTGGAGAGGCAGTAGCCTGTTAAAGGATGTTTGCAGGCATGTTAACTGGCCATGGAGCTTCTGCTCCACTCTCTTTCTTTCCTCATATAATAGCTTTTTGCTTGCCTGATAGTCAGTCTTTTATTGTATTTCATTCAAATAAAAATTTCATTGCTTTCAGTGAATTCACAGGGCAAAGACAGCAGATTTTACATTCAAACTGTTTCTTCTCTGTACTTTCTGAACAAACCCTGTGAATATTTTAGGACATTGATTTATATTAATTTTCTAACATCAAAATTAATTTTTGCTTCTTCTTGAAGGGGAGGGGGGTGGATTTTTTTTTCCCTGTGGTATGCATTTTAAATTTATTTATGATTTATCAAATTTCTGTTGTTGCGCATTTAATTTTAGAACACTGAAAAAATTTCTGGCAAAAAGTAATACTTTTATTCTTCACTAAGAAAGAAAAAAACCACAACAACCTTCATCAGTAATGACACCATTGAAAAATGCTGTTGTATAAACCTCGCAATAACCTGTTCTCATCACAGATTTACTTAATTGCTTCTGCATTTATAATAGACACAACAGATGATTAATGCTTGGTGCATTGAGAAGCAATCTTTGGGAATTACTTAAATAACTTTTGTATAGTACCTTAGGCCATAATTATACAGGTTTATGTAACTAGCAAATGATGCAAATCATGTTTTCTGCAAATATTTAACAAAACACCAGCAGAACAAACTGTGTTTCTGAACAACTATAAACTGCTCTTCATTTATTTGGGGCATTCCATAACTTAAGCTAATTATGGTTGTTAGCTGTAGATAAACACATTACTAAAATACCCTTTAGTGCCTTCAAAAGAAGAAATATGAAAGTTCTACAGTTATTAAATTGCCGATAAAAAAAGATTGAGAAAATATATTTCTTTCAAAACTTGGAACAGAAGAGATGCCCCCAGCACCTGTAAATTGTCATTTGCAAATTTCTACTTTTAACAAGACAATTATTTGTTTGTGGCCATAGAAGTTACTATGAATCCATAATGACACCTTGCGGATAGCTTGGTCAAAGGCAATGAGCAAATTCCATACTCATTTATCTTGGAATATGTTAGTTTATTAGCTATCTCATAATTAGGAATGTGTAGTGTTTCTGTTTGAAGCTCTTGTAGTAGTTCTGTGTTTTATGAAGGAGTTGTATCTAACAATAGAGTTTGTGGATGTTAAAAAATAGATGTGCTTGATAAGTGAGAGTCAAAAAATAGTTGGGAGTTCACACCTATAAAATACCAGTCTTGACAAAACTGGTTAACATCAAATTTCTTTTTAACTGCTTAACTTTAGATGGGAAAAGTCCTACTATAGCAATCTACCCTAAGAATTGACTTCCTAAGCTTAAATACAAGGATTTCAAACTGAAAGAGGGGAAATTTAGGTTAGATATACAGAAATTCTTTGTTGTGAGAATGGCAAGGCATTGGGACAGGTTGCCCAGAGCAGTTGTGGATGCCCCATTGATGGCATTGCTGGCCAAGTGGGACATTGAGTAAGTTGGTCTAGTGGGAGGTGGGCCTGCCTGTGGCAGGGGAGTTGGAACGAGGCAGTCCTTACGGTCCTTTCCAATCCAAACCATTCTATGACTCTATGACAGAATAATCCTAAGAATTAAACTAAACTCCCTTTACCATTAAAGTTAACCATGTCTACCAAATCATTAACGATCTCAGGAGATGTCGTGCCTTTTTTAATGATAATGCAAACACAGTCCAATCCAGTGTGATGTTGGTAAAGACACCAAAGTTCCCTGTGTTCCTCTACTTCAAAGTACACCGGTTTTTGAAGACCTTACCTATCCTGGCCTTACTGTACTTTTTATTTCATTCATTTACTCCTCTCCATCCATGTATTTGACTTTACTTTGCTGGCTTGTACAGGAAAGACAACACAAAAAACCCCACTCAAAAAACAGGATTAATAAATAGATTTTTTTTTTCCTGCTGTGTAAGACAGTGATCAAAGAATATGTCCTGCAAATTACAATTGTTGCTGTCAAATAAAGCTTTAATTATCATAAGATATGACTGAAAGATCCTCACGGGAACACAGGGATGAGCTGTAGCCCACTGATTGCTATTGACAACTGATGGTTCTTATATCACCAGAGACAAGCTGGGCTGAATTAGACATGGTAACCCCACTCATGACTATGGATGGCACTGCACATGGCTTTGTGGGAAACTGCAGGACATACAGATAATACTATACTTTCTCCCTCTTGAAGACACAGTCTGTTCAGTGGGACAACCAGTTAAGATGTGAATTAATAAAGATTTGAAGAAAATAGATCAGGCCACAGCTGTTATTCTAGAGAAAATACAGGAACTACAGACATACCTAAAGAGTATGAATTTCAATGAATAATACTACTTCTAATCACTTCCAATTTATACTGCTAGAATTCTGAAGAGGCTTATCACTGTATAAATAATTTGTCACTGATACTTTTTTTTTAACCATATTATACAGACTGAATACAGATAACATTGCAACATTTATTTTTTGTGTCATATTCTGAAATTCCTTTGCCAGGAAACTTTTTGGTCTACGGAACTGCAGAATGCATTGCAACATGCAGAGATGTGCCATATATGTCTAAATGGCTTGTAGATCATTTACAGAGTATAAGGAATTAGCTGTCAAGAGCTCAGTAGAAAAGAATGTTTTCTGTGGATAAGGACAAGCAAAAGGCAACCATTTTGCATCTGATAATAACAAGAAACATGAAGCAGTCCACTGAAAAGCAACAGGAGCCCGAGACTAAGATCTCCCACTGGTTTTTTTCTTTTCTATTTTTCTTTCTCTTTTCCTTTTTCTTTTCTTTCCTTTCTTTTCCCACCCTCTAGTTCTCATTTCTTTTTGTTTGTTTCTTTCTTTAAATAGTGTATAGCTATCAAAACTATTCAAACACCAAATTTTCTGTTTCAAATAAAATAAGAGAAAAGGGTAACTTTAGGCAAACGAGTTGATCTAATTCTTAGTATAAAGTGGTTTTCATAACCAGAAAAAAGCTTTCTAAGTTGGTGTGAACTTATTCTCCCTCCCTCCTTCCCTGTCAAGCAGACAAGTAATGATCCTTTCAGCTGCTACATAAAATAAGATGAATAATAGTGTCACGGCTGGCTCTTCTTAAGCGATTGCATCATGAGAGTAACTTCATCCCTTGGCCTTTACAGTTGTTTGGTATCACTTGATATGTTACATTTGTGTTCTTAAGAATTTGTCGGCTGATTCATCTCAGTTTTTCTTAGTTTTTGCCTTTTATTTTTTTTTTCTAACTGAGAAGTATGAGAACAAAGGACAAAGTGTTCACTGTTGCAGAATATAGTATTCCTTCATATTATCATAAAAAGAACATTTTTGTTGTTAGATTACTATGTACAAAATTTTCTAAAAGTTTCTAATTGAATGAAAACCACAGTGATTTCCATTCAAAGAACTGCTCACCTAAATTATGTAAAATCAAGAGATTAGGATTACAGTTATTTTTATTAAAAAAAGAATTAGAAACAATTAATCAGGACTCTTATTATGGCCTCCCTGAGAAGAGTTCCTCTGAAATTTCTAGAAAACATTGCTATGATCAGGAATGCTCTATAATTTTAATCTCTAGTGTCAATGTTGCTTTGAGCAACGTTTTTCTCTGGTCATTATTGAAGCAGGATCTACTTCTAATTTTCTTGACATTGAAACTGGACAGAAGAATTGAAGTCCTGAGAAGGGACAGAGGGACTGAGCTAACACCCACTGGAGTTCATATCTAGTCTAACCTTATGCTGTGTGGATTTTGTACTGGTGCCCTAAGCAGGGCTGACCTTTGATTTGCATGCTTTAGCAGGCAGAGGGACAAATATCAGTTGTGTAGAACTAAGGTGATCATTGCAGGGAAAAAAGTGTATCTGAGGTGTCACAGTTGTTTGTTTTGTTTGTTTGTGTTTTTAACAAAAACAAGTTACTGATTTATTTAGTAGTTTATTCCTTTATTCAAGTGTAGGATAACAAACCCAACATGATCTGTGTATCTGAATATATTTATATGTTGATATATAGGTTTGATATATGCATATCATGCATAAACATGTTAAATTTGGCTTCAGTATTAAGCTGGAGTATCACTTAGGCAATGGAACCTTTCTTATATTGGCAATATAGAAACAGCTATATATCAGCTTAAGCACTGAAATCAGTATCTGCATGGTAATGCTATTTTCAACCTTTATTAATGTGCTTCAATAAATTAAAACATCTTATCTTTGGTCTACCAAGTGCTAAGTAGAAGACGCTGCTCAGCATGTTCTTAAGCAACTCAAATCTTTGCCTGATTTCCTTCCATAGATTAAAAGAACGTGCAGCTATAAAAATTGCATATATAGGATGCACTGTTCAAAAAACAACCAGAGACAACCTACAAAAATAAATTCAAATATTTGTAAATATTTTCCATCAAGGATTTGTGAATTAAAATTTTTCTGGATAGCTGTGATATGTATTTGTAACACTGAATGAAACAATACAGTTTTTCTCTATATGGTCGTATACATAATTAAGAATAAATCCTACCTGTCTAGGGTTGCCATGTGCTGAGCAGTAGAAAAGTCTACACAGCAGATAGACTAGGAAAGAGAAGGAAAGGTCAGTGATCAGTATATAATTTCTGGTTCTGTTTTCCATTCAAACACCACTCAAACAATCACTTAGGAAATCTAAGTCCTTCTCCCTGTAGCTGAAGTGACTTACTTCTGCAAGTCAGGTTATATGAGCTTGCTATGCAGAATATGAGCTATCTATTAGATTACTGAACCATGACAAATATCAGTAACTAGAATGGCCAGCAATTAAGTTCTCTTCTTCAGTCATTTAAGACTTCAGATAATGGCCTGGAAATTTTGATAGATTAAAATGTTGACACAAAAGAAAAAAAAAGTTATATGTACTAAATGTGATAGTAGTAGTTTTTAACTGCCAAATTTCTACACATTTTCTTTGGATCTGTTGAGTGCTTAGAGTTTCTAAATCTCTTGTAAAGCACTGCTTGCTTTCACTTTAAAGTGTCAAGGCTGTGCAATAATACCATCTCTCATATTGTCAGAGTACTGAGTTCTTCATCTGCTTGGGTGATAATGACCACATGCTGTTGGATAAGTTGCTGCTTGGCAGATACCAGTGCCTGTCTGACTCCACTGCAGTCAGTTTAGGGGGGGTATGTTAACTTTTTAATGGGGCCAAGCTCATCAATTGGCCTTGAGGACATTTGTGAGGGCAGCACAGAATGGACAATGGTATCTGTGTACATGTTCATGATCAGTGAATAGTGATTCATGACAATGTCTAGACCCAGACACTGTTTTAAGTATTGGTAAGAAGGAATTTGGGGAATGAGATCTAGGCAGGAAGAGAAGGGAAGGGATTAGGTAGGATTGGGAGCAAGACATCAAGCATACATAAATATATCATTTATTGTGGGACCTAAGCATAAAGAAAATGGCATGGAACAAGGGGTGGCGACTGCACAGAGTCTGGCTGTGTTGGAGTTAACTTTCTTCACAGCAGTCTGTATGTTACTGTTTGTGTTTTCGGTAAAACAGTGTTGATAACACACCAGTGTTATGGCTATTGCCAAACAATTCTTGCACAGTGTCAAGAGTTTCTCTTTTTCCCACTCTGCCACATTCTTCTCCTTCCAAATGAGTAGACTGGTGCAAGAGGCTTTGGGACAACATAGCTAGTGTAGCTGGCCCAAATCAACCACAGGGATATGACCACACCATATGATATACCATTCCATATGACATCATATTCAGCAATAAGAGCTCAGGAAAAGGAGAAAGAGGGGGAAAAAAAAAAAAAAAGAGAGAAATAACAGAGACAACTGCAAGGACAGAGAAGGAGGAAGATGGCAGAGCAGTATAGGGGAGACCCACAATGGAGCAGACTTTGCCTGAAGAATTGTAGCCCATGGAGAACTCACACTCAGGGAGAAGAAAAGTGTCAGAAGGAAGGAGCAATGGTGAGAAACTGCTATGTATTGATCATAAGCCCAAGTCTCCCTATTGTGCCACTTGGATCAGTGGGACAAGACATCTATATGTGGACATCTGCACATGACACATATAAATGGGCTTCTGATTGATGGATGGACTTCGCCTCTAAAACTATTGTGCACACATGATAATTGAGAAAGAAAAGTCTTTCTGGATAGTGAATGGGATCAGTATGAGAAGGTCTGACAGATGAGTTGCATAGGACTGCTGCCATGATCCACCAAATCAATCATCTTATGCTTACCATGGTGGAGGTAAATGCTGAGTGTCTGAACACAAACCTTGCAGTCCTTGCCACTGTTCACCATACTATTCTAGGCAAACCCTGTGACAATCTGACATCCCAGAAAGAATTGAGTCAGATGATGGAGCTCATCTCTGAAATAACCTCAGAGATACCTGGGCCAGGAAACAAAGCACTGAGTATATCACCCTATCTCCCACCAGGCCCCAGAAAGATTGGACTGTTAAATACTAGTCAGTCAGTGAATGACGGGAGCTGAGGAATGGAAATATTGGCCCGTTACATGATTACGATGGTCACCTCAGAAACAGAGACATAGACAAGTCAGAGATGCTTAATGCTTTCTTTGCCAGTCTTCAAAACTGATGATGTGCAAAGGTGACCCATAGCCCTGAGCTTAAGGACCACAGATGTGAGAACGATAAATTCCCAGTTGACCCTGAAGTATTACAGGATATGCTGCTCCAGCTGGAACCCTGTGAGTCTATGAGTCCTGATGGGAATCATCTGAGAATGCCCTAAGAGCTGACTGATGTTATTTCAAAGCTTCTCTCAATGATTTTTTGACAGTCTTGGGAATTTAGAGAGGTCTCAGTTGACTGTAAACTGGCTAACATTGTCCTAGTTTTCAAGAAGGGTGAGAAGGATGATCCTGGAAAGAAACCTGTCAGTCTCCCTTCAGTAGGTGGGTAAAGTTATGGAGAAGATTATTCGGGGAGGTATTGAAAAAATAACTGAAGGACAAAACAGTCAACAGGCAACATAACTTTGTGAGGGGAAAGTACTGTCTTTCACTGTATCCTTCTGGACACAATGTCCAGAACACAGCTGGATATACACATCATTCAATGAGTGAGCAATTGGACACAAGTCAGGCACAAAGGATTATAGTGAATGGTGTAAAATCACGCAGGTGACTTGTGGGGTTCTGAAGGGCTCCATCTTAGGCCCTGTGCTCTTCAGCATCTTCATAAACAGCTAGGACTCAGGACTCAAACGGATACTAAGTAAGTTTGCCAATGATACTAAATTGGGAGTAACTGCTGACTCTCTCAAAAGCAGAGAGGCCCTGCAAACAGACCTTGACAAATGAGAGGGATGCTCAATAATCAGCTGCATGAAGTTTAACAAGGACAGATGCCAGATTCTTCCCCTGGAATGTACATACAGTGTATGTAATGAGAGGCTGGAGAACAGTACCACAGAAAGGGACATGGATGGCAAGTTGAACATGAGTCAGCAGTGCCCTGGCAGCCAGGAGGGCCAACCATGTCTTGAGGGGGCATCAGGCAAAGCATTGCCAGGTGGTCGAGGAAGGGCATTGTCCTGCTCTGCTCTGCACTGGGGATGCCTCACCTTGAATATTGTGTGCAGTTTTGGGTGCCACAGCATAAGATATAAAGCTATTCGAGAGCATCCAAAGGAGGGTTACTAATATGTTAAAGTGGAAATTGTAGTAGGATTGTCTGAAATCACTTGGCTTGTTCAGCTTGGAGAAGAGGAGACTGAGGGGAGACATCGTAGCTGTCTGCAAATTTCTCATGAGGGAGCAGGATCTCTTCATTGATCTCTTATTTCTGATGATCAGTGACAGGACCTGAGGGAATGGCTTGAAGTTGTGTCAGTGGAGGTTTAGTTGGGTATTGGAAAAAGGTTCTCCACACACAGAGGTTGGCTGGGCACTCAGACAAGCTGCCCAGGGAAGTGGTCACAGCACCAAGCCTGACAGAGCTCAAGCTCTCAGACAAAGCTCTCAGGCACATAGTGAGACTCTTGGGGTTGTCCTGTACTGGGCCAAGAGTTGGACTTCAGTGATCTTTGTGCGCCCCTTCCAACTCAGGATCTTTTATAGCCTCGCAAATTATGAGATTTGTAAGGTCAAAAAGCAGCTTATACTAACTTATATGCATTGATGTCTTTTGTCATTTATTCATGTTAGATTTCCAAGTAAAAATGAGAATATTAAGACATAAATAACACTAACATATAATTTAGATAGGTAAGAAGGTTCAGTTCTAAAGCTTTTCAATTCCAGTGTAATTCTTCTCACTTATTCAGGTCATAAAACAAATCTATTTGTCTTATACTACATAAGAGTAGATTATGCCATTTATAACAGTCACTGCCTGAAGTTTTTGAGGAGAAATTAAATTATCTAACTATTTCTCTGAGTTTCTAGTATGTGCTGCCTACACTGCAAGGATAAAATAGCATATTGTAAGATATAGATCAGAAAATCAAAGAGCTTTATATAAGCTAGGAAATAGTCTCATACATTTCCATGCCTTATGGGAAGTTTTTAATTAACAGACTTTTGATATATTGTCAAATCTCAAACAAGCAAATGTAAATGTAGTATTTCCTAATTTAAAAATGCATTATAATGAAATTTATCTCTAATCATGAATTCAAGATTCTACTTCATAAAACTAAAGCTGGATTTTGATCAAGAAAAGTGTCCTAATTCTGGAATTGTCAATAGACTATTTCTACATCTACTTATGTACAAGTTACACTGGCCCCTGCCCTCAGAACACATAATGTTTCAGGGAAAGAGTCTAAAAAAAAGGTATTTTTATCAGTAATTCTTAAGATCTGATTCTTAATGACTGAAGTTTTCACATCCAGATCTTCCGCTGTAGAACTGTTACTCTTAAAGAGTAAATGTGACCAAGTCCTTGCAAATTTCCATTCTGGATAAGCAGTTGATATGTATTACTTATCTTATATTGGTCAAATCTCTTTGAAACCACCAGATGCACATGAAGGAAAATTATATTAGCTGCCTCACAAACTAATGTAAAGATTAATTATAGTAGTAGGGGCAAAAGTGAACTGATTTACATACTTCCAAGAGTAACAACTGTAAAATATTCTTCAAAGTAAATGATCACTGACTTGATGAGCTGAGAGACAGAAATGTATTTGCTATGAGCTGCCTTTATCTTCGAGACTGAATATAAGAATGGTAAATTTGCATAAAAATCTAAACTGTGGATCTCAACATTAACTGCTAATTGAATACTCCTGATTAGAATTTTAATCCTTGAAAGCAATTACATTTTCTTCTGAAGCCATTTTTGACTGATTCCTTCAGTAAAGATGCTGAGAACTCCTTGGAAATTGTTTTAACTGTGTTAAACTGGTGCCTGTTCACACATCAACCCCCTGGGAATGGCTAATTATGAGCATTATCTACAGTCAGGACTTTGGACTGTCTCCACATTCATGTGAACCTATTTCTTCCCAGCACTGAGAACACAGCTGGCAATTGAACGAAATATACTGATGTGGCAGGCTGGGACAAGTCAAAACAGTGAACTTTTGGAGATAAATAATATTAATTGTAAAAAGAAGATAGTTCTCTTTTAGCTGCTTCAGGAAGATAGGCTCCTTCCTTCTCCCTTATTTTAAAATGCAAAGGAACATATGCTTCAGTTCATTATTTGAGATAAAGCTGAGGGAATTTTTTTAGCCACATTTCATTATGAAACTATAATGCCGTCCAAAATAAATTACTATAAACCAGTAGGAGACTTAAAGAATACTGGAAATTCTCATGTGGGTGTGATGTTATGCTTTTCCAACTGGTGCTACAGGTCATTTTTTAATAAATTTTGTGTGCTTGAGGTGCAGCTTTTTGTTTGTTGATTTGTTTGTTTATTTGGGTTTTTTTAACTAGAAAATTAATTAGTTCATCAGACAGGGATTACCTGTTTATTAGAAGAACACCCTCCACTCCACTCTGTACCTAACTTGTTTTATCTTTTGTGCTTGTGTAATTCTGATAACAGTAGGGATTTGCTGGAATTTAAACCCAAATTCTGATTTTGGGCAAAATGAAGAACCTTAGATGCAAGCCTTGTGAAGAGGGTCTTGGCACATTATTTCTTAACACTACCAAGAAGAAATTTCTTCCATTCATTCAGTTTTGGCACAATTTGTTTATTTTATTATTTTTAATGGCTACCTGTCTTTGAATTTATATCTCTCTGATTTTTTATTGGGAATTCTGTGCAAGATTTACAGGAGAAATGGTTTTGTTTGGGGGGATTTTCTTACCACAGCAGCAAACTCCTTTCTTCCTAGCACATCAGGGGGTTTTTACTACCTCTTATACTAGTAGTATCTCTTTGAAGGGTCACTACCATTTAAACTGTAATTTCAGAAATCTCATTTAAAATGGTGCCTGGATGATATTGGCACTCAGACTATTTAGATGAAGACAGAATATTTGCCCTTTTTTTTTTTTTTTCCCCCCACGAGTATGTTTAACTATGTAAATCCTCCAGATTAAGTGCAGCAAATGAAAGGGTGGGTCTTTTTATTGGCTTCAACACTCTTTGGAAAAACCTAAAAGTGGTTTTAAAGTAATGATTTTGGCATCCCTTCTCTTTATTATTTAAAGACTTCTAAAGTGCTTCTGTGATTCCTCAGTGTACATGGAGGAAGTTCTTTTCTTCCTTTTCATGCAGGCAAAAAGATTCAATGTGAGTATGTGCCTTCCTTAAAACCAGCAATTCTTAAACATTTTTAAGAATTGTAATGACAGAGGTTTTGTGATTTGAGCTTGGTATTCAGAGGCAGAGTATCATGTTTTCATCCTGAGGGGTTGTTTTTTTTTTCCTTCCTTAGTTTTTGCTGTCTAATATAGAACAAACAAGGTAAATGTTACTTTAAGTTCAATAATAGTTATAGGGGAAAGCATGGGGATGCATGTAGTTCCACCAAGAGATAACCATACCATTTTAAACAAGTCTGATTTTGTACATGAAGTTACTCTAATAAAAAATGTTGAAGCGTTCCAAAGCCCAGGAAAATGAGAATAAGAGAGCATTTTCTGGCTCTAGTTAAGAATATTACCTTACTTAAAGATGATAGACTAACAGAGCTCTGTAACAAAAAGAAATAGTTTCATGGAAGTTCAAGTGTCTGTATTTTAATGCTACTTGCTCTACTTCTTTTAGAAGCCAATTTCTTCAGTGAATGTACATCAAGAGCATGGTTAATTTTAATTCCTGATGCCTTACTTCCCGATACATGATTTTTGGTTACTTTCTGAATGGTTTACTTGTAACAGATCTTCTTTAAAATATAACAATCCTTCCTCTCTCAAGTTATGTGATGACCCTTGTATTGTTAATGTTTTAAATTTTTCATTATCGAATAAAACTTCTTTGTAACATAGAGGGAGTGGTTTCAAAAAACTCATATCTTTCTTCTGTCTTCTTCTGTGATAATAGCAGTTGAAATGCAGTATCCAATAAAAGGGATATGATCTGAGTATGTGGTTGCCAAGTGTTCTTAATCTTCACAGAGTAGAAGACAGTAAAATGAAGGTTAAGAGTATATGTAGTTTTTTGGACCTTCTGTCAAGAAATATCTCTCTTAACAAGTATTCTGGAAATTCTGGTTTAGGCGACCAGTTCTTACTGGTTGTTGTGTGAGACATTAACAGCAGCTGATATTAATACATGAAATTGTGAATAATGTGAACTTATTAAGTGTGCTGTTGCCATAGAAATTCCAGAGTTCTTTAATAATTAATGTATTGTTAAAAGTGAAAAGCATTTAAAGCATGTGTTTGTTGTGAGCAATTTATTTTCAAGACAGCTTTTTAAAGTTTTTATAACAATTCAGTTAAAAATAAAACATAACATCAGAATTTATTCACTCCCAAGAATGGATCTTACCAAAAAGTGTGTCTCACTAAAACACATACTAATTAAAAAACATATACTCCTTTGTTTACAGAGATTAAGCTCTTTTCTATCTGAACTGAGTAAGAGGAAAGATCTACTTTGAAATAACAAGGTACATGTTACTAGTCAACAGAACACAAACCGGAAGCCTTTTTTTTTTTTAACATTGCTCCTTAAAGTATGGTTATAACTTTGAACTTTCATTCTCTGGATAGTTTTATATTCTGTGCCTCTTCTTGCATGAGCATCCACTGGAGGTAACTGTAGTATTCTTCTTAAGACATTTAATATTTTTCAGAGTTACGCTACTCAAAAGATCTATATATATAAAAAACTGATGTCAGATGCAGACTGTTATAAATCAGTTCACAGTATTACATTTGGAGAAAGAGAAGAGCCTTGTGCGGTTGCATAACATGCGGTAAATGTGTATAAATTGTGGTGTGGATGAGAACATCATTCCCTGAGCACCCTTTTAAATCTGAAAGGTATATTAAGAGCAACTGTTCTGGCTGTTTGGAATTCTCAGTCATAATACCACAGAAGAAAAATGAGGTTGCACATTGTGCAAGGGTATAAAATACCTTTTGTTCTGCAGGCAACAGAAGGCAGGGCAAATGGCTATTTTGGATTATGCAGGACATGTGACTGCAACTGGATTAAAACCCTGCCTCTATCTATACACACCCTTTGCCAAAAGAGGTTAAGCATTCCAAGAGCGAGCGACAAATTTGACATGTACCTTTCAGTCTTCAGTGCATTGCAGTAGCTTTTGCTCAGGCAACTCCTGGAACAGTGTGGCCTTACCAGCCCCATTACCATGCATGGCTACTTTCATTGCCTTAGCGAAAGCCCCTTCTGCCTTCACCTAGCAGTTAAATTCACACAGCATACTCTGCCACATTCACCTCCACCATTCCTAAAACACAAGTGGCTGAGGGCCCAAAGAACATTTTGTGAAAGTGGCACTAGAGCCTTGCTCAGATCGTATTTCCTTCCCTAGTTGTCTGTTCCAGGTGGCTTGCAGAGACATGACAAGGGAAGAATGAGGTCTTTCATCTGTCCTGATGTGTCTCTCCCTGTCTCAGGTGCAAGAGACACAGAGTTGTTTTCTGTTTGACTGGTGTGGTTTGTGTTTTATTTAAAAGACTAGTAATATTTTGAAAACAATGATAATGTTGAGAACAGCATTTATGGAAGCTTTTGGAGATTCATATTATTTACTCTGGGTATGACCTTTGCTAATCACACAAGATTGCAGGTGGGAATCCCTGATTTAGGCTCCCATTCCCTTCTCTCTTTCCCCAAGAAATCCTCTCAACTCATCTTTCTATTTCATGCAGTACTATAAGCTCTCAACAATTAATTCAGGTGGTTTGCTGTGTGATTCTCAGCACTCTATTTTTTTGAAAGTGGAGACTGTGAAGGTTACAGCTTTTGAGATCATTGTAATACCACCAGATCAGGTTGTTATATTTGGTTCAAAAGGAGAAAACACTGTTTGGTGATTCTGAACAATTTTGTTGTGCCTTGTAGGGATAGTCTTATAAAGACCTGTTCCATATTTTTAAATTCAGTCTGTGAGATTCTAAAACATCCACTGTAAAGTTTTTCTAAGGAAGCATTTCTGCTATTTTGCCATGTATTGAAACTCTTATTAAACTTTATCAATGACACTCTGAAAACAAGACACATTAATCAAAATGTTTGTTATAGTATCAGATCATCTATTCAGTAATTATTTACAACAAGCCTAAGGCTGTTCTTTGAAAAAAATGCATAAGAAAACTATGTTCATCTGCTCTAGTTTAATCCCTGAGAATTGCTTGTACCTCTGTGAAGGAGCAGCAAGCAAGTAAAGCAAAAATTAGGGAAGAAATACAGTTGAGCACTAGATTGGAAAATGATTTTTAGTATAAAACCTAGAGAAACAAGGCTTTTTTCTCTTTCAATAACCTCACTGTTTTCATCTACGGAGAGGACAGTGGGCAATACTATAACCCAATAGAATAGCTGTACTTATATATTGATACTAATTAAAAATAAATTTAATCATTAAATCATAGAGGTTTTTCTTTATACCATGACTTTATACCATTCCATAATGTACTGCAAGAGTTGTTCTTGCTCATCACTTGCTTCTGGCTCAGAAACTATCTGGTTTCTGAGCAGAATACATCCTACAAACTGCCACATAGGACCTACTGAAAGAGAGCTATCGCCCATTTTGAGCTGAGCAGGATTACTCCCATTTTAGTGTGAAGCCTGCTATTTCTGTATTCTATAGGTACTGCTGCTGACAGGTCAGTGATGAAGTGCTCACCATCTTTGTTTCAAAATCCTTTCCTGAAATTAAACTCTTAATCTACAGGGAAACTTCCAAGCAATATTGTGTTGCTTCTTTATTGTCATATTATGCTGCAATACAATAAGGAAGTTCACATAAAAGTAATTATTTTTTTTTTCTTTGCTCAAAACCTGTCATTTTCACTGGGGAGCAGCTGTTCTGTGGAAATATTTTCTTCAAATAGTCATTCTGCAGAAATTTTCTACATTCAAGTTGGACTTGCTGAAATAAAAAATATAGTAAGAGATTTTCACTTGCTGATAAGTATCCAGTGAACCTGTAGCTTAGTGTACTTATTCCTTCCACAAGGATCTTGATCATCTAGTCCAACCATTTTCTTCCATGAGCAGGGACACCTTCCATTAAACCAGGTTGCTCCAAGCCCCACACATTGAACACATTCAGGGATGGGGCATCCACAACCTTTTTATGCAATCTGTTCCATTGCCTAGCCAACCCCACCATAAAAAAAGTACTCCATGTATCTAGTCTGAATTCACCCCTTCTCAGTTTATAGCCGTTCCCTCTTGGCCTATCACTACCCGCCCTTGTAAGAAATCTCTTTCCATTTCTTGTAGGCCCCATTTAGGTACTGGAAAGTCATTTCAAGTCTCCTTGAAGTCTTCTTTTCTCCAAGATGGACAACCCCAAGTCTCTCTCAGCCTGTCCTCACAGGAGATGTGCTCCAGCCCTCTGATCATTTTTGCGGACCTCCTCTGGACTCGCTTATGTTGGGGGTCTCAGAACTGAATGCATCAGACTTTCATGCAATAACAACTAGGGAAGATATTTATTTATTTATTTCAGTTGATCTGTTACGTTTGAGTGCAGTTAAACAAGATTTACAGAAGGAATTACATGAAAAGACATGAAACAGATGAAATTACACCATTTTAACTAGAAAAACTTTTTTATGATGATAATATTTGTTATTCACCCAGACCCACCTTGACTGTTTTAGAGCAATGCATTGAAATCTTTTCACAGACTCCCAACTGAGATTACAAAGAGGATCTACATATTCAAATTGAAGCAGAGTTGGTTACTGAGAGTAGCCAGATTGCACAGTGAAACAGCTAAAATAAAGTGGTTAGTCTACCTCCAGTCTTTGAAAGATATTCATATAGTGGGAGACAGGCATGGTAGTTGAAACCCAAAGGAAATTTTTTTCAATGCTGTTCCAACATGTGCTGTTTCTATTTAGTTCTTCCACTGATAAAAATTAACTAAAAGTAATAAATGTTATGGCTGTGTCTTCTAAAAAAAGACTAAGCTAAAGACATATATTTGGCAATTTAATATTTGTGTGCTGAATAATAAAAATAGATAGTGATTAGCTTCTAAAATATATTAAAGAATCTTTCTGAAAATACTGAAATGATGGAAGAAATTATAAATGCATGGCTGATTTGGCACAATTCAGAAACAGTGTTAAATATACATTTCAGTTTTGAGATGACTGAATTATCTTAAACTTCTCCTGTCTCTGACACCTGGAGATAGTTTTATCTTCCAGAATAGTGTTTTTCAGTGAAAGTTCATTCCACTCAAATTGAGATTGTCACTAGATCATGCCACCATTTAAATTACCATGAAGAACATTTCCCCCCCTAAGTAACAGTTTATCACATTTTTTGCTCCTTTATTAGTGTTTGTCCTTCTGTCTTTTGCTCCATATGGCAATCTTATGGGTATTGTAATATTAAATGAACAGAAGATACTCTGTTTATGAAAGTAGATTTCAAAAATCAGGATTATTTGCTTTGCCTAGAGTGATTTGAAGGCAACAGAAGTAATTACGAAATGCAGAGAAAGCACTGAATGGCTGGTAAAACACACATTTAAAACTGTCTGGATGCAGTACACAGAATTCTACATAGTCCTTAGGTTTGCAAATAGCATAATGTGAATAATAAATATGAAGTTCATCTAAGTCTGGAAGGATGAGGAAAATGGAAGCAACCTCTTGTTGCTTACCTGATGAAATGTTACTAAGAGGTAAAAACTGTCTCCATGAAATGGAGTAATCCTGAAAATTTATTTTTAACTTGGGAAAACAACACTCCAGTTTGGAGAATTTTGACATCTGAATGCATAACAGGGAAATGGTTCTGAAGAGGGAATGTCTTGATAAGTTCCGAGTTTTTGATTTGTGAAAAGCTGAGAATTAAAATGATCAGAAGTCACAGCAACTCTCCAAAGTCTCCAATCTCTCAGTAAAGACTAATGAGTTGCCAAAAACTGGTGCCCCTTAAGAGAAACCCTAAAACAAAACAAAAAAGTCTGTGTCAATCTTTTATTAATATTAAATAACTTATTTTCCCAATGCTTGCCAAACAAATATGCAAATATACACACATAGAGTTGAGAATAATATATTCTCCACACATATTTTTTCCCTTTCAGTGTGAAAGGATCAAGCTTCAGGCTGAGCTCAGCTATCCATCCTCCACTTTCTCAGGTGTACAGAGTTGGCCCTGGGAGTTGCATTGGCCCAGTGGTGAGGTAGGAGCAAAAACAGATTTAGCAGAGAGACTGGACAGGCTGGCACATGTATTTCCACTGCAAAGGAAAGAAGATGCTTCAGGCAGAAGGTAGCCAAAGCCGGCAGGTCACATTAAGTCTGATGTTGTCACTTATCAGGCTGGCCTCAACAAAGAATGGCCAGCAAAATTGTTCTGTGTTCTTTCTTTAATTTTCTTTTCTTTCTTCTTTTTTTTTAATGACACATAAGAAAGTTTGAGACTAGATTGCTTGAATCAACAGCTGAGTGCAGAATGCTAGTTTTGGAGAAACCTCCACTTCTTTCATCATTCTCACTCTGGTCCTGAGATTGAGGACATAATTAAGACACCCGTGCTCTATGATTAGATATGCAGTCTAATCATGAATCTAAGATGGCTTTGGAGGAGGATACTTGAGTTCATGCTACAGCAGAATGGTCATTAGCAGAAAACCAGGGTTTAGATCATGGAAATTCAGCTGGTTACTGAGCAGAAATAGTTGGTTAGTGCCATTAGAAATAACACTCAGGCTGTTAATTTGACTAAGACAAACCTGCCTTTGTGCTTGATGACGATACACAGTCCACAACAATGCAAACGCTCTGCCCTGCTTTTGTGACCAAGGTGAGAGGATTTCTGTTCATGCATTTTTTTCAGCATATTGGCATTGAAATAATAAGTCATTCCCTTGGCCACTCTCACACTGTTATTTGTGATTTCCATTTACCTGCCAGGGATTATGTTGGACTTCCCCACCACTAACTGTCCTTATGTTGGCACATTAATTTCTTCTCAGATCCCCAGTAAACTCTAGAGGTTTTGCTTTCCTGTTGGAAGGCCTCTCTTTTAAACCTATCAGGATTCAGGACTGGTACTTGTCTTCCCTGTCTATATCAAGTTCTATTTCTTTAAATTAAAATGCTTTTCTTTGGAAAGGCTTTTTTTTATCAAATAGGTTCCACCATGTTGCATTCCTCATCTATCATGCCACCAATGTTTGTGTCATGCAAAAATTACATCAGCAATATTTACTTCTAAATCATTTTGATGCCCCTTATTGTGTGAACACAACTCCACTTAGATTTTTTCAATTTTTATTTTAGTTTTAAGCTACCTGCATACAGACAAATCCAGAAAAAAAGAATGATAATTATGTGGATTCATCCTGTATGTGCAATGCGGCCTGTGAAGTAGTTTTTGTATTACAAGGTAGCAGTAGGCAAGGGTTTCTTGCTGTGAATGATACCTGTTAGAAATCTGTTTTGCTTAATAGAAGACTCTACCTGTAGAAATATCTATTCAATAACTATGTTTTTCAGTAGTACCTGTGGTGTTCAGTACACCGTCTTATGTGGTTTTTTAACCGTATTTCCAAATGTGAAAACAATAAATTTTTGTGTCAAAGTGGGTTTATACTTTTTAAAATGAGAAGGGAGAGTTCCAAATGGAATTTTGGTGGTTTGTTTTGGTTTTTTTTGAAGATTTGTTTGAATATATTGAGTGTTTGGTTTCAGGTTCTGAAGAACCTAACCTGAACTTCTAAATATAGAAAATTTATTCCTAAGAGTTAGGAAAAGGTAACTTCAACATCTGATAAATAGCTCATGTCTGTCGTATACTAGAAAAAAAAATAATCACAAGACCAGGGTTCTTTTACAGTTTAATAGGTAGCAACAGATTATTCTAAGTTATTCATAATATGCAATGAAGATACAATCTTTGTTTGTCCAACTGGACCAAAAAGCAAGGATTAGCACCAGTTACTTCTTTAAGTGACTCATTCTATCATCACTGTAGGCTCATATTTTGCTTATCAACTTCTGCCAACTCTTTTTACTATAAAGACAAAGCTCCACTTTTTTACTTCAAGTCCTTTAAATCTTCACTTGTGAAAATTCTTTATGTTGTCTTTGGTTCACAAAAAAAGTCTTCTTTTTCTTCCTTTTTTTTATTTTGTCTTTTTTTTTCTTTCCCCTGGAGATTGGCACTCCAATAGTTTATTTCTTATCATCTAAGACTTGAGATGACCAAACTTTGTCATTTAACAGCTCTGCAATTTTTCTAGTGCACATAGAGAGAGCTAGTCAAAGGCGTTGTGTTTTTGTTCATCACACTTTTTTTGAAAGTATCTTGCCTGACTGAAGCCTTCCTCTCCCTAGGATTTTTTAAAAAACCCTTTATTTTTAAGCAAGTGAACAGCAAAAGAAAAGTTTGGAACTTTTTTTTTTTTTTTTAAACTCCCTTTTCAATTTTCTGCCTCCAGAAATCAATAAGGGCTTAACTGAGCCTTTAAGGTACTAGGGCATGCTGAGGATGGTGTGGATTCACATTCCTCCATCAGGCACTCTGGGAGGCATTATGCCTCCGGTAAGCACAATACTCTGTACAACTGTGGAGCACTGCCTGCTGCTCCCTTCCCTAATTGCTGCTCATGTGCTTCCTTACACAGTGAGCAGCTTCTGATGATTATTGAGTGGAGACCATGACCCCATTTCATCTGCACCCCTTTTAGGGTTGATGCTGTTAGTAGCACTAAACAGAAGCTTTTTCTGGTTTATTTTTATTATGCATATGGTGCATGTCAGAGATTTACAGAGTTCTGCTCCCCTAAAAGGCAGTTCCTAAGAGCTTAACTGATTCATTAGGGCATATATGTATTGCTAGAGATGTAGTAGTAAAATAATTAGAGCTTACAAAACAGGAATGCAAAAGAGCCAAAAGATTTATTCTTTTCCTTTTAACTGCTTCTTGCCTTGTAAAATGTGAACAATATGGAAAAGCCATTTTTAGAAAGCTTTTAGATTCTTATTTTTTGAGTAAGCATCAAGGTAAGTCACTTCTGAATCTTATCAATCCTTCTGAATAAATTTTCTAATTGATGTTGCAAAAATGTATGTTGGCTTCTTTGAAGTTCAACCATCATAAATACAGGTGTCTATTTTAGGGACATCAGTCACCAGATGCTAAAGAGGAAAAAAAAAAAGTAATATTCAAACTGAAAGACTTTGTTTCTCTTAAAGGCCATCAGAACTAAATCATCTTACAATTCAGAAAATACATATTTCCTCTTCTGTCATGGGGGGAAAAAAAGCTGTAGGAAAATTGATCAAGAAACAACTGAAAATAAATAAAACCTGGCAGGTTTGGGGATTTTTTTTTCTTGTGGTTTTGTATTTGTTTGGTTTAGGGATTTTTTAAAGACGTTTGGGAATGTTCATTAGCTTTGCTAGAGTTTGATATTCATTCATGTTCCTTATCTCTTCACACAGAGGTCTACAGCATAGTGCAATTATGAACCAGAAAAAAAGGACTGAGGTACAAGAAAACTTAGCAGCGATAAAATGTACTTTAAGGAGTTACTGTGTTAAAAAGATGGAAGGACTTCATACACAGCAGTGCTGTGAATATTTCAGAGGGTGTAAGAATTAGATGATCAACTTTGACACAAAAAAAGCCAGATAAAAAGTACCACAGAAAATATTGAAACAAAATAGTATAATAGGATGCCCCTATGAGAAAAATGAAAAATTACGAAATCACTTTTCCTGCAAGGAGCTGTCTTTGGCAAACACACTCGTTTTCCATGGAAGGGGTAGGGGCGAAGAGAGAGAGAAAAATCCAGCTACAGACAGTAACTATTCTGCCCCTTTCCCAAAATCTTGGAATATCTTGCTATGTGAAGGAGTACATGAAGGAGTGGTGTAGGAGGAGGCAGGTTATTGGTGTTTGTGGAACTGATGCCAAGGCTCAGTGCTTTGCCCTTCCACGGATTCCTTCTCAAGTGCTGACACTTGCTTCGAGCCCATGGTGTGCCTTACACTGAGTCTGTGCAGGCAATTGGTTTGTGAATTGCAATGACCCAGGGTGAGAAGTGCCCTTATGGAGTTTTGTAAAGGAAACAATTATCTGTCTTAGCTCATAAGTAGCTAAAAACTGACTTTGAACTGTGAAGGGTGTTTGCTTATATAGGAATGATATCCTCAGAGGAACTGTTCTCTTTGAGTGTAAAAGATTGTTTTAATAATAGATTCAAGCTCTGCTCAGAAAAGATACTTTATACCAAGTTAACTAGCTCTGAAATCACAAACAGATACATTTTTGGATCCATATGTTTAATACAGTGTGTGTGCTTAGCATGATAGATGCACAGATAATTAAAAAAAATTCCTACCATAACTTTTTATGTTTATGAGCAAAGCTGGTAAAACAGTTTTTCAGCAAAATACATCACTTTTCATTTACTGAGTCACCTGGCAATAATTCGTTACAATTCAGTTAACACTGAGAGATTATGCCTTTCTTCCCCAGGGTGACCACTTTGCTGTAATGATCAGTTTTTCTAGAAACAGACTGAATTCAAGGAGACACTATCAGATCTAGGATAGATCCTTTTGGGTGAAATGGGATGGAAAATGGAGAACAAAAAAAGCAGAGGATACAGTAAGTGGCACAGAATGAAAAAAATTCAAGTTCAGCTTTCTTGTTCAGTCTCTTGCCCAAGTCTATTCTTGAATGGATTATGATTTGTGAATAAATAATGGTAACAGGGAGAAAGGAAAGTGAGGAAAGTTCTTCTTTAACCACAAGAGGATACTAGAGTATATGTCCAGATTCAAGCTCACTCTTTGCTTTAGAATAGTGGGTATTGGCTATTAAAGAATGAAACTGTCTCAGCCAATTTTTCAAGACTTAAGTTCTCACAGAAATTGAAAAACTGTTGTAGTCTCTGATCTATTTGCTTTCTCACATATCTATTTTCCAATATTACACGGTATTTACTGTGGGTGTTTAACATTTAGTCATTGTCTGTAATGTCAAACAATCAATCAAGTGCATTTGAGGTTCTTATTGAAAGCTGTCATTGGAATTTTTTTGTTAAAGAGAATTAAAGAAAAAAACCAAACCCAAAACACTTGGACATTCATCAACACATAAAGAGTTAATAAAAATAATATAATAAATTCATATTTCAGACTATGTATGTGTCATGAAAGTGTTTTGCTTTTATTTGAAAATAAAGTTTAAGGACTGGAAGGAAATGTGAATAGAAATAATTCTAGATTTTGAATTATTTGTGGTGCTATGATCCCTTCTAAATCAGCTTTTTCCTGGCTGCTGTTTGCTCAAGGTACCTGTAAAAATACCCTGATTTGCTTCTTTATCAGCAAATTAATAGTATTTGTGGAGTGACGAATGAAGATATTTAAAAGACAGAAGTTATCAAAATATATTCTATTAATAAAAGGAAACTAGACTTCAATGTATAGAAATATATAGCTTATTGCATATGCTATATATGTGGGTTTTTTCTATATGGACATTACATAAAAGTAAAAGAATATTGAAGGACTAACTGAATTAAATAGTCCCTTTGTATGGGGAGGGAAAACAGTGGGTATAAGACAGTGTAGTATTGAAAGTTTCTGTCAAGATTTTAAATATATACAATAACTATGGTGTGTGAATTAAGTTCATATAAAACAATTCAGAAATTTAACAGCTATGAACTTGTGATTCAAGAGCAGAATGTCTTGTCTGTAGTAGGTATCTCTTTCAAATTGAGATCTGCCACTCCTAGGTAAGGTGGATTTAAGTACATACACCATTACACATCACCATCTCAGTCCTTAGCATCCTCTATCTGTGCACTGGAATCCTTTATCTGGAAAACAACTAACAAATAGATTTTTATTTTTTTAATATTGCTGAAAGGAAATTATAAAGGGTTTATGATGCTGTTAAACTGCTTTACATTTTATTTTGGAATAAATTCCAGACCTGAGGCCTGTCTCCTGGTTTCCTCTGAGGTAATATAGTAATTTTCTCCACAGTTTAAATTAATGTGACTTTGGAATAGAACCTCCAGTAAATCATCAGAGAAATATTATCTTCAACTGAGGTGAGCCAAATTACCTCAAGCAAGAATCTTTTGCAGAGTAGATGAAGTTACAATTTAAGTGCAATATCCTACCTATGCTCCCAAGCTAAGTAGAGAGAAATTACAGAAATAACAGCTGACATTTAGATCCTTATTTAGGGATGCACTGGAGGCAGGTTGTTCCAATTCCAGTTGTTGTAATTGCTATAATTGACAGTCTTGTGGTTTGTGAGAAATGTTTTGTCCTGTGAGAAGCAATGTTTAGTTGTGGTAAACAACAATATGCCTGTCTGAGTTCATGGAAACCAGCACCACTTTCTAGAGTTAGATTAACTACATTAAGGGGGCTTGTATAGTCACTGGATGCCATAATTTCAAGTTGTGTTTGGAAGTCATGGAAGTAGCTGCTGCCTGTAAAGAACAGGATAAGCTTTATGAACAGAAAGGAGAAAGGCAACTGGGGAAAAAAAAAAAAAAAAAAACAACATAAAAATGCCAAAAAATAACAAAACTAAATAAAGTAAAAACAACCACCCTCAAACTTATTTAGCGGTATTGAATGTTTTATTTGCATAACATCTGCTTTCTGCAGAGACCATCTCTGTCCTTAAGCAAAGAGTTCATACAGAAGATTGAAGAGTTAACTGCTGTTACCCTTAGTATGTGAAAAGTGCTGGATTTTAAATGACAAGGCATTCTTCCTTAGGAGCTCCATATTTATATGTTGAGATTAAACTAAAGTAGCACCACCATCTGTCACTGTGCCACATTGTGATTCCACAGCAGCAGCACAGTGTCCTAGGGAGTATCAGATAAGGAAATAGGAGGAGAAAGAGGACAGATGTAGTCAATATAGCAAAAGTACAAGTTCAATAAATCCAAAGCATGTTGTACTTTAAAGATAGTCTTTATAATTGAACTTAGATAGTCATGGTTACTGTACACTAAACCTGTACTCCAAATCTTTGTAATAGCTGCTTGTCTGCATTAAGATAAACACATCTCTGCCTTGTTTGTTGTTCGTTGCAACTGATTTTTGTAAAAGGCCAGGTGCATTACAGCTGTCTGAGAAAGTCATGCCTGTAAAACTTTCATTCTACTTCTTTTGTCATACCTAAAACTGCAGTACATGTAACTTTAGAATGATGCTGAATTATACAGAATATTTCATAGTATTCTAGGATTTTGCATTAGATTGCATAATTAAAACATGAAAATATCTTCAAATTCTAATGCTAAATAGATACTACAAATAAAAAAGATTGAAAAAATTTACCCTTGACTTGATACCATTATGTGTGCTGCATCCAAAAAGGGATAAGTAACATAATGGGTTTTTTCCATTTACTCTAGAATGTATTTTAATATCTTTTAAATGTTAATTTTACACACATACATCACATTTCTTTCCTTTCTCACAGATGGAGGTATATGGTTTCCAGCAATCCTTAGGAGAGAGTAGAGTGGCTGAAAAGCTGCACAGTGGGAAAAACAACCTGATTGACAGCACTGTGCCCAGGTGGCCAAGAAGACCAATGGCGCCCTGACCTATATCAAAAACGGTGTGGCCAGCAAGACCAGGGAAGTGATTGTCCCTCTGTACTCGGCTCTGGTGAGACTGCACCTTGACTGCTGTGTTCAGTACTACAAGAGGTACTGCGCTGAGGTGCTGGAGTCCGTACACAGAAAGGCAACAGATCTGGTGAAGAGTCTAGAGAGTAAGTCATATAAGGAATGGTGGAGAGAGCTAGGGTTGTTTAGCCTGGAGAAAAGGAGGCTCATGGGAAACTTTATTGCTCTCTTCAACTACCTGAAAGGAGGTTGTGGCAAGTAAGAAGTGACAGGACAAGAGGACATAGCATCAAGCTGCACCATGAGAGGTTCACATTGGACATCAGAAAGAATTTCTTCACTGAGAGTGGTTAAGAATTGGAACAGACTTCCCAGGGAAGTGGTGGAGTCACTATCCCTGGAAGTATTCAAGAAATGAGTAAACTGGTAGCATTTAGTGCTGTGGTTGAGTTGACATGGTGGTTTTTGATCAAAGGTTGGGCTCAATGGTCTTAGATGTTTTTTCCAACCTTAATGATTCTATAGTACTTAAGACATCATTTTAATGCAACTTGATTCCTGGTAATATTCTCTGTGTAGAATCCCTATCTGGTCTATAAACAGCAGAAAGCTTGTTCAGGGCTGAAAATAGTTACAATTAATCCTGATTTATAATATGCCATTTTTTTGTGCATTTTATCTAGGGATAGTATAACATGATGAAATACTATATGACAGGAGGATGTGTGAGTGAGAAGAGTCAATCTCAGTTTGGAAAAAAGTCTTGAATTTAGTTAGTGCTTAAAATAGTATGGATACATAGTTTTGCTATTTTTTCACCTCTGTGCTTTAAGCAGTAAGTGAACTTTAAAAAAGCATCCAGTGATTGATAAAGGAAATGTTGGTGAAAGTTAGAAGCACATGAAAGCTATCAGGAAGTAAACATGAAGGAAATGATTACAGCAAGTGTTTGCTAATAGCTTTGATGTTAATAGTATTTGAAAAGAAGAAAGCTACCAGTGTTCAAATTCTTATGTTCACCCTGATTATACTTTTCTAGCAGCCAAAAGGAGCTACATAACAAGTTTTAATAAGCTCTGTGAAGTTTTCCTTGAAATAAACTACATCTAAATTACCATCAGCTTAGGAACTTGGAATAGAAATGCCTTGTCTTCTGAAGAGATTTGGAGAACAAACCTGGAAGCATTTTCAGCTTTAGGAGTCTTAGTGGGTGCCTGGGCAGGCAGACATCAGAGGAGAAAACAGAAGCATAAGCTGGAAAAGTTGGAACAGAAGTGCCTACCAAGCAAAGCTGTTTTCATAAGTCAAACTTTGCTTAAAGGTGAGGACCTGACAGGGACTCCCTGTACTCAGGTATTTAAACAAAATATAAAAAGTGTAGTTTGAAGTATGCTTTATAGTAGCTATCCTTCTGCTCTTTTCAGATAGAATCAAGCAGGTTGCATATCTGAGTCAGCAGGCTTTTTCATCACAAGCAAGAGTAATCCTGAAGTGAAGAGCCTTTTTGTTTGAACTTCTATTACAGTGGGTTCATCTGATACTTCAAAGTTTCAGAAGACGCAGCACTGGCTGCCCTGTGACAAGGCTCAGTCAGGGAGTTTGAAATGTACTTTGCCCACATCTAACTTTTGGGCTTTCGATGAATATCTATAGCCATCCTTGAACTCTCCTGCTAGTCAAAGACAATGTATCTTTCCCATTTGAAGACTTTTTAAAAGTCTACATCATCAGCTTAGGGTTTGAAAGCAACCTGAAAATCAAAAATGCAAAAGAATATACAAATTGTGAGGAAGAAATGCAGTTGCTCTTCTACCTTTGACTACTTTATTTAAAACAGATATGGAGAAATGTCTGTGTTTTAAGTGAAAATATCTTAATATTTTCTAGGATACTTCCTTAGGTTGTAATGAACTATCTTGTAGGAAACAAACCTTTCCAATGCTTCTCCAGCCTGTCAGGAAATTCAGCAGCCTGTTGCTGTAATTTTTCTGAGATGTCCCTGCACTAAAAATTTTAGCCGTATTTTTGCCAACCCAACACATGCCAAATCACCATCAAAGAATTAAGAGAGCTGTTTGTTGTGCTCCAGGTGCACTTGAGTACAAGAGTGGGATTGCTGCTTCAAGTCCTAATTCTGAACTTCTGGAAAAGCTTTTCCAAAAACTGAGATTCACTGCAAAACTTCATAGCTCCGTTGGGCTGATACATATTGTGGATGCACAAATAAAGGAATTAGTAAATGCATACTTGTTTGGCCAATGTATTGGGTAGACACAGAAAAAAAAATATCTAAGTTTTCCTGATGGATTATTAATTCTATATGTTCTTTGATATCAGAGGTTTAAAAACAGAACAGAAGGCATGATTTGAAGATGTTCTTCTACTGAACATAATGCATCTCTGTGAATTGCATTGTCAGAAACTCATGAAGATGGCAGGCAATTGATTCAGCAAGAGAAGTGATGAGTTTGCCATCCTGTCTGTCACCAAAACCAAAGAAAAATCTCTCTCTTCTAAAATCATACCACCTCTATATATGTATTAGTTAATCTCTCCTCAGGCAGGTGTCTGATAAAAAGAATTCCGTAATACCAATAATGTAATGGAGTAGTACACACGCAAAAGGTAAATCTTAGAAGACTGCCTTTGGAAAGATTAAAATAGTTGTTTACATTAATAATCAGTTATGCATCAGTGGAAGAATATTGATAAATTCTGGTCAGGTATTGACTGAGGAACTGTAAATCTGTCTCTGTAAGAAGCTGACTGTAGTCAGAATTAAATAGCCAAGTCAGAAATCACTTAGTAGATGTCCAAGTTTCAGCAGTTTGTTCTGAACAATATAGAGAAACAGAGAGCTGCAATGAGCTTTTAAAGCTTTTACAGCAAGAGTTGAAGGAATACACTGAATATTTTAACATTAATATATTTGAGATTTTTTTTCCTTGTGATATTAACCTATTGTTCTTTAAACATAAACCTTATTTCCCCCTCTATTTATCTTTTTTCATTTTTTTATTCTTTTTAGAATCATGTTGCCAAATTAGGGTGTGTAAAATTTTAAAAGTATTTTGTTAAACCATGAGGCCCAGATGACATCATTAGCTTAATCTTAGAATTAGGTAATTAAAGTAGAATCTTGGTCTTAAAAATCTTACAGAATAACTAAAATAAGAATATTCCTTGTATGATTCATCCATTATAATATATATAAATGTCTTTATCTGAAGTATATCCTCAAGTACCTTGACTCTCTCATTCTTTTATTCTAGAAACATTCCGATGCTGCTGCAATGCTGCCTTAAGAAGAAGAAAGAAAACTAAGTGTCTGATATAATTTAGTAGATAATGCAAGGAGAAAAAGTAGTGCCTATTTTAAAAAAAGCAGGGACTATCTATAGTTAGTCAGTGTCATCTAATGGTTCCAAATTTTCTGCTTAACTTGGTTCATATTTTTATTGATGTCATATAGTTAAAACTGAAGTCCAATCTGCTAGTGGTTCAACAGTGACTTCAAGAAAATTTCTTCAAAAATATAGTTTCTCCTACCATCTCCTACATAAATCAAATAAAAGTAAAGGTTGTGTCTGTCAGAACAGATTTCTCTTTATCAGGTGCATTCTAGTTGAACAAACACTACAATTACTTATTTCTACTATGCAGGCTCTTGGTTTAATTGCACATGAGGTTTTAAAGCCTATATCAACTAATTCAAGTGTTTGGCCACTTCTGCAATGTCTGAACAGAAACCAGTTCTTCTGGTCAAAAACTCAACCCCAGGAAGAAGTTATCTGACTAAAGCCTGCTCCACCTTTAAATTCTAAAAACAGAAAAAGACTGCTTTTCTATACTGCCTTTTGCAGTTTTCCTTATTACTTTTATGCATGCAATAACAAATATATACTTTTTTGCATTGTGTCCCTTTCCATCTTCCCAAATGGGAACTGCAGGTCACCTCCTACCTCCAAGCTGTTTTCCCATAGGGCGTACGCTCAGATTAGTCAGTTCTGATCATTCAACAAGGTAAGGCAGTCTTAGTAAAGCAGACGAGGCTTTGACTGCAAGAAAAAATTTTCTCCTTCATTTTTGTTCTTTAATTGATGATTTTTTCTGAGTGTCATAGGCCTAATCCTCTCTTCTGCCTCATCAATTTTGCATTGATGTAACACATTCTTTTGATGGTGCAACTCAGAAGTAATTCCAATTGGAAATTAATTTTTTTTCATATTTACATTTTTTTCATCAGATCATTTGCTTTCTTCTTCCATGAAAAGCTGTTACTTCAGTGCCATACATCTGACAATCTGTTTAATTGTTTGGTTGAACATGTAGAGGCAAACACAGGGGGGGCAGCAGGAGTCGACAGATATCTACTCATGCCCAGAACAACATATGGATCATCAGAGAGTTAGAAAGCTTTCATTATTTCCTGTTATCTGTCAGTTTTCACATTATAGGAACAACATATATCCAAAGCCTATTTTGGGGGCTTTTTTTGGTTGTGGGATTAAACTCAGGTTGCAGATCCCATAACCATAACCACTCTGCAGCAGTGTGTATGTGAAGAGTCCTTTGTGGATGTGTCCTGGTTTGACTAGATTGCTCCTGGAAGCTATCAAAGAGCCATAAAATCCTCAGCACTGGTTTTACCTTTCCTGTGGGCATTAACCAACATGACAGTTACTTCACTTCACAGCTGCAGCTGCAGCTTTTCCCTTTCAGCTCCCCAAACCACTTGACGCAGGAATGGCAAAGCCTGTCTGTTCTGACCTGTAAAGCCTCTCTCATTTCTTGCTGCCTTTGTGCCCAGGAGAGGATGTAACACTGGTACAGCCTCTGATTAGACACAGGGCTCTGGAGAGTGGCTGACTCCAGAGCAGAAACACCGAAGCCAGAAAAACATTGATTTCTAACACATGGATCTGAAATCTAATCAAATTTCAGTAATATCAGCATGTGACCTTTTCTCTTATTAGTGAATTTATGCACAGCTAAGTCCCTGACTCCCTTAGCGCTTTGTGTGTGCCGGTGTTGCCTTCAGCATAATTATTGGAAAACTTTGAGTGCTAATTGAGCATGATTGAATTCTGTTATAAATCATGTGTATGGTATGTGAGAAGAAAAGTGTATTTGCGTGTCTCTTGGGGTGGCAAGGGATTGGGTAAATAAGCTTTACCGCAGGACATAGAATCCTGATATTTCATGATCTGGTTATTTTTACACAGTTCCATTACCAGGAGTCTGGTGACATAGTTCCATGTAGAACAGTACAGGTTTCACTTAAAATCCATTAAATTTATAATCATAAGGCTCCTTGCAGTACTGGAATGGCAGCTCAGATAACACTGTAATTGAGAAACCTTTTATTTTCAGGTGTTTAATGTAGCCATGAAATTTTGCTTTGGGCAGAAGTTGGACTAATGTTAAAATGTTAAAAATACATTTTATAAAATTAGTTTTTACAAATACTTGCCAAAAAGCCTTGGTTATCATTTCAGAAATCATATGAAAATAATGTTCTACAATACTTTGCTGAGTGTTTTGATGCTCAATCTGTACCCAAAGCTGTTGTTTTCTTTCATCCTATTTTCTATTATTGTCTGTTAAAACCTTTTTATTTTTGCACCTATTGGTGAGGATGCTTTAGTTTCATGACTGAATGCATGTACTGGCTAAGTAAATTATAGTGTTTTAAAATTAAAAAATGCAATCTATTAGAGGCATTAAAAATTAGATTTTCATTATAGTCTTGAAAATTTACAGTTCACTAGCTCTTTTAAATATCTTACCCAAGAACATAGGATTTTGAACAAAAATAACTGCCAAGTACTTAAATTTTAAAGACTATTTTTTAAATCAGACTATTTAAAAAAAGTACTATACATTTCTACTATTTAAAAGTCCAAAGATAAAGGCAGCTGAAGTTCAGTCATTCAAAAATCTTTATGCTCTACAAGAACAGCATGTGAATTTTCATAAGGCAGATAACTCCTTCTTAAGTAAGAAGAGACCATGATTACAAGAGAAGTACTCTAAAACAGCACCTCAGAAATTTAGAGTTTATAAGAACTGCATATACCTGAAAGTGCGTATATACTTCCAAAGAAAATTATTTTAAAAGCCTGTAATATAAATTTTTAAAGCTTATGAAAGTTTTAATTAACAGACTGAAAATTATGTGGATAATTCTTTTATAAGGTCAAATTAATCATAAAGCCTTTGTTCAGATTAAGAGAGGAAATTTAATAACATCAGCAAACATCAAGAAGTGCAAAGGGAGAATCTTTCCTATTTATTCTTTTTTCTTAGTTTCCACTGAAAACTCTAGAAATACCCAGCTCATTAGAAATTCACAGGTTAGTACTTTTTTAATCTACTGATACTCTGCCAAGGCTAAGGTTTCTGCAGCTTTGTTTGTACCCCCTTCATTTGCCATGCAGAAGTATTACCAGGAGGACATTCAGTGTTTCTGGCTCCATAGGATGAAGGAAACAAAAGGCAGAGTTATTTCATGCCATATGACTAAAGTTCTTCAGTCAGGTGTAATAGGTTCAAAAGAACCAAAGTGCTTTGAATAAATGGATAAACTGTCTGCAAAAAGGTTGGATTTTAGACCCAACCAATGCTGTCCTTTGCCTCTCTCACACTGTAAGTCTTGCATTCTTCATAACAGCACCAGCATGGACAAGAAACTTGTCTGCCTCAGAACCTCTAAGCATTTTTCCCTTCCAGTCAGGGATTTTGCTTTTTTTGTTTGTTTGGAGTTTTTTGGGTTTTTTGTTTCCTTTTGGTGTATGATTTTTAATTATCTCATTATTTGATAGTGTCCTGGTATGGCCAGGAAAAAAGAAAAAAACAAATTCTTCCTTATATCTAATCTCAGTCTTTCAGTTTGAAACCATTGCTCCTTGACTTGTTGCTATAGGCCCTGGCGAAAAACCTCTCTCCATCTGTCTTGCAGGCCCCCTTAATAGATTGAAAAGCTGCACTAAGCTAGCCTCATTACAGTTGAAACATTGTTTCCAATCAAGAATGTCTAAGGACCAGAATTTTTCTTTACTTTCAAAAAATAAAAAAGATAAAATAAATGTATTAAAATATGCAAAAAAACCCCAATATGAACAATAAAATATTGTAATTTTAGTTTATTATTTTATTAAATATTTTAATNATATATATAGTTTATATATATTTGCTTTTATGCAAATAATGTAATTTGCATTATATTTTGATATCATATCAGTTAAGAGTTGCAGAGTAGTCTTTCTGCTTTAGGAACTTTCCTTTTAAAAATGTAAAAACTTTCAAGGGAAACTGAAGAGACTTGAGGAGAAAAAACTCTAGTAGTATTCAGATCTTTTAAGATACCTGACATTTATAGATAAATGAAAAAAAGAAGTATTAGTTCTCACCAGTTCACCTTTATCATTGTCCTGGGAAAATCCAGAGACAGGCAGATGCTGAACTGGTTCGGCAGCTACATGAGGCTAAACAAGAATGGGACTGGAAGCTTGCTGGTGTTCTTTTCCAGCACCCTCTGGGATCCCAAGATATTGGATCCGTCACTTAATTAGCATAGAATTAATATCTGTTTTGTGTGTTCTGTTTTTAAACTGAAATTTGTGCAAGAGAAATTGGGGAAATGGTACAAAAGGAAAGCATCTCATACTTTCCTAGGCACTGCCCAAATGGTTAAAATAAAACTCCTTTGTTATTAGTTCAGAAAAGAAGTCGATGCAATTGTATAGAAGCCTGGAAGATAAGGGGACTAATGTGTGTGTCTCAAACGCTGATTATTGGATAGCTGTGGCACCAATTAAGGATTATGGGTAATTAATTACAAGCAAGGATTGTTGGTAATGACACACTGTGAGAAAGAACAGAATGTGGCTGGAGAAGGGGGCCATACAGAGCTAGGGCAGCACTTTTCTGAGACAGAAGTACTTGTTCTAGTTTCTGGAGACAAGTACAACACAGCACTGCACACAGGTGCACACTTGCTCTGCGTGTGGGCCCCAGGATCTTGGATATCCTAGCCAGATCAATGCTGGAGCCAGGACTGGTGATCTTTTTTTCTCTCTTTCATCTTTCCTTTCTGTCTCCCCCTTTTTTAACTCACCTCTCTCTTTCTCTCTTCCTATTCATCTTAATCCTTTATCCAAAATCAACTGCAGTGTGTTTCTGCTGGGAGGTCGGGGACTAACACACCAATTTCCATGTCAAGTCTGTGATTTCCTAATAATACTTTGCAAACTTTTGTGGGGAAAAAAAGATTCTCACTTTTGTCATTCCTTCCAACCACGGGCATCTAGGAATCTTGGGTGCTCCCTTCCCCTTAAGGGTGGGATGCCCCAATTTGTATGCAGGGCAGTGCAGTGTGCCACAAGTCAGAGGACATCACTGCTTTTGACAGAGCTTGAAGATAGCTGAAGGACTCTGCAACGCATATGTGGTATATATAGTTTGTATTTATGTACTTTCTGTGTTTCTCCTCTCCGTATGTAAATCTCAACATCTGTAGAATAGATACGGAAATTGAAAGAAGATGAAGATTTCTATATTTCAGACTGTACAATTCTGTGTTGCTATGGCAGTTTGTTGGCAATGTCCTGCTGAGAAAAAAAAATAAAATATATGAGATATCACATCCAAAGCACTTTATTTTTTTCACAAGAATTTCAGTTGCTCTGGAATACTTTGATGTCATAATTTCTATGACAAGTTGTGCTGTGCTTTCCCAGCAGAAGGAGCAGAAGGTCTGGAGCAACAAGGCTGTCTTTCCTTTTGATTAATCCAAGTGCTATATTGAAATAACTTTAATGCGAAGTACACATTCAAATGCTGTCATTTGAGATCAGCTCTTTTGAAAATTCACAAATCCTTTAAATGTCACCTTTGTACACAGAAGGTTACCATTAAATAAATTAACAACTATTTTATAGTGAAGGGTTGCATCAATTTAATTCCTTGAAAATAGATTTCAGAAAAGTACTGGGTAACTAAAGTAGATTAATGGGTTAAATCTCTTTGTGCATATTACTCCAAAGTCAATCTCCTGTTTCCCCTCTGGCAAAACCACTATCCCTAGCTTTCTTTTCTAAAAGCTGTTGGATTTTTCTGAGTCTGGCAGAAAGTTGAAGGACTAGGTGATGACTGGGCTGGGTGACAGATTCACCCCTTTTACTGTTTGAGGGCATGCCCACTTAGCACAGATTATATATTGCATTTGATGTTATACAGTGAATTACAGACCTGCCAATAAGTTATTAAGAGATTTCTGAGTTGTTTGGAGAACTTGGGGTATTTTCCATCTCTGGTGTCGAGTTTTAATTAAGCCATCCTTTTCTGGCAATGTCCCTCCCATATCTATTCTCTCGTGTCAGTGAGCCTTTAATCACGAACCATACATCCCATTGGCTGTCCTCATTTTCTCGTTTCATGAATTTTTTTTTTCACTAAGTGTAAACATCCTTAGGGCATGTTATTTCCTTTCTTTGCTTTCCTCAAGTGTTTTAGCCTTATTATTTCAAAGATCTTTTCACACCCTCCTTCTCTAGTTCTGCTTGCTTAAGTCATGAAGCTGTACTTTCTTTCACAGAGGATACACTTCCTTTTTCTCTGCCATCAGAACCTGCCCTAGTTAAACATTTATTTACTTTTTGCAAAATAATTTTTGACTAGTTCATTTCCTTCCAGCCCTTAAGCTGGTTACATTTTTCTCATTAAGGATTCTGAAGACACCGTTCTGTTTGTTTTGTGATGTTTGGAAAACCAAAAATTTCTCTTTTCCCTGTCTCAAGGACATGCAGTCTATCAGTCTTGACACAAATTCGTATTAGATTGTGTGTCTGAAAATATTGCACAAGATCTAATTTTTTATTCCATTTTCTTCTTTATTTTTCACTTTCTTCTCTCAGGAGACTCTTGCATTGCCAGAGTAACATAAACAAATATATTCCTACATTTTGAGTTTATTTAGCAAGCTACTTCGCAAATGAAATTTCTTGAAATTAGTGCTGTTCAGGAAGCACCTGATTTAATGATTAAAGTCTTGTGGGAGTTTACAAAGTTTTCTTTTGACTTTTCCCGTTCCGAACTCTGTGTCTAAAAAATAGAGTTCTAAACAGAAATGCACAGATAACAATATCTACATATTCCTGCAGTTTCCTTGAATATCTAATGTCATTGCAGTGATTGACAATTCTGAGTTTGTGTGCAAATGCAAATGGACTGTTTATTTAATTTTCTTTGTCTATAGTGTCTATAAAAACAAAACAACTGAGAAAAAGTATATTTTTATCCTGAATTTTTATGAAGTAGCCATGTATAAGGCATAACTTAGAAGACTACAAGACAGAGGTAGTATTGTTCAGATGTTTTTAATAATTCCAATGTGATTATTTTTCTCTGGATTTCAATCATCAGAATATACATTAACAGAAAGCCAAGGTGCTTTACAATATGAGGAGTTAACTTTATAGTATCATCCTGCTGGTCTATGCACAACAAGTGGTGGATTTTTTCATCATTAAGTTAAGAAGCTGTTTTAAGGAGCAATCCAGACCGTTTAATTCCCTCAATATTGCCAATGAGTTGGTTAGAAGTGTTGCTGATCACCTGCAGAAAGTCTGTGTCACAAAATAGCATTGGAAGAAGTTCCTCCTCTGGCCATGTTGGATGTAATACTATTTCCATTCAACTACATATCTCACAGGTAAGAAGGGTATCTAAATATATTGATGAGGTCAGAAAAGATACATAACAGAGAAAGGCTCACTGCAATAGACCATAATAGGACAGGAAAGCGCAAATGACATGCTACTGTAGTCAGCACCAAATAGAGGATTATGACAGAACTGACTACTTTAAAATATTATTCCTGTCAATTCTTCCTGCAGATAGGAGATTGAAACTCCAAAAGAAATGAATAAGGAAAACTTTTGGGTAACATTCAAGTTCTTTTCCTTCTCTTAAAGGTTTGTTGTCAGAAGCTAATATATTAAAACAAAAGGACTGGAATAAATTCAGCAACTTTTTATATCAGGAGAGAAAAATGGGAAAATCATCAGAAAGAAAAGAAAAATACAGGGTGTAAGAGAGAAAACCATAATTTAAAAAAAAAAAAAAAAGATGGTTCATTTTTCAACTATTTGAAATTAAAATTAATAATGCCACTCATGCTTCAACATCACATTTTAAGGGGATGATATCTCAGTAGTCATGAGCTTCTCCATCAACACATGTAAGTCAGGGATCAGCCTCAAAAGCAAAAGGAATTAACAATGATGTTGCGTGTGCAGGTATTTATTTTTACCTTACCATATTATACATGTTTAGGCTATCTGAAACTATAACCTTCAAAAACAAAACTCATGAAAATAGGTAGACTCAGTCTTACTGATATTTTCTCTTTCATCTATGATGACTTTAGTAGTATTTAGTCCATGATGTTATACACAGCTACTTAAGTACTTCACCATCACAGTATTAGTCAATATTGCCTAAAAGACAAGATATGTGATACATCATCAGGGGACAATAAAAAGTTATTGGAAAGCATCCAAAATAAACTGTTTGTGGCACCAAACTCACATTTGAAACCAAATTAAAATCTAATTTAAAAGGAGCTCAAATTAAAAAGGCTTACTTAGTTCTTCCAATTTGCAGAACTATTCCATTCCATTCCATTAGGCAGCTAATTTCTACCTGTCAGATATAGAATGAGTGGTCCCTCTCTGGAGGAAACTTTCTACTTGTTGTAATTAGGTGTAAGGAACCTGGGAAAATTCCTATGCTTTGATACTAGCCTGTGCTTGTCTCAGAGTGTATCAACCCATGGGCAAATGCAATAGAAGTGTCAGCTACAGAGGGCTAAAATGATGTTACATATTTCATAATTAAATAAGGAAATTACTTTCATTTTTGTTGGAGGATCATGAAATGTTGCCTTTGTGAAACTCATGTATATAAATCCCTTTTGTTGACCTATTATTCTAATAAACTTTTACAGACAGTATGAATAGTTCTTGATTACTTTTAGAAGATAAGAGCAAGGAGAATGCAAGTAATGAACAACATCAAGGCAATAATAAAGAACATGATGCTAACAGAACTCTGCAGACAAAATAAAATTGGTCCTCCTGCAATTCCCTTTGGATTGCACCTCCATTTATCTGTTTACTTCTTCCCTAAGAGCATGTAACAGAATAGGTGAAAAAATAAAACAATTTGTTGGAGGAAATGAAACAGCATACTTGTCACTTAAAACTACTTATTTGTGCTTGCTTAAGCACTCTGCAATTTTTAAGAAAAAAAAATATTTTCATCAAAGTACATATGCTTTTCATTGCCTGTTTTTACATAAAGATAGCCCTTTTCTGGATCAGCTGCAGTTTGGCTTTTCCATCCTTCAGTTTATAGCAGGCAGTATGTTATTCTTTTGCAACTATATATATTTCATTATGAAGGCAAAAGGGGGAAATAATTACATTGATTTATACAATTATTTTAATTTAAATCAAGACAAGTGTGAAGTTTGTAATTTAAAAAACTCTGAAGTGTTATAAACTGATTTGGAGGTGTATCAGTGAGTTATGGGGAAGAAAGAATTTGGAATGGAGGAGATTAGCTTTATTTTATTGTCTTATCCCTGGAGTATCTTCGTTTTCTAACAATGTGAGCATTAAGCTCGCTGTAAGTTCCCTTAGGGTTTGAACACAAGCTTTGCAAAGTTTAAATAGGAAAATCTTGGTAAATCTGTTAGGACAAAAAAAAAGCACCTTCTAACTCTTTCCCTATAATAGGAGCATGGGTAATTTTTATATTCCTGCTGAGTTCCTTTTATAAAATTGCATAATTATCTTGAAAATAAGCTGCTAACAGATGAATGCATGCACCTAGAATTTCACAGCATACCTTCAAGAATGGCATATTTGGAAAACAGCAACCTTGTATTTTACATTTTCTGCAATGCTTACAGGTAATTTTGTTAACATTTTAAAATTTGTTGCATCAGTAGGGGGTTATGAGCCCACAACATCAAAGTGGCATAAGTACAGCCCTGTTACATGTAGCTGAGGACAGAAGAGCCTTGTTAGGAATTTATGTCAGCCACAAATAATTGCTTTGTCCTAGAGGAGAATGAATTCTAAAAGGCAAGCAGGTTAGCAGGAAAAGTGGGGCTACCTATGCCACTTTTACCTGAATTTTCAAGTCTCAGATATTGATAGAGATGAGTTTAAAAGGTGATATTGGCTGGGATATAAAAATAATATTTCTATTTTTATAAAACAAATTGTATTCCTTTTGTAAACACCTTTAAATTTTATATACATTGAACTTGTGGAACCAGTGAGCACTATGTGTCATCTGAATAAAGGAACTTCATGAATTTCATGCAATGCATAATTTATAAGGAAATACTGCTATTAATTATCCTTCATTTGACATATTTAAGCACAAGAAGAATGAAAAAAACCATAAATTCAGTTACAACAATATACTTTTAAGTAGTGGCATTAGGAAATAAATGTTGGAAGATGATAATGCAAACTTCATTTTTCAAGTCACCAGACAACCACTAAGTTCAGAAGTTTTTCTTTCTTTTGGGTTGTGACTTTTGATGTTTGTTTTTTTTGTTTGTTTTGTTTTTTTCCACCTAGACTTTGGGAATAATCTTTTCTGAAAGTAGTACCATTAGTAGTCTATTTTCTTGTGTCTTAATAATGATCAATGTTGGAAAGCCTGTGCAATGCATAAATGACCATTGATTATATTCTTACTCATCCCATTATTTTCCAAATCTGTGTTAGCAACTGTGTGGGTTTCTGTGAAGAAAAAAACTGAGTTTTGGTAGAAGGCGGACTACAGGATGGTGGCTTCTGTTAGAAGCTGCTAGAAGCTTCCCCTGTCCTATTGGAGCCAATGATAGCGGGCTCCAGGAGGCAATTCCTGAGCCGACTAGGAATCATAGAAATGCCTCTTGTGATAACATATTCAAGAACAGGAGTTGTAGTGCAGTTGGAAAATTCCAGCCATGAAGTAACAACATGGACATCCAAGGTTGGAGCAGAAGGAGGAGGAAAAGAAGGGACCCCACGGGCAAGGGAAGGACTCAGAGCTGCAGCCTCCCTGTTGCCTATGGTGAGGACCATGATGAAGTGAGTTGTCCCCTTGAAGCCCATGGAGGACCATCAAAGTGCAAAGACACCCTGCCAGAGCAGGAGGATGCATGAAGGAGGCTCTTATCCCATGGGACCCACAGAATGGAGCAAGGAGCTCCCACTCTGGAGCAGGTACAGCTTCTCTATAAGAGGCTGCACCCCCGTGATGGAGTGACCCACGAGACAGCAGAGGGAGGAACCCCACAGCAGGGGAAGGACTCAGATTTATGATTGCCCTGTAGCCTTGGTGAAAACTGTGGTGAGACAAGCTGTCCCCTTGCAGTCCATGGAAAGACCCAGGAATAGCAGATTTTGGAAGAACTACTGCCCAAAAAGGGTCTTGGACTTTTGTATTAGAAGCAGCTGAAGCAACAACTGACTGCAAACCTTCCCTTCCCTGTCCCCCACACTGTTGCAGGGAGGGAGAATNGGAGGAACCCCACAGCAGGGGAAGGACTCAGATTTATGATTGCCCTGTAGCCTTGGTGAAAACTGTGGTGAGACAAGCTGTCCCCTTGCAGTCCATGGAAAGACCCAGGAATAGCAGATTTTGGAAGAACTACTGCCCAAAAAGGGTCTTGGACTTTTGTATTAGAAGCAGCTGAAGCAACAACTGACTGCAAACCTTCCCTTCCCTGTCCCCCACACTGTTGCAGGGAGGGAGAATATGAAAAGACCAAGGGGTGGTTGGAATAAGTGTTTCTAAGACTGTTTTATTTCTTACTTTAGTTCTTAGCTTGGTTGTTAGTAATAAATTGAAGCATTATCCTCATTTTGAGTCTGTTTTGCCTGTGAAGTTAATGAGACCTTTGCCTTTATCTCTACTCAAGAATTCTTAGCTGGTTTTTTTTTTTCCCTTTTGCCTGGGAGAGCTGGGGGGGGCCTGGAGCAATCTGGGTGGACACCTGGAATTTCAGCCAAGGTCAAACCACCACAGCAACAGATAGAAGCAAAACACTGAGAAGATTCCATCATTTGTCTTTCATTCATACATGTCCAAATGTAAAAAATTATATATGTTTCAGTTAGGATTATGGTAAGGAACAGTCTGCCCTCCTTCACTGATACAGGGAGACCTCCTGACCTTATCCCCAAACTTCTTTATTACTTTGTGTATTCTCTAGAATACCAAAAGAGGAAGTTTAGTGGCCAACCGTAGAAGGCAGTGAGAGAAACAAATGATAAACTAGACTAAGAACACTTTGCATTATTCTCCTGGAAAAAAGGGGGGGAAAATTTTAGGCCTGTGTTTCCAGCCTTGGTCCTTTTTCTCCATTGATTAGTAAATCACATCCTTTGATTCTTGATTGCAGCGATAATTGCATATTTTCTATGTAAACACACATCTTTATAATACATTATGGTTTTACCTGATAACTCTATATAAAAATACCTACAGATTAATTTTGATAATCACAACTTCAAATGGCCATTCATATCCCTGGTTAAAGCTGTCTCCATAAAACTTATTTTCCCCATGGCTTTATTACTCACACAAATAATAAATTTGTTATAAAAATTGGATTTCCATTTTGGGTTCCTCTGACTTGTATACAGCAGAGAGAGGTTCTTTGCAGTTTTTTTAATGCAAGAAATGGCTTGCCTTTTTTGTGTTGCTTGTTATAGAATAATAATTCATTTAATCTTTCAAGAACCTAAAACTCCCAGTTAATGATGTGCTGCACCTGTCACAAAAGTTTTCCTTTCTGACAATTTTGGAAAACGTTATTAATTTCATCATCAAGAAGGAAATAATCAAATTGCGTGATGAAAATTAATGGCCCCTGCAATTTAAAGCAAAGGTGGGTAAAGGCAAATGATGAGCCAAGGAAATGAACCAACGGCTCCAAAATCTTAACATGTTTTCAGGGTCAAGTGTTTATTAATTTTCTGAATAAAGTGATTAGTTTTATTAAAAGGTATCTAGAGAAAGCTGTTTGTGATGATAATGTATGATTAAGATATGAAATAAAAAGCTATTGACTTTAATCTGTATTTTTTTAGTGATCTCTTGAATAGATCTTTGGAAAGTCACCTTATGTGTACATTAGTTTCTCTACTGTTTAAAGGACTTAACATCAAATAGTATTAGCTTATTTCCTTAATACTTTCAAAATTTCTAAAAGCTTCTTACATGCAAGAGACTAAAATCTCAAGCATGTTTAAAGTTGTCTTACAACAACAAGAAAGAGGAAGGATTTTTTTGAGGTGAGTTGAATATCTGTAGCTAGTTAGAAGGTATAGAAAGGAATTTTAAATCAGAAATGCCAGATAGCTGTAAGTGTTACCTAGATATACAGAACTGACATTAAGAAACTAACATGAGATTGTCTCCAAAATAAGTTCGGTTTCAATGGATATTTGAGTATCCCTAGACATATATATTCCTGGTGATATTTGAGTCAGAAGCTATACAAAACTTGCAAATTAGTCATGTTCCATGACCATCTCAAGCTACAGACAAATGAACAGAAATTAAATGAAACTAGATGCCTCTTTTGATTTCAATTGCAGCACTACTGGAGAAATGGCTACACCAATATTTAGAGCATGTTAGAGAAATCTGATAATTATACAATTTTTAAATATGCAACATTTGTTCCAGAACACCTGGATGCACAATCTGACTTATATTGATAAATATTTACAGCAAATTGTTCCTTTAGATCAACGAGATCATTTGATTGCTAAACCTTCATTAAAAAGCATGATGAATGCATTATAAAAGGTCATAAAAGTAGATCTAAATGTGATATTTGAAATCTTAGCTTCAGAAATATTGTTAGACCACTAAGAAGGCATTTAGGCTTCTATGACCACTATGGACTGGAGATAGCACATTTATACTTGGCAATGTAATTAACTTTATTCCAATAAATCCTAACTTACTCCATTTTTAAAATCAAAATAAAAGTCTTTCCTGACTAATAAAAATCTGCTCTCTAATAGTAGTATCCTGTGATACTTTGTTTTTTCATAGGTTAATTGACCTAGGATTTAGAGAAATCTATGTTTGGCAAATGAGCCTGTTATATATGCATACTCACTTGTTTGTAAATGTTTTAGGCCCTGAACTACTGTAGCATTATGCTTGCTTCTATAAAATATAGAATCTTAGCATATGTTAATGATATGTTGTTTAAGTGTGGATTTATGCAAAACAGACTTGAATAGTTTGAGAATTCTTACTACAATACAGAAAATTCTTATTAGTCCTGCAGGTGAGAATCGAGTGAATGTCTGGTGTCACTAAAAGGAAGAGAGATAAAGGAGCTGAACTGCTGAAAAAGTCATATGATGAAAAAAATGTCTTGTGCAGTGGGATATAAGATGATATGTTTATACATCTTCAAGTATAAATAATGTGAATGATGGGTTTACAAATTTTTGCCTGATATGGTTTAATTAAAGGTAATAAAATTTCAAGACAGAAATAATTGTAATATGAAATTTACAATTTAATATATTAGAAAAATATTTAAAATTTATTCTAACATTTAAAAACCTTGTAACATTTTCCAGATTTGAAAAGAGTTAGAGAAAACAAAAAGTTCACAGTAAATAACTTCAGAGGCTATTTTTAACAGAGATACTTTAAAGAGTATTTCTAAACTAACCACAATTATTAGAAAATGCCTATGAGGAATTATTCTTTTATAGTAGTTAATATATTTTTATATAAATCTATGTTGGAGTTGACTTTGAGAGCACTAGCAAAATGCCAGAAGCCTTCACTTCTTCTAGACTTGTCAGGAGTATAACAGTACTTTTGCAATGACAGGGAGTATCACTAGTATTCTTCATACAGAAGAGCCTGCTATAAGGAATAGTCTGTAAAAAAAAGAACACTTGCTACTGTATGTAATGCTGAGAAAGACTTATTTCACCACAGTAGTGTGCCATGTTCTGGATCAAAGTGTCAAGCACAGTTTTGCATTTTAATGTTTGTGTAAATATTCCTCTAAGCTAACAAATAAACATCCAAAATTAATTGCTTTATTTATCTAGTAAAAAATATATAGTGGTTTTGGTACTTCTTCTTACTAAAAAGTGCTGTCATTTCAGGAAACTATGACAATGCCATGTTACAATTTTTTTTCTGAAATTCTTTACTCTTCCCCTGGCCTATATACTTTGAGATTGTGAATTTCACTAGGGAGTGATAGCTGCAGCCCCAGGTACCACCAGTCCTGACCTCCATAATCTTCATCAGTGTTGATAAAACACAGGTCCAGTAACTCTTCTGGTCAGGCTTTCCATCTCTTGGTTAAGGGTTATACTAGGCACACTCCAAGAATCTCCTGGACTGCTTATGGATTACTCTGCTTTTCCAGAAGAGGTTAGGGTGAATGAAGTCCCCTAGCAGTATCAGAGCTTGCGAGCATGGTGGTTCCAACTCCTTCTCTTTGTAATCCATATTACATGTACTGGAATAGACACTTTAGTTGGTCTGTCAACCATGTCACAGTTTTAGAGGAACTTTTAGAAAAGTCATAATTCCTTTGAGATATTTCAGCGGTGTTTCTATTGGTTTCTAATATATCAGCAACTCCTGGCTTTTCTGTTACTCAAAATTCCATTCCCTTTCCTCCTTAAGTTTACTTTAAAGCTCTCCTTGTAAGTTTGTCTCGCTTTGTGGTAAGGATCTCTTGCTCCACTTTATTGTGTGAATCCCAGCAGCTCCCAGCAGATCTGACCTCTCAAAAATCAATCCATTATCATAGAAATCAAAACCATTGAGTATGGCATCAGCCATGCAGCCAAGCATTTACCTGTTCAATTTGTCTCCTACTTCCTGAAACCTGGGAAGGTAGAGGAGGACAGCGTCTGCTCCAGCCCTAAGGCAGGGTTGTTGCTCAGCCTGGGACAGTGCTTAATGTCATGCATAAATCTCCTGCTCAGATTCCTGGATATTGTGTTTCCTATCAAGCTCCACTTGTTACTTGATGTGGGTAACCCTTGATGGCTTTAACGCATTTACCGTAGTCTAATTAAATGTTCTTTGTAGAATATGACATAGTGTTAGCCTAATTAATAAAAATTATGAAAAGACCTTTCATAAGTAAACTCTCAATAACTATTGCTAGAAAACTTTCATTAAGAATACTGTCTTATTGTTATACAAATTCAAAGTAGGTTGATACAACCTTGTAATAACGATCCCAGCTGATTAGCACAGGTCTGGAATCTGAATTGCAATAATTTTTATTGTTCTAGCAAGTTGAACCTGGGAGTCCTGGACAATGTCACACTTCTTCATTTTTTCACTCTCCCACCATTTAACTTTGCCTTATGCTTTCTGGAAACAAATTGGCCTTGATGGTTTTAGAACTGAACATGTCTATACGATGCTGAACCAAAGAAGAAGCTCCAGGCTGGGACCCTGGAAAGCTGATTTACCCATCACTTTCAACTAGCTAATAGAAAACAGTTGACAAAAATAAAAAAAATAAAAAAAAAAAAAAGAGTACTTCAGTGAAGAAAAAAATCACAAAACTATCTATGAAATATGTTTTCTATTTTTTGGCAAGATTTAATACCTCACCTCCTGGATGATAACATACATTTTTTACCAGTCTAGGCACTCTAGAGTTTTTTTGTGCATAAGTTGAATTTTAATAGCTCCCACAGGGAGACATTGTGGAAATTGTCACACCATGTTTGATCACTATCTCCACCTAGGTTTGACACCACGAGAGGAAGGAGACATACCTGCTGCTTTAAAGGAAGATGAATCCTTCCCATTCTATTACTCGCTATCATGTATAATTATTATCAGACCAGTTTGCTTAGGAGCTATTCTCTATAGCAACAAGGAGAATTTATACTTTAAACTGTTAAGGTTAGATTCTGTTTTATCAGGGACATTTTTTGCTAAGGCATAATAGTCATAAAACTGCTAATTCTGTTCAAAAAAATCAAGTCTCCTTTTTTTTTTTCTTTAATGTCCATTTATGGTTGTGAATCTTATAATTTAAAAACAGACTGCATAGGGAAATACATACATATCTAGGTCAACAAACAGAAGTAATTTTTTATTAATGAAAACAAAAGAAAAAGAGCAGTTTATTTCTCTTTAGTCTCCTTTCAAGTTCTCTAGCTTTAAATTGCAGGAAAGGAGTGTTCCTTTTTGTTTTTCTTTAAATACAAGAGATTTATACTATCCCATAAAATTTGTGCTGTGAGGCATATCAGCCCTAACAGAACTGAGAGTTTTAGGAGGGTCATAGAATGAGTCTTCAATTTTTTTCTCCAGTTAGATCCAAAGTAATTAGACTTTAAAAGATGGAGGAACATAATAACAAGAGTAGGATTTTCTTACTCATGCCTCAGATCCAGCTGGGAATGGTAATATATTTCTCATGTGACGTTGTCTATCCCCATATTCACCTATGCATTCATTAATAATTTGCATTAGTAAAGTAAAAAGCACTTTCTTGTAAGAAGTAAGTAAAAAAAAAGTTTTTTTAAAAAAGTGTTAAAAAAGCAGGAAGGTAACTGTTGTTCAACACAATTAAAACTCTTACAGGTAAGCTATTGATTTTAAAAGTCTAACAGGATTATAGCATTTCTTTCTCAGTCCTCAAATAAAGCTACTCAACTTAATTAAGCATAATTATTAATTGTAACATTAGAAATTCAAAAATGTGGGCAATTTAGACATCACAACCGGGAAAAAAAATTAAAAAAGAGATCTCTACAGAGTTCTGTGTAGTGGTGAAAGAGCTCTGAGACCATCTGTCCTATAGAACTGTCAAAAGGGAAAAGCAACTTCTATGTAAAGCATAACCAAGGACTGACTTTATCTGGGAGTTTGTTCTAAACAACGAGAACACTGTGTCCCAGTTGCCTTAATTACACTGCTGCATCTGAACACTAACTTCACTGCATGTTGCAGAGCTCCTGTGGAGTTCTTCTGTAGCTCCTTTGCTTAGAAGTTTAGCAGCTCTAAAGGATCCTGGCATTATCTCCACTATGCTGCTAATGGCTGCCCTGGCTTCCACTGGCACCAGTGGCAGGTTGGGTGACTGGTGTCAGAGCCCTGATGCACCTGGAATTTGCAACCAGAGCTTTTATGAAATGAGCCTGACTGCCCTGCCCTACCAAGGGTCACTTGACACCCTTGTCACATCAGTCATGTGAAAGCAAAGAGTAAACATAGGGTTTTGTCTGTAATAATTCCTAACTCTCTGAAGGTAGAATTTCCTCATAGGAGACATTTTATCTGTGTGGAGCCTGATGTGTTTTGGAGGGCTGGCATTCCTGCTTAATCAAACCCCTTTTTCTCTCTCATTTTTGTGTGTTGTATTTATGAAGGCTTTGGTAAAAAAATAAGTGAGCAAGGAGGATGCATATCATGTAAGTGGGACAGAGAAAACACCCTGTAGACAATCCAGATATCCCCAAGCCTTGAAGGTACATTTATTTGAGTGTTAAGTTAGTAAGATACACATCTGAGAGAACTGAAGAACAAACAAATTATTGTTTCTTCAGTTTCTACTAGCATGCTTTAGAATTTCAAACCAAGACGATTTTTGTTTGAATTTTTAACAAAGTTGGGCCAAGTCATTCCAGAGTTTTCTGAGAGGGAGGTAATTGTTCCACTGGGATTAGATAAATTTTAAGAATTGTTTAGCAGCAGCCACCTAATGGCTTAAGGTCAAGCTGCCTTCAACTCCCACTATAACCAATTATTTTGAAGGCATTTCTGTTGAGTGCCAAAAGTTGAGTATCCAGCATGAGGAATAAGTGAGGTTTGGGAAAAGTGAAACTCTGTGCCAGATTCCAGGCAGACTGCCCTTCAGGCTCTGGGGAATTGTCAAAGGGCTTGACACTTTTCTCTCAACCCAAACACACACATCATCAGAAATGGAAGAAAGAGTGAAGAAAGTGACTTCTTTGGCAACATCCTGATTGTCTGCATAGCCTTTTTGTGATATGATCAACATACAATCATATCAACAGATGATTACAAAATATAAACTAGTCAGCATGATTTTTATCACTCTTTGTATGTCTTTTGAGAGTGTTTTCTCTAACACCTTTAGTTGTCACAAAAATATCATGTGGATGCTAATTACCTGCAAAGACATTTTAAAAATTTAAACTCTGACAGCTGAAAACTATAGTAAACTGAAAGGTTCACCTATTTTAAGTGTAGCAAACAAAGCAACAATTCTCCATGCCATAAGTTTGTTTTCTGGTGAGCCATCACTTAGGAAGTTCAAAATGTCTGACAGATTAAGTTTATAGACGTTGCATTAAAGCAATTAGATTACATAGGACTTTTTAGCACAAGAGTTTCTTGACAAATGGTCTTATAACAAGAATTGGTCATTTTATCTCCTCTTCTGTCAAATATTCACCTTCAGTGAAAGCTTTCATGCATTTTAATTTGTCTTAAATTTACGTGTAACTAGATTAGCAGTTCCTACCAATCATTTGGTTTGCTTTACTGCTTTCAGCCATCTCTTCTTTTTATACCACCTGCTGTATTTGCCTTCTGCTCAGAGTATGTTGATGAGAATTACTAATAATGCAGATTAAATTTACTTACTATGACAGGCAAAACACTGAATAAAAGCAAAACAATATAATCCCACATTCTTTTTCTCAGTTTAAGAAGTGGTTGAAAAGGCCAAAACATATTTGTAAGAGCATTATTTCATAAACAAAGCAGGTATCTGATCAGGCTTAAATATAGACAGTGTGGAAAGCTGACTATGGTGGTATAATATTGCAAGGTTTTTAACAGATTATATATATAATACCTATATATTTAGATATGTATGTATATGAAGAGCAAGATGTATCTACAGGTCAATTTTGATTTCATGGCATTTATTAGCATTTTATACTAATCTAAATATAAATATTCTTATGGAATGGAAATTAGCTTAATTCAGATATCATATTAGGCTATTTTTGCTATTTATTTCTCATCCCTAAATTATCTGTCATTACTTCTTTTTCTTCATTTCAAAAAAGCTAAAAGAAAACTATTTACAGCCTTTTAGGCATGGTGATCAAGCCCACACAGAAGCTGTGTTTATTATGCATCGAAGAGGTGGTTAGATGATGGCAGTAGCGGTGAGTGTATTAAAACACTGCTGTTTGTACCAATGCATCATTGACCTACAGTATCCTTCACACCACAGACTGGCAAAAGTCCTGTGTGAATTGCAGCAGTCTGTGCCTTTTCCACGTGCTTAATTTGGAAGATGCATGAATTACAGTGATCATACAGAAAAACTTATAGTGCTTCATGCTGCAATGTAATAGGATTGTTCCACAATTGGCCTTGTTCATGGGAAAAGATTGGGTTGTTGTGGTTTTTTTCTAAATACAGATCAAGACAGAATAAGCATCTTAGACATAATTTAGCCTCCAGATAGAAATATAAAGACCCTTTTAAACGGAAATAGGAACCATTTAGAGTACCAGAGAAGAAAAGATGACCTTCAAAAATATGAATTTCTGTAGAGATGTAAACGGTATCTTATAGAATATGTATATACTAGTGATTCATAGGTAGCCAACTTTGCAGAATTCCAAATTAGCTAGAAATTCACTGACTGATGTATTTTTTAAAAAGAAAAAAGTTGTGCTAATATAAAATTGAAGCTCTTTAAAGATGTTATTTTTCTTTCCAGCTGGGGCTTCTTCCAAAGGCTTTCATTAGACCTACAGATTGCAATGCATAATGTTCTGTTATAATAAGGCGAAGATTTTTTTTTTTTCACGATGTCTACATTAGACACCTAAATTGGGAGCCTCAGTTAATTGCCTAGACTCATTATATATCCAGAGAATAAAAGTAAGCATCTCCAAAGGGCACCTCAGACTATCTCAATTAGGAGGCATCTACCTCCATTTATTATACAGTGAATAGAGGCTTTTAGTTTTATGGATCAGTTTTCTTTACCCGTGCAGAGACTGTGAATCTTACTCTGAGTAACTGGAAATTTTCAGGAGGCGGGTTCCTGGGAAACTAGTTATTTGTCACCTGCTGCAAATAAAGGTACAGGTTTCTCTCCAGCTGTCATTAATACAGAGACCTCAGCCAACACCAAGTGTGTCATTTAATGCATGATGTAGCATTGGTGAACAAACAGTAAAATCGTCTAGACTTGGATGTTAGCAAAATGGGGTTTTGCTGGTTTTAGCAGAGGACAATAGTACAATGCACAGAGGCATTGTCAATAGAGAACATGGAATGGTGGCAGGGGAAAGGAAGCCAGCTGCAGTAAGAGGGACTACAACAGAGTCAGGCTAAAGAAAGTAAAGCAGCAGGAATGAGTAAGTGTCTTGGAGCTTTCAGAGTTTCTGAAGGAGGAGTACTAGGAGCATCTGCTGCAGGAGGCTTCAGTAAGTGAGTGGGTTTGGGATCTCAGAAGCTGGCACACAACAGATGAAAAAAGAAACAAACTAAGCACTGGGAAAGAGCATTGACAGTAGAACTCTGTAACATCCAGCAGTCATTAAAACAATTGGTGTTATGCAGTAGTGGGTGTTAAAAAGTTGCAGAATTCTGATTTAAAAGAAATGGCAAAATGGTTACTTACTAATGTAGTAATAGACTAAGACTGAGCAACTGTGGTTTGGTATATAATCCTAGTTTAGAAACTCATAATTATGTACCTTGTAAGGTACTGCGAGTATCTGAAGTAGCTCCACGTACTCACTCTGAAGAGTACAAGTACAATAGGAAGATAGAAAAGGAAAACATCAAAAAGGAATTAATATATATGAGAAAATATTTTAGGGAATACTGGGCCAGATCTGAAAAAAAATAAAAAAATAAAAAGAGGCATCAGGAATGTTAAACGAAGTGCTGAATCTGACATATTTAGTGATGACATATGTCAAAAATGTCAGAAAAGTTTTCAGAGATAACAGAGATGGGAGAGACAGATATGTAGGGTAGAAATTGGGAAACAAAAGCACAAAGGAGAAAAACAAATGTACCTCCTGACACAAACAGATCTGTGAATCTAGGCCTGAGCAATCAAGACGGCATGGAATTACTTTATATTTTGCTGATTAAAAACGCATTTGTGTTTGATATCAAATGCCAAAACTTTCTGTCCCAATACCTTGAATTATATGACTAGGTCATGCTGGTGTACAGCATTTTGCTATGGCACCAGTACAGGTAAAAATGGCAAGAAACCTGAGAGTCCTTCATGTCAGAATGAACCGGTATAAGCTCATATTAAATCCACATCAGAATGTATTGTCATATCTGTATTCTATATGCATTCAAAAGAATTTTTGCCTTATCAGTACTTAAGGTGATTATATATTGAGAGGTGAAGTTAAGCAAAACTGTTTTAAAACTTTACTACATATACTGAAAATCACAATGGAAATTGAGCACAGGACAAAACTGGGAACCCAAGGTTTCTGAATTTAACACTTGAGATATGCTGTAAATTCATATGCATACTGTAGTTGTATACTAATAAGAAATTATTCTACTATGTCAAAGTGCATCACCTCCTCTGTCACTGAGTTTTGTTTCCTTGTAAAAATGCACTTGTTGTTTTATCTAGCTTTGGTCATACCTGCTGGGTGTAGAGCTTTCCTAAAATTTATTGCTTTTTTGCAAATCGCTTTGTGTCTATGATTTTATATCTAACTTACTTTCCTTTCAAAGATTGAGCCAGAAATTTGAAAGACTCTCACTTTTCTTCTACCTAGTTTAGGTATTAACCAACAGTTTTTGTGATAATGATTTGGTACTATGTGACATTTCCAAAGAATTCTGTTAAACATGCAATAGATGAGGACCTGTGCTCAATGGGGTCATATTTTGCCACCCTAAGACTTCAAAGTCTTTTAAAGTTTTGCAGATGAAAGCAATATTATAAAACTCATTGTTTTAATTTAAAATTGATTCATGGCCAGGGAGCTAAACACAGTCTTTAAAATGCCAAGACATCAGTTTGAACTTCTGGATCTCTGAGGTCAGAGAAAAGAGATGAAAATTAGACAAAGAATAGACAAGATAGAGATGTTGGTATAGCACTATTATTAATATTTTTGAAAGGACGTCCAAACATGAAAGAAATCAGAGAAAAAATGTGCAACACAGCTAGCTTTTATCTTTTATTTTCTAGGAGAAACAGCCCCAGAAAGAACTTGGAAAGATTTAGGCACAATAATAGTACGCTATTAATAAAAAATACAACAGCAAGATGAAGGAAAAATCAAGGGACAAAGAAAGGAACATGAAAAAAAAGAAGAAACAAAGCAGACAGAGAATGAAGCAAAGAAAAATAATTCATTGCAAAATTTCATTCCAATCCTTTTATTTTTCCCCATCCATCTTCCTTTGTTCTTTCTTTGTGGTATTTTGAGATATGAGGATTGAGTTCCTCCTTCTGAACATTGATTAGCATTCTGTGATTGACATGTCATCTGACAATGCTTTACAAAAAATTGAGTTATATATCATGTATAAATTGTTCTGCAGTTGGCTTCATAAAATTGCTATGTTGCAGTAAAAAATCTTCTAGAAGCTACATGTAATAGTAACATCAGACCACAAATAAGAACAGAAATGTTTTTATTTCAAACTGTTGGATTCATCTTTCATAATTCTATGAACAAATCATTTGCAGTTTGGTTGTAATAGATACTGGTGTAATTTTTATTTTAGTTAATACTTTCTTAGTCCCAGGGAGGAATATCAGACAGCATCAATTCCAAACAGAACCAGTTATATCTCCACTATTAACTGCACTGAATTGGTAGTACTGTTCCACTGCTAAAAAACCAAGCAACCAACAACCAAAAGTAGAAAACAAAACCCCCAAAACAGCAACAAAGCAAAGCCCCCACTTACTAGCACTGGAGTCAAGAATTTAGACTTTTAAAATACATAGCAGATTCACCATTCTCAATAAACCAACCCACTGCTCTTACACGCTCCTGTGTTATTGTTAAGAAAGTCATGGAATCATAGAATCAGAGAATTGTTTAGGTTGGAAAAGACCTTTAAGATCACTGAGTCCAAAGATTAGACACTGCCAAGTCCACTACTAAACAATGTCTCCAAGTGCTACATCTACACATCTCTTAAATACCTCCAGGGATGGTGACTCAACCATTTCCCTGAGCAGTCTTTTCCAAAGCTTGAAAAACATTTCAATGAAGAAATATTTCTTAATATCCAACCTAAATCTCCCCTGTTGCAACTTAAAGATGTTTCTTCCCATCACTTGTTATCTGGGAAAAGAGACAAGAAAAGCCTGTTTTGCATTATATTGACCAGTTCAGGATCACAAATGCAGAAATTCACATTTTCATTTACCACACTCTTGTTTGTACTGTAGATGTTTAGCACTACATGTATTCATTGGCCACTTCCAAATTGATAAAGAGAGGAAATATGAAGCTGGAACTACAATTTCCTGTGAATTTCTCCCTAAATGAAACCACTCTGAAAATCAATGACAACTTTCAATTTCAACAGATGTACAGATCTCTAAAGCTGCTCAGAGATCCTGTGGTCTCTGACATACTTGGAAAAAATAACTTTGTGTCAAAATAAGAAAGATCAGTGACATAATTAATTTGAGATCATATAATCACAGAATATGATGAGTTTGAAGGGACCACAAAGATCATCAAGTTTGGCTCTTAGTCCTGCACAGGACCATCCCCAAGAGTCACAATATATTCCTGAGAGTGTTATGAAGCTGTAGCCCAAAAATACAACCCTTCCTAAATTAGACTATCAGAACAGAGACTTTTTATTTTCTGAAGTATCTTAACACTTCTTGCCTATTGAAATTAACCTTTCTGGAAAGCATGTGTAATAAAGAAAGTCTCTTACTTATGCTGGTATCTGAAACTAGGAGTTAAAAAGGGTAAAGTAGAGGAGATGTTAGATTGAATACTTCACTTTATACTCAAAGCAAACTGGGGTCACACAATGCTTATTATTCTTCCTTCCCTAAGCAAAAATACTATATATTAATTTTGGAGGATGACAATTTAAACATTTTTGACAAATCATATTCTTTGAAAAAAAGAGTTTTGAAGATCTTTCTCTTTTTGCCTTTCTTTGCTTTTGAACACAGAGTTCCCTATCTGAAAGTGGCCAACACAGAATGCATCTAGAACTAATAATAGTATAACTGCCTGAATGCCACCAGGATAAGCAGAAGTGAAAGAAGCCATTACTCCCTAACTATAGTTGTACGTACACAGGTATCAGTTCTCTTACATCTTACTCTCCATTAAATGGAATTGTGTGGGATGTGAAAATATTAGGCATCATTCAAATCTTTGAACTGCAGTAACAGGTTTGCAAAATTATGTGAATATAGGCAGACAGTTGGAATAGTTTTAAAATATTCTGATTGCTTCCTATTATACTTCGGATTTTCTTTAAAAACTTTTTAATAGGTATTGAATTTATATTAGTGGTGGGGTGGGGAGTTCTGGCTGATTTTTGATATATCCTTTAAACAAGTTTCTCTTTATGCTAGTAAGTAAGTAGTGTCCATGCAACAGCTTGTAATTCTTGTAATATTATTAGCCTGATGCCAACACAAAACATTGGAAGAATCTAAATGTCTCTAAAAATTGCCATCTCAAGTCACAGAATGATAGAATATGCCGAGTTGGAATGGACCCATCATGATCATCCACTCCAACTCCTGGCCCCAGATCAGGACACCCCAAGAATCACATTGTGAGCCTGAGGGTGTTGTCCAAATGCTTCAGAAACTCCAACAGGCTTGGTGCTGTGAAGTCAGATGTGAATTTTGCAACCAATTGCATTTTCTGTAAATTTGAGCCTTAACTTTACATATGAACTCTATCACACTTCAGGTTATTCAAAATATGTATTCAGATTTGCTAGTCCCATCGATTCTTCTCTGGTGTACTCTTCGAAAAGAACAGGTGACCATATTAAAGTGCTGCAATCTAACTTTTGCAGTCTGAGTGCCCCATTGTGGGTAACAATGACATTTTAGAAGGGGATTCTTTTCGCTCTTCAGAATCCTTTTGATTAGGCTGAAATTGCTAGTGCATAATTTAGCTCTGGTGAATGGTAAAGAGAATCTTTTGAAAATGAAAGAGCAAAAAGAAAAACACTGATTTTCACAGAAGTGCATTAAGGATTTAAGCATACATACTCAGAGTCTGATTTTGAAGTATATTGAGTGCTTTCTTTTTTTTGTTGAGCATATTCAGCTTCTCATAAAATTCAGCTGGGTTTGCAGATTGTAGCAGGAAAAGGTGATATTTGATAGGTTTTCCTTTAAGAAGGCCTGGCAAATATAAATGGCACAGGGTCATAAACAAAGTTATAATTCTCTTGATTTTGCACCTCTCTAAAATGAATAATGCTGCAAAATGTTTGCAGATTACCAAGACCAAATAAAAATGTGATTTATTAGGAAATTCCCATGAAGAATATTTTCTTTTGAGCTCAAAAGAAAAAAAAAGAGTTCAAATGAAGCATAAGACCTAAAAGCTTAAATTCCATGGAAATTGTTAGAGTCCTGTAAAAAAATGTGCTTTACTTTGGGTAGCCTTTCTAGGACAGGGGCAGCATACAAATCCATTGCAGAACTCTGCACTCCGTATTTCTAGATATTTTCTGAAAGTATGACAGTTGAGTACCTGCACAATATAGAGATAGAGAAAAGGGATGTTATTTCCTTCTACAGCTCTCTGAGAGCTGCCTCTGAAATTGTGGCTCAGCACAAATATAGAATGAGGATATAAAAACCTGTACCTTAAAATTTTAATAAATGTCTGATTCATTTGATTACTGATGATAGATTGACCTTGATTTCCTGTTCTAATTTGTGGTGACACCACTCCAGAGTTATAAGGGAGAACAGCCTTTTGTTCCAGGGATCAAAATTCACTGACTGTTGCTGCTTTTAAAGAGCTGTTGAAGCTGTCAGCTGCAATTGGTAAAGGAGAAAACAAATAATGAGTCCTTGAACTGGGTATGATTCGCTGCTACAGCTTACTTGAAATTCTACAGAGTATACATCCCCATAGTAAAGCCTTAAGCAGGTCTTTGCAATGTTGCCTGTATTCTTAAACTTCAATTTTTATAGTACTGTTTTGAAGTGTTACAAGGCCAAACGACTCTCTACAAACAGTGGCTTTCACTAAGATCTCTGTTACACTTGCATTAATCAGTTATGTGACAAGAATCATAGAAGGATTTGGGTTGGAAGGGACCTTATAGATCATTTAGGTCCAATCCTACTGCTGTGGGCAGGGATGCCTTTCACTAGACCATGTTGCTCAGCAAACATCATTAAGATGTGGTGTGATGCGTGATCAGAGGGCATTTACAATTCTCACATCAGGTGATGCTGAAACTTGGAGAATACATATGCGTTCTCACAATGTCAGAGTCTAAACCACAGGGATTGAGATTCATATTATGGTGTGTGCTCCTGTGTACAACATCAGCTTATGATGTCCTTGGTTGCTGTATGTAACACTTCAGCTTACATGGGTGTTCAGAAATATGGAAAATAAAAGGCTCTACTACAAAAGTATAACAGAGAGGCCACCTAAAAACATTTTAACTGAAGAAGAATAATAAGATAACCTTTGGAAGAACTAGTCTTATTTAAAAGCTTTTATGTGATCTTTTCATAGATATTTTATGTCTTAATTAAGTATAGTTTTGATTGCTCTGTAGAACAAAAAGCTGCTGATTAAAATACTCATTAAAAAATGTGAAATAATGGCAAAAAAAAGAGGCAGATTATCTATCATTATTTGTGTAGTTATAGCAAGGTGCAAGCTCTGTGATTTGCTGCACAAAAACTTTTCTAACAATTATCCTATTTGTCTTTTTGAAAAGAGCAAAACTATTAGAGTAGAAGATTTAGAGCATGGGTCTTAAAAATGTATCTAGAAGCTTATGCGACAAAAAATTAATAATGTCTTTTAAAGTTATTAAAAACTTTGTTTGAATAGCTAGAAGCTTCTTTCCAAATTTGTTAAAAGACATTCAGAATTTCTGCCTTTGTTTCCACCAAGCCTTGAAGGCTTAGCATTTAATTTAAAATACTAAAGTTTTATTTTCTCACGCTCAGAGGCTCCTTAAAGCCTAAGTAATTCGTAAGACAATCAAATTCCTTTGTATATGACATGACATAATTACTTTTAAGGAAATTCAAAATGATGTCATGAACTGTATGAAGTCTTCTGGCCTTCATCAACTCTTGCAGCAATTATCTGTCCCAGAAAAAGGCTTTTGGACACACGAATTGATTGTAAATCACTACAAGCATTCTTGGCATACTTTTTAATTAGCTGATTTGGAGCACTTATTAAAATATAGCTATTCCTTTTGGTTACTGTCTGTCTAAAATAAGCTTTATTACACATAGACTTCTTGACACCTAGTAAGAGTTGTTTTCAATCACTTTTATGTAAAATATTTGCTCTTTGATCTAACAATTTAATACATAGTCTCAATTTTGCTTAATAAAAACCCAGAAAACGAAAACCCAAACCACAAAGCTCAAAACGCAAAGTTCAGAACTTCACTATAGGTTTTATTAACATGTCAGTGAATATAAACTTAAGTTTATTAATAATCCTCCTACTTAGTACTGACATTACCAGCTACCATTAAGTTTGTTGTTAAAAAGGTGTTTATTTAGGCTAGATCCAGAGTAAATGTGACATTAATAAAATCTGCACTATAATATGCTGAATCTTTTCATATGTTCGTAAAGCAAAACTATCATTAGGCTATAACAAGGACGTACCTTTCATTCTGGAGATCTTTTATGATGATACATCAAAGAAACTGCCTGATAAATCTGATTCTTAGATGATACCTGTAGAAATCTTGCCAAAGTCTTGGGTTATCTGGTGTACCTTTAGTAGATAATGATGTGATAAAGAATTTAACACTACTGAAAAGGTGATGTAATTTGGACTCTTTTTTTTGTTTATCAGATGAAAATTTAATTTATAGTAGGAAATAGCTAATTTCTATTATTATTAATTTAACCAGTTGATTCTTTATATGGGAAGATTGTTTTTCATGTTTTGAGATACAATAGTTTCCTGAATTGTCTTAGTTCAGTATTTAATGTACCCCTTGGACTAGATTAATAAAGCCTTACTGGAGAAAAGAGCATCTGTGAATAAGTGTACCACCTACAAAAAGGATTTGTTACAAAGTTTGTAACCAGCATTATATTATATTTTTCATATTAATAGTAAATCCATGCTAATGTAGCAGTCATTAGGGAAGCTTCAGAAACATTAGTGGTAGGAAATGTAAAGTAAATGTAGAGGTTGATTTTATTTGACAGTTTTCATTTAATTTCTTTAGGACTCCACTTTTCTGATATTTTGTAGGAAGAAAATAGAGGATGACTAGGAAACTTAGAATGTTTTTGTCTTACCCTCCTGTGCCTGCATGTGGTATCTGTAGCAATCACTGATACGTTTTTCAGAAACACAAAGACCAATTATAGACTAAAATATGATGGTGTGGATTGTGGCATTTTCTCCAGTAGAGAAACAGTACATTCCTGTTTCTCTTCAAAGGTTAGTGGCTCAGCTGAGTTAATGTAGGCTTGTACTATGGTATAAGAAACTCTTTCTTAATGACACTGTTTTGCTCTTTCTGTATAAATTTCATTGTTGTAGTGGCTCATATACACCTATCAAACATAGAATTTATGTCACTGACATGCTTGAGATGTCATGGGAAACAACTGCAAACTCACAAAGACATTGTCCTTCTAGTTCATTGCAAACAAATGTTACATACATTTCACTTCTCTGCATATTTTAGAATAGAAATTAGAATTCGGACTCTAACTGAATCACTTTGATACTATTTACAAATTCATGTTACTTTCTCCATGTCCTGTCCTCAGTCCAATATTCTGTGAACACCTGTCTACCAAGTGGCAAAGTTTCAACAGGAGGATTCAGCAGGTTCTGTAACCATCCTCCTGAGATATTTTGCCAGCCATATAATAATAAAAAAAAAAATTACTTCTATTCTCATGTTAAACAAAATGCAAGCAGCCGTTCCCTGGAGAGTTACAAAGCCATGGAAAAAGATATCTCTTAGAGATCCAGAATTAATATTCAAAGCTCTGGAAAAACTGAGATACTAGGGAAAGCCTTTGCATGTGTGCCTAAAGCAATAAATATCCTTCTCACTCTGTTAAAGTATAAGTTGCTGCTGGTACTACACGATGAGCTCAGGCATCCAGTCCTGGGGTGCGCATTCTGCTCTGAGAAGAGGCTCTTCAGAACCACCACCAGCATGACCAGCTGCCATCTGACCATGTCATGTGTGTTGTAGATTCTGTCATCTTTCTCTGTTGTTTCCTAATTATACCAGATATTCAGTGTAGCCAGAAATGTAGGACTGTTCAGGCATTGCATTGATGAGGATTGTACAAAGCATGTTTTCTTCCATTTAAATAGGATGGAGTTGGATATGAATTTCAGCAACTTTTCCATGGCCTTAATCACTAAGTTTATTTTATTATTAGAAATTAGGAAAGAAAGAAGGATAATTAAATTTCTGACAGCTTTAGGCTCCATCAAAGATACATTAAAAATAAAGCTACAAAGAGTTATCTAACAGAAGTTTTTAAAGATAGAAAACTAGTTAAACAAAATGGATAAATACTTCCAACTTTTCCTAACAGATAAAGCACACGCGGAGTACTTTGAATTAATTCAAGAGTGTTTTACATAAAAAATGAAACATAATATGAAGATCTAAGAGTATGTTACTGTACTTATCTATGTAAATTGCTTAACATCTTTCGTCTCTTGTACAAGAATTAAAAAAAATAGAAATTGTGATTTCACTGTACTTGCTTTTCTGTCAGTTACATCCTTTTTGTGCCTTTTATTTATACTTTCCTGACCTACAAAGAGTGGCAAACGCATCCAGCAGCCACAGCCCAGTTGCTCTGCCACTCCATTAAGCTATAGAGAACCTGTCCATGCAGCAGTCACTCATCCAAGTGAATCATCATTGTAATTATGTATGTTGCAATTATTATTAGTTGATCACAGAAAAATGCTAATTCAGAGGAACTCTTTTATGGAACTAGTTTTTTTCCAGCCATGGACTCTCTGAAGCAGAGGCATCATACAGTTTTCATGTCATTTCTTCCTACCATTAGAAAACAAGCTCATCAATTTAGATCATGTTTTAATCATAGTCATGCAGACACTCAAGGCCATGCGCAATTGGCTGCACTCCCTGCACCTGAGGGGATATGGCTGAGGGACCTGCTGGAGCACAGAGACTGTCACATCTCATTGTTCCAATGTGATTGACTCATGCAGTACCACATACCGCTTTAATGAAAAACTTTCAAAAACCGCTCTTTTCCTTAAACAAAAACATTAATTTTTTAAAAGATTATGTTAAGTTTTCTTTTCTTTTTTGTCTTAAGGAAAGGAAGAAAACCCAGAAAAGGTGACATCCACTCTGCATAAGATTTTTGATGTTAGGAAATAACCAAGCATTAATCCATCATTTGTAGTAATGATGCTGTCTGCTACTCGTCTCAACAATTTATCCCAAACAAAAAGGAAGGTTCTCATTCAGATCCTTGATACATTTTTCCATGAGCATAACTGTTAGATTTGAAGCAGCTGAAGAGAAGTTATGATTAGTGTTGCATACAAGCAGTACTGCTGATTTCTGAAATACACTATGTGATTGTATTATTCTGTGATTCCCTCTAGTTCTGTTGAGAGACACTACCACATACTGTATACAAGCTTAGAGGTTGTGACCAGTCTACTAATTCTACCTAAATCTTTCCATTAATGTAATTTGCCTTAGGACTAAAAAATATCAGTAATTTTTTATTATTTAAGGTGTTTAACAGGAATCAGTCTCTGGGGTAGGGAGAGGTTTTAAAAAGTGTATGAACTTGTCCTATAGATTTGTACTTTACTTCTTAGCTTGGATTTAGTCTCCTCTCATCAAACTTCAAGGGAAGATTTTAGTGCATACCAAGACTGGGGGGAAAACCCCGAAGTTTTCAGTGAAGGAAATTCTGAATACCCATTTTTTGGCTTTATATCTGTTTCAGATATTATTCTACTCTCATGCTGTATCAGAATACAAAAGTCTAAAGTAAATAAGGAAGCTAGAGTGGTGCATACTTTAAAGTGACAGGTATAATTTGCAATAGCGGTCAAAAGTAATTTGTTCTTTGAAGAATAAACTAAATTCCAAAACACTCAGTTGCAGTCATTCGGATAAACAGTTATTCTGGTTTAATACTTATTCTGATGAGATAAGAGATGGACAGTGTATCAAAGTGGAAGATTAAACTAAAATGCAACATTGTCATGGGAGTTTGCATGTTTTAAACTAAGATATGAACATTAATATATATAATGGGACCACAGAATCACCGAATGGCTTGGGTTGAAACAGACCTTAAAGATCATCTAGTTCCAATGCCCCTGTCATGGACAGGGACACCTTTCACTTGACCAGGTTTCTCAGAGCTTCATCTGACCTAGTCTTGAACACTTCCAGGGATGGAGCACCAACAACTTCTCTGGGCAACCTGTTCCCATGCCTCACCACCCTTGCTGTAAAGAGTAAAGCTAATCTAAACAAACTGTCTTTCAGTTTGAAGTCATTCCCCCTGTCCTGTCACTACATGCTCTTGTAAACAGTCTCTCTCCATCTTTCTTGTTGCCTCCTCTGAGGCCAAAGCCTTCTCTTTTTCAGACTGAACAATCCCAATTATTTTAAAGATAACCTAGGGAAAAGGAGAAAGTTATAGTATGGAGTATGGGTATCCAACTTGGGTTACAAATTTCTAGTTTGATTTTTTCATTAGAGCTGGCCAAGATTTTACAGTTTTATAATAGCATAAGGGAAGATGTGACCCACATCATATTTGTCCATGACCTCACGGCAAGGAAGGTAGAAAAATGTTAATGTTTCTTTTCCATGCAAAATATATGCTTTACAACAAAGATTTCATTTTGCTTCCCCTTTCTATCTCAGAGAAACAAAGGTTCATGCACATTTTAAAACCTATAATGCATTTTCTATTTTAAATGCAGTCATTATGATGACAGCATATCACAGATGGCAGATAGTAAAAGGGACAGTTTTGCAAAAATATATACAGAAACTACATTTATGCAAACTGACAAATAAATACAGTCACAAGGTCAGTTTGTATAGTCCCTGTTCACATTTGTGAACATTCATGTATATGGGAAGTACCATTAGAGTCAGTGGGATAATTCATCTGGATAGCTCTCAGCATCTGCAAAAGGTTAATCATCTGATAGAAATCAGTTTATAAGCTATTTGACAAAGAGAAAACAAGGATTACAAAGGTACACAATGTACAGTAAATAACTTCATCAGTCTCACTTTTGAGGAAGTGGTACTTTAGTAAAAATGAAATAGTTACTGCTGCGATAAATAAATAATAACAAAGGATAAAAGGGCACATTTGAAGGAGGGTATAAATCCACATATCATAGTGAACCAAAAAATCTGTCACAGAATGGAATCCATCAAAGCAAGTTCATTGATACTGGGGAAAAAATGCTATTGTCATAGGTTAACGAGATTTTTATCATAGTGTGCAAAAAATCCTTGAAATGCTCTTCCCTTTTTTCTCTATCCCTTTACCTTCACAAAATGGTTGGGGTTGGAAGGGACCTCTGGAGATCATATAACCTCCCACTTCCCCTCAGGCATGTTCACCTAGAACAGTTTGTCCAGGATCATGTCCAGCCAGGTTTTGAATATCTCCAGAGAAGGAGACTCTACAAGCTCTCTTGGCAGTCTGTTGCAGTGCTCTGCTGCCCTAACAGTAAAGAAGTTTTTTTTTTCTCCTACTCAGATGGAACTTCCTATGTTTCAGTTTGTGCCCATTGCCTCTTGTCCTGTCACTGGGCACCACTGAAAAGAGCCTGACTCTGTCCTCTTGACACCTGCCCTTAAGATATTTGTATGCATTGACAAGATCCCCCCTCAGTCATCTCCACTCAAAACTAAACAGGCCCAACTCTCTCAGCCCACTGCCTTCCCACAACAGTAAATAAAATAGAGCTTATACATTTGCATTGAAATAACTGTCTCTCAATAAGCATGAATATATACATCTTCACACTGTCAATAAAAACTCTTACCAAAAAAAATGTGATTTCTGAAATGCATATAGGAAGAACTTATTTAATATTTTAATATACTCACATTTCAAACTAATTTTTCTAGGGACTTTTTTCCACACTTTTTGTACTTCATTTAATTGCAAACAAAATCTTTATGTGTGTGTGTGTGTTTCATTTTATGAGAGATAGTTTGAAGTTTATGCTCAGACAGAATTTGATCTTACTTCAGACTCAGACGAGGTGATCAGATCCAGTGAATCAATGTCTCACTGTTGCTTCTTGTCTTCATATTTTGCTCATGGCCACTTTTGCATTATATAGAATTTTATTCCCTTATTTTCACTGTTACTCAGAACGTGTCCTGATACTGACACCTACTAAAATTCAGGATTGCTCCTCTCTCCTCAGTTGTGGTTTTCTACAACACTTTTATTCTACTGGAACTAATATATTCTTGACTGAAAACACAGGGAAAATTACAGGGTGCAAGAATTTCCAAAAAGACTGATTTAAAATATCTGAAGAAAGAAAAATAACCACAGGTCTCAGATTTATATTTGGATCTGGTATCTTCAGTTTAGCTTTTCCTACAAAGCTAAAAAATCTTATAATCATAGTTGTTGTTAGCCTGGGCTGCTGAAGTTTCAGAAGCAGAGCTGTTCCCCAGGAGAACAGCACACACCCAGGGAATTCAGCAATCTCTGTATAGGAACCATGAGAACTGAGGTCTCAAGCCTTTTCATGGAGACTGTAAACATGTCTGTTCTTCACTTGGAATTACAATGAAGCCAAGTTAAAGAAAAAATATTGAAGTTCTTTATGAAATAAAAGCTCTCACTTTATTTCCTTTACTTCTCTGTCTCTCACCCACCCACAAAGAACATAACTAATTATTGCTGCTGGGTAAGAAAGCAGAAAGAAAGTGAAAGTTGTTAATGGTTTCTATTTTTACACAGAAATAAATGAATTTACACAGTGGGATCATATGAGAATCTAGGTAGATATACATCACTAATCTTCTCACACAACAAGAAGGAGAATTATTATATCCAATGAAAATTATGAGATTACCTTAGCCATTAAGTAATCTTTTGAAACTGATCATTGCACAATAATAAAAGGGGATGGGGGGTGGGGTGAGGGAGTGTCTTTCTACAGCTGACAAGCCATGTAGGAGTAGATAACATTAACTTTCAAGAAACTACCAATCTATTCCTGAGAGGCATTAAAATCTTGACCCAAATGTTTGCTAAGATCAGCGTAGAGTACGTAAGTGTACTGCAAATAAATAATTTTGAGAGCTGAACTATTTTTGGACATATAAACGTCTTTTGAAATTTGAAAGAGTCGTTTGAAAACTCTCCAGATCAAGATCAGTTTTTGCTTCTTGCATTGCATGCAGTCCCCTCTCTATTGATTTTAGCACATCTACACTTTGATCCTAATGTTACACTGCAATGGAATAAGCAGCTTACAGGACAAACACTATCCAGATTTAAGACAGTGAACTCAAATGTTGCTGCTAGATTATAAAGGTCAAGCCAGGCACCTAAATTCACCAGCATCCTGGGACAATATTCAGGTAGTTAAATTGGTCTGAGACCAGCACAGTCTATTCTTGTTTTCAAAGCCAGCCAGCTGAAAGCAAGTTTTGATATAGCCACAAAATCTGCACTTACGCCTGCTTTTGAAGGTGCTGACGTATCTTAAAGATGGCAGTAATCTTATACACAATACCCAGAAGTGTTAGCTATTCTGGGCCAACATCTCACAGGAATAGCTTATTAGTTCTGACTTAGGAGCCACTGGAAGTAGCTCTTGTAGAAAAAGCCACTCAACTGGTCTGACAAACTGATAATTAATAGGGGCTTTGTAACTTGCATAACAAACAGAAAGGCAAAATGACTGAGCCTAATCACTAATAGGGAGATTTCTGTAAAATTTCTGTAAAATGGAAATACTTCCTTAGGGCTTGTGTTTTTCTTTTTTTCCTATGAGTATTTTGGCATAGTATTTCTGCTTACATTCTTTACAGAGAGAGTTTACTTTCAGAATGTGAGTTTATAAATAATAATGCCAAGTACTGGTACTAGAAACCTGAATCATACACTTACAGCATAAAAGTGGGTAATGACACCTATGTCCAGCAAAAACATTTTGAATTTCAAGTTAGGCACAGCCAGTAAATATCCTAAATTACATCACAAAGCACATGGATACTTAGACAAGAAATCCAAGAAATTATATCTCTGTAAAAATAGTGAAAGATGAGAATCAGGCTTAACAGATTTACACTTAGAAAAAATGAAATCAGAATTTAGCTCTTGCACAGAACGAACTCTCAGCATGCACTTCCTGTCTTGCCTTTTCTCTGGAAACTCTGCAGATGGAGGACATCTTTTACTTACGTTGCCCCTTGCTCCAGAAATCGTCCTCCTACTGAGTTACTTCATATCTTTGTGTTTCACCCCATAACCCTCCTTTTTCACTGTACCCTGCAACCAAATCCTCCCTCTGCTCAGCACAGCACACCTCTGTGCTGTGTTCACTTTGGGCTAAAGAGGAACGCTTGCATCTCAGCGCTTTAGGCTTTCAGTGTGTTTGTTCTTTTACTTTTCTCTGTCACCATACAGTATATCATTTTCTCCTAGCTATCTGCATGAGAGTAACTATTGCTAGTTCTATAAAATATTTGCTCTTTATTCTACCTCTCTTCCTCTAAAACATTTTTATCACAGTTTCCATAAAGGCCTTTACAAAATGGGGAGAAGCAGGCTCTGTTCTATTCATTTCTTCAAAAGGAAAGTTGAGAGCATATGCTCATACTTGCTTTCTTTGAAAGATGTGACAAGAGATTATACCTGCCATATGCACAGAGTCCTATAATGTTAATATGGAGGAAGGTCATAACTAGCTTTTCATGAGCCCTGCACCCTGCAGAGCACCAGGTCCATTCACAGTGGTATTCCCAGCATTAATAGACTGCAGAGATTTAGCTGGTCATGTGGTTCCTCTCAAGTGATTTTTATCCACAACCATGGCAAACGCTATGCCTTTCTTGTTCACCTTTACTGACAATGAAGGGTTCAACTGCATCCCCAAGCGTAAGCGACACAGATAATGTAAATGCAACCAGAAATCTCTGAAAAGTTCCTTTCTCTCTTATAACTCATTATCTCTAATAGTGTCACTTTGTATTATTCTGTGTCTCCCCTCTGGTCACCCTGCAAGCTGCCTAGACAGAATAGAGAACCCCTTTTCTAAAAGTATTCCATAAAAAGAACTTCTATGGGTTTATGTAAGAGAGATCTGGATCCTCAAATATGACTTAGTATGGGTTGACTTGAACTTTCCCCATATGACTTATTGAAACTGATGTATTAAATTAAATCAATACGCTGGATATTACTTTGCCATCTAGCATTACAGCTAGGCTGAAATGATTTGATGTGGAGTGAATTCAGGTGGGAGTGAGACAAAATATTCTATACCAGAAGGCAGCAATTCCATTTGTTAATTGATGGGTTGTTAGCACAACTTTAAACAACTTGGCAGCTGGCTGGCAGGCCTTATTCAGTGGGCGAGCATATATGATGTACTGATATTTAAAAGGATATAATCCAGTTATAATCCATATAATCACACTTCTTCCTCACACTTTTTTCTACCCATTCTTATGACAGTCAAGAGCAAGGAATAGTGGCAATGGAAGAGATTAAAAAGAAAATACTTTCGGCACTCTTTGTCTTTATTTAACCTGACAGCATTCTGAAAACAGTGAATTTCACTGTTTGTCCTGGAAATCTCTAGTTGAAGGACTGTCTTGTTGGCCTAGGAAAGAGATGAAACACCCTTTTTCAGTGTTGCAAGTTGTTTTTCTAGTTTTTTCATACAGTAACGTGGTAGAATTAAGAGAGTGCTAGTCAGAAAATTTAGAAACTCTCAGGCAGATCCAGCAGTCTGGGTTTTGTTCTGTTTTTTTTCCCTGTATTGAATTTGAGTTCACTATTGTATTTTCATTCACTGTTTCATGTCTATAACACTTGTACAAGGCCATTAGAGTAGAATAGAAGTATTTTACAGTCTATCCTTTCAACTACTGTGTGCAGAGAGTATGTTATTCATTTTATAAGTAATGAAATGTAGCACAATTAAGTGACTTCCTCAGTGTTGCAGAGAAACTTGAATCAAAACTCCTTGGTCCAAAGATGTACTCATACCTGGAATATCTGGTTTCACTGGCATTCTAGAGGACTATAAAGTTCACAGTTCCACTCTCCTCTTGCTTCAAATCAGTCATGTGGTCCAGAGCACAATTCATTGATGCCAAATGAACTCCTCTGCCCACCAGATGACTGTTTTCTTTTACTGTAAACAAGTTTACACTCTACAGAGACAATTACTAGATTCCATCTGAGATACTGACCTATGCTCAGTGGCAGTCTCAGGAACAGAATCACTCCTTTCAGAGGAACCCAGAGCTGCAAGGATATAAGGTAAAACAGAGGAAGAAAGAGAGAAAAAGTAGGAGCCTATATTCACCATCCAGAGGTCTCCAACAAGCTTGAATGTGGTCAGTGGTGTTTTGATCCACTGGGGAGAGGTGGGGGGAAAGAAGCCCATGAAACAGAAAGTCCAATAGGTTTATATATCCTCAGAAACCCTCCTGGTGCCACATCGGGGTGTGTGGGGGGGTGCTGTTTTTGCACAGATACACTGGTTTTGCAGAGGCTGGAAGTGCTGTTTTTTGCACAGACATTTAAGGATTGCAGTGGAGGGGGATTGCTTCAGAGGCACCCCAGCTAAACGTGAGACCTGCGCTGGGGTAGTGGTGGGTGTGTGCACAGAGGACCTCCTTGGACATGGTCTGGCCCATAGGAGATAAACATCACACACCCAGAGACCCACCCCTAGGCTTCCACAAACTTAACAGTTTGTGGGTTATTGGCTCTTTCCCTCACCTTTATCTCCAGTCTCCTGGCAGGAGGCTTCTTTGCAGAGTAGCAATATTTTAAAGTAATTAAAAAATCCAATTCCCCACACCGTAGCACCATTTGAGTTCAAATCAGAAACATGCTAAAGAAGAGACTCATCTGTCAGAGGAGAGTAGGGAGGCTGGTTGTGGAGGGACAGCTTGATCAGTGCAGATCTGTGACTGCCTGAGCTCTGAGAACTGTTTGCTGTGTTTGTATGGACTCTTGCTATGTTAAGGACTATTTGCAGTTTGAAATCTGTACGAAGTTTGAGGATTTTATCATTCTATATGTTTTCCCTTTGTTTCACTGTGTGCCCCTGCTGGAAACTTCCATCCCTTATGGTGTGTAACCCATCCCTGATTGGTCCCTGCCTCAGCAGGGTACCATTCCCTTCTATGGTATACACCTGCCTCTCTGTTGCCAGTTTTGAAGGGTCTTGCCTTGTATGTCTGGGTCTGGCCCAGACCCTTCCCCAAAACCTTCCCAGGGTGCTCCTGGGGTCAGAACCCAGCCCCCCCCNGTCTGGCCCAGACCCTTCCCCAAAACCTTCCCAGGGTGCTCCTGGGGTCAGAACCCAGCCAACCCCGACCCTATTTAAGTTGAAGAAGTTTGAATAAAGCTCTCTTTCTTCGTGCTTCCCCTGGCAGCACCCACCTTGCTCCCTGGAGTGTGTCCCTTTCTTTGCAACCCCCCACCTTCCCCTCAGGATCGCACTCATCCTATCCTATCTTACTGTGGTTTAATTCATATTATGGAAGTGTCTGAAGTGAACTGACTTCCCTTAGGAACTCTCTGCAAGATGTGCTCAAAGAGTTGTCTTTGACACTCCTCGCAGCACCTCACAGGACTATAGCAGAGCTAGCCCAATGCAGGACCCCCTGATACATGCCTCAGATGGATACTGGTCATCAGCGCCTAATTATTCTGACTGCAGATTAACCTCTATGACACTGAACCACTTGATTAGGTAGAGCACTCTTTTAGGCATGTACTTTTTTAGCAAGATTCACAAATTCAATGAATGTTTATTTATAGGTCTAGGTAATGTCACTCTTACATGGATATTCACTGCACAGTCTGAATTAGAATAGATCCCCAATGAGAATGCTTTTAAATAAACTTGATTAAAAATGCATTTGGGACAGAAATGTGAGAATTTTAATGGTTCTTCTAATCTGAGCAGTATTGATGGAGAATGGCAATGAGTGATCTCCTCTGCCTTTCCACTGCTACAGGATAATGAAATATCATAGCAGGATGCTCTGCCCAAAGTGGGGATAAAACAGCTCTAACTTGGGCTCATGCTGGTTTGGGTGTTCTAGAATGCTGAGACCAGCCTGACTCAACAATCCCAAAGTTAAGCATTCTAAGGATGTGAAAAATAATGTTTCCTGCTAGAAATTGACACTGGTGAGGATGTGACAAAGTTCCTGATAAAGGAACTAACAAATGATAGAAGTGATAACTTATCTAAAGCTGCTGAGCTAAAGACTGCTGAGCTGGCACAGGTAAGCCAAGACACCTTTGATTGACAGTCATTCACTTTATACTGTGAAAGCTGGGTCCCAATTTTTAACAGCAGGAACTTCTAACACACTCTTTCTGGAGGTGTGTGTGGAGATTCCTCCTTTCAGTGGGGCCAGCCCTCAGAGTTACTCCTTGAGGTGGAGTGAAAGAAATTTGCCTATCATCGTTATGGGTGAGTAACCTCAATCTCTAATTATTAATTATTAAGCTAGCTTTGAATTTATTAGTTTAATAAATAGGGCAATATACTGTTACTTAGGTCTATAGTCTGTAGTAAATAAATCTGATTAATGTGTTTTAGTATAATTATTATAATAAATTTAAATAAATAATGTATATCAATATGATTATATAAACAACATTTACATAAATATAGTCATATTTTTGAAAGAAAAAGTCGCATAAGGGATCAATTACACCTATATAGTCTTTTAGACACAAATCACTGACTAAGCCTGGGGCTAGAATTGAATCCAGCCATACCTAGATTCTTCTCTGAGAAGGAGATTAGAAAGCAAGGAGGTCTTTTCTGAACCTCATGACTCAACAGGACTGCTTCCCTGATAAACTTTGCCTGAAGTCTCCATTCTGTCTGCAACAGTTATAGAGAGGAAACCATGGATCATGGTTCCATTAGAATGGCAGGATTTTTTTGGTGTTAGCTGTGAGGAGAGAGGCAATATTTTCCAAAAGTCCTAACATATGGCATTCTCAATGGAAGTGAGTGTGTTCAAGTGGAATGTTCAAGGCATCTCAAAACTTCTCTTAAGCATGTTATCAATCTCCCTAGTAAGGAATAGCTGGTGGTGAGGAACTTAAAAATAATATGAGATTATTAATTTCCTTAATTTACAGTTTTATGACACAATTTCTCACCCAAATGAAAGTTCCATGTTTAAAGATGTCTGCACAACTGCAATAAAAATATTCAAGGTGATGAAAGACCAAGAACATGATGAGGTTATTGTAATTATGGCAGAGCTTGCAGGTACAAACCATCTGGCAGAACTGTTAATTTCATAGCAGCATATTCTCAGTGTGCTAACTTTGTCAAAAGCTTTGAAAGTCAGTATCCATTTATATTCTGAGCCACTGTTTTCAAAGGTCACTCTCTAAAGTGTTCACACAAAGACAGAGTATAAGAAGCCTGGATGTTTATTCGCATATTACTTACACATAAAAGGCAATTCTGAAGTTAACTGGGAGAAAAAATGTGCACATCTATTCAACAGTCTGTTAAGAAACATTGAGCTGTAGCTCTTGAAGATGTCTTCAAACTTACTGATAGGACAGTACTATTTTAGCCTGGAACTATTAAGACCATATTTTCCTTAATATGGACAATTACTTTTTAATTATAAGCATTTAATTTGACTATTTGATATACCCCATATATTTGCTTTTTGGCAGTGAATGAAAATTTTTCAAAGAAATGTTCTGTCATAAATTTCTAATTTGAAATACTCTAATAATTCTGAGGAAACACTCTAATTACTATCAATTAATCCCTGACTCCCCAAAGACTACTGTCTCTATAGACCACATAGCTCCCCAGAGAAAGCCTGAATAATAGTGTAGCCAAGAACAAACCAGAAGCTACTTCTGTTTCTTTGAAGTAGTGGTTCTTTAAATATGTCAGTATGCAAGCACATTTCATTTTTTACTTCTTATCTGAGGAAGAAAAATCAGATAAAAGGTATCAATTACTTTTTGTTAGAAAGGAAATTTTCCTTTTGTAGAAAGTTATATACTATGTGGCCAAAGTAGGATAGAAGCTAAAATATTTGAGGACATTATATTTGGCATATAGTTTGCGTTGGGGAAGCACACAGATAAATCCAGTGACAGTTTTTTGCAGTATTTCTAGGGGGGTTTATACCAAGTTTACTAAAAACAAAGAGATTGTATGTGTAATTAATTTGTTTCTTCTTGAACTTATTTATTTATCTGCTCCAGGCATTCATGATGACAAATACTTACATATTTGACACAATTTGAATATTCCACCCTGATATGAGTTTCAAGGATTCAAAAAAGAATTTGCTAAAAATACTCAGTAAATACAGATTTTTGCAATTTGTAAACTGAATATTTCAGTCATAAAGCAACTGATACTCTGAATGCTGAGAAGAAAAAAAATCTTCATTTTTTCTGTGCACAAGTTTCTAAATTTAACACTTCTATCCAGCCAGTATCTGTATCTGAAAGGTTCATATGTAGTGAAATATGTTAAGAAGAATCAGTCAGAATAAGTAACAGTGATTTTTTTTTTTTAGCAGAAATGTCATATTCTGCAGTACTCCCAATAAATTCCACACTTTAGCAAAATTTAAAAAGTTAATTTCAAGCTAAATGTTTCAGTTAAAACCAGAATAAGGTCTTGGAAGAAATTTATTTAAATATATTTTTCACCTTTACTATGATGTTTGTATTCATGCTTATTGAGGAACTGTCTGAGATTCAGCTTGAAAGACTCCTGACTGGAAAAGCTTGTAAGAATGAGAAATAGTAAAAAAAGAGGTATATAATGAGTGAAGGAAGTGTTGAATGTACAAAGAATGAACAGCAAACACCATTTTGGATTAATAGTACATGTTTCCTTGGTGGAGTAAACCATACACAAAAAGAAAAGCAAAAGGAAATAGAGTAAGAATGGACAGAATGATAAGAGAAGTAATAATGTGTATGGAACGAATTTAAGGAATTAAATTGCAAAATAAAAGATCAAACTATAACAGACAAAGTGGACTTAGTTTTTACTTTGTATCATATAGTTTTATGGTGTGTATTAGCCATAGAAATTGATTCAAAAATCTCCAGCTGTAAAACATATGGGAATTATATTTAAACAGAGTAAAAAATATTAAAAATGCTTTTACAAGTGTTTTGGCCATATTCATTCACAGCAAAACTCTGATTTTTCAACATATATTCAGTTTAACAAAGTACTTCTTTAGGGAAGGCTTTCTCGTAAGACGTAGTTTGAACCATTAGTTTCTGGCATGATTTACAGGATTGGAGGTTGATTTTACCGGGCCTGCAGTGTCCTCTATTGATGCAAAGGATGCTCAGAAATAGAAGTAGGTAACTTCAACTAAAGGACAGCAAGATCTCATGATGGGAAGTGTGGGAAAGCTGAAAAGATCTGCCCATGTATGTGTGAGGGTGGAACGAAGGTTACCCAAAAAAAGGACATAAAAAGCTAGTTAAGCTAACAGCATTAAATACTTTGTTATGCTTTTGATCAAAAGTCAACTGTAGCCCTGTAGTCAAGGAGGCTAATTCTTTTATTCATTCCTTGGAAGTCAAACACAGAATGGAGCCCAAGAGAAATTTGTCAGCACAGTTTGGGCTTGCTAAAGATCCGTGAGGGTTATATCTATGCCCTGATCCTGAAAACAGGGGGATAAGAGGAGACATGTGAATGTTTATAGACAGACCTGGCTAATGTAACCAGCTTTGGTTTTGTGGTGATAAGGCAATGGTGGTTGTCATAAAAACAGACAGTGATGATGAATGGAGGGACACTGAATGAGTGAGAACATAGCCAGTTTTTCCACAGTGAAAATTTTCTTGAAAAGAGACTGGAAATCACTGCCTGTAAAGACAGCTCTCTTTCCATGCCAGATGCAATTCCATTGTCCTTTAGTTGTAAGTAGTCTTATCATCTAGTCTAAAGCCATGGAAAATCAAGCTATTACACAAAAGCCATGTAGTTCAGAAGTATCTTGAGTATACCTGAACAAGTTGAACACAGAACACTGAACACATTGAACAAGTCCCCCTTGTTTTGGGCAGCTTAGGTATGGCAAAACAAACATCAAAAATAAAATCCTGTCATGAAATTCCATAATTTTCCAGCCATCAAAGTGAAGCACTGGGATAGATTAAAAGCCTAAACCACTAAACCAGGATTTGAGGGGAAAAAACAAAACGCAAAGTCAACAATAAGCAAAAAAACCCTCTACCTATGTAATGAAAAGATGGTTCATTTGACTGTTGTAGCAACCTATGTCACTAGTAACCAAACTAAAGATTAATCTGCAAAGAAAGCAACAAATACTATATATTTAGGAGAAAGCAGTGGACTTCTGTCTGGCACACTCGCAGCACAAATTAGATGAAAGTGTTTCTCTATGCTTTACAAAGATAACAAAGAATCCTCTGGACAGCACAGTCCAAGTAAGAAAGAGTCGACCACAGAGAAGCTGATTAAATATTTTGACTGACAAACTAAGAGGTCAAGGGAATATGGAAGAGCATATAAGAGGAAGGTATCAATACATATTGTGAAAAATGACACAGCAGTAAATACATTGGAGGCAGTAGAGTATCAATATAAAGTTGAATTTGGGGTTCTTAGGTAGTAAATATTCTTAGAAATAATTGTCAGATAACCAACAGGTTCTTTTACCAGAATTCTTGGAAGGTTGTTCTAACAGGAAAATAAAAAAAGAATCATCAGTGCTTTGCGGAAAGTGTTTCTAGGAGCTATAAAGCACCAGTTAAATTAATTCTCTGCTAGAAATGAAGAAGCTTCTTCATATATCCTTGCCATACGTGAGAAACTACATCTGTTAAAAAGAACTTCCAGTAACTGAACAAACAGACCATAAGTTGTGCAACAGAGAACGAGTATGTTCCTCACATGCATAATATGAAACATAAGCAGAATTAATGAAAAAAATGTGCCAGCGATGGTTTCCATGCTGTGCTGGTTTGATCGGGATAAAGTTCATTTTCTCCATAGCAGCTAATAAGGGCTATGTTTTGGATTTTGCTGGAAACAGTGTTGATAACACAGGGATGTTTTAGTTATTGTTGAGCAGGGCTTGCACAGCATCAGAGTGTTTTCTGCTTCTCACATCACCCCACCAACAAATAGACTGGGGGTGCACAAGGAGTTGGAAGGGGACACATCTGGCACAGCTGATCCCCAGTTGACCAAATGGATATTCCATACCACATGGTTGAGTATATAAAGTCAGGGGAAGAAGGAAGAAGGTGGGACATTCAGAATGATGACTTTTGTCTTCCCTAGTCACTGTTGAGTATAATGGAGACCATTTTTCCTGGAAATGGCTGAACACCTGTCTACCCATGAGAAGTGGTGATTGAATCCCTTGTTTTGCTTTCCTTGCATGAATTACTTTTGCTTTACGTTTTAAACTGTTTTGGTCTCAATCCATGAGTTATTTTTCTTTCTTTTACCTTTCTGTTTCTCTTCCCCGTCACACGGAGGGAGAGAGTGTGAGGCAGTGTGGGACTTAGTTGACAATGGGGTTTAAAGCATGACATATACATCCTATATACAAACATCCTAACTATGCAAGAAAAGGCTGAACACCTGCATGTAGCTCCTTTTGTCCTTATTTGTAACAAAGGGACCTTTTTACTTTGGGAAATTATTGAAGAAATAATCTCTTCTGAAAATTGCTGCAGAACTTCAATAGAATTTTCAACAAAAAAGGAATAATATTGTTACATCTATAGCCTGTGTAGGAAACCACTGAAGTACAAAGGAAGGAAAGTTATTTTGTCATGGATTGTACTTACACATTTGATATCATATTGCTTTTTTATAAAACTGCAGCTGGCTGAAGTTGCTGAAAGTATTCTAAAAATTATACAAAATCTCTGTGAAAATTCTTATGAAAAAAATATGAGCAAAGTAATTGCTTTAACTTGGGGGTAGGTTAAAAAAAAATTCAACAAAAATCATTATTAGGTGGAAAGAATAGCCATCATTTCTTGTTAGGTGATGTTTCCCTGAGTGGACATTGCACATACATTTCAGGAAAATACCAGCAAAAACATCATAATCAAGTCTAAATGTATTTGAAAATACAAAAAGAAAAAGTCTTTTAAGACAATTGCAACTCAGTGGAAAGATGTGATGAATTATGTTGAGCAATTTGAATCCAATGTTGAATGACGCAATCACCAGGGATGCTAATCATTAGGAGAGACAAAACTGTTAGCTGTTACTCTTGGGGAAATCTACAACATTTGAGACAAGCATGTATCACCATCATACCTTGTGCAGAAGAAAAGAAACCCTTTGTCTCTGGCATATTTGTTCAGGTATAAAGATATGAACAGTAAGAGATCAAGCACCAAGCAGTTTTCTGCCCTGGTGTATCATTACTCTCATGCATCATAAAATCTATGTCATACTTTTACAGTTCATCACTCCCTCAAAATTGTTGTGGAATTGAGTGATGCTTTATATACAGGTACTAAAAAACCCACTGCAGATAGTCATTTACATCCACTATGTAAATTTTAGTTGAACAATTTAAATTTGAAAAGGAATCGTGACTACAGAGATAATGTATTCAGTCTGCTTTTGCCCTTCTAGGAATACTATTTATGCTGTACTGTATTTCCATATACTGTTTGATTTGTAAAGTTAAAAATTTATGTCATTTATTGATATAATTATTCCATGTCTTCTGGGAATTAGTGAGCACTGATCAATAGTTTGGAGGTTAATCAGTACTTTACTACTTGACTCCAGTTAAATTTAGTTCAATTAAACAGAATTGATGCTAATTACTGTCCTGATTGAGCAGTGGTTATTACCATATTACCATTCACTATCAGAAAGTTAAATCAGTTCCCCTAGAGACAACTCAATAAAGCAGTTATAGTGACATAGCATGCCTCAGTTAAACAGGCTATATTATGATAACATATTTACGTAGAAATTTTCATGCTGATACAAATTAGAAACATGTATTATTTTTAAGACTAGACAGCATATATTCAAGATATATGTAAGTGCACACCAGTATAAGAATGAAAAAAAGGTATAAATTGATCCTAAAGCAAACTTCCATTTCACCAAAAGACCTTGCATTTTCAAGATTCAGTTGAATAATATGCAAACAAGCCTGTAATCACCATGGCCGGGAAATTTGAGAAACTACCTTTCCTGAAGGGACTTAAGCATTTAAAAATATTACTTTTGCCAAGTTTTTCACACACATACTCTGTTCTAGATCTTCTCCTCTCTTCCCCTGTATTCCTTCTGTCTGTTTAGAGGCCAAGGGGTGAATGTAGGTGTAAGGATCGAATCCGTAAATGAAGAGTCGTTTGTGTTACACTTTTTACTAAATGGGGTAAGAATTCAATGTTTATTAATGCTGCCACCACACTTATTTTTTCATTAAAAAATAAATCATAAAAAAATTAAAGAAGTGCCACAAAAAGAAATATAATTATGTCACAATCATATTTGCTGAATTATTTATTTCATTTTGTTGCTTTCCTCCCCACATCCACATTTTCTGAGGGTAATCATAGCTTCTGTAATAGCCAACAGTGAAAAAGGAGCAACACTTTAGGTTTTCACGCTGGATACAAGCATTACATAATTAATCCTTGTATGGCTGTCTCTTCTCTCTTAAGTTAGAAGAGTACAATTATTCAGTGTGTTTGTATTTGTCAGATCATCTGGTGAATACAGCTTTGCTTATCCAAATGTATATGGATAAACTGAGATTCATTTCTCAGTTCAGCACAAAGCCTATGCATAAGAAGATAAAAATATTATTATTCTTTCTATGATATCTCTCTCAAAAGTTATTCTGTCCTAGGAGACTTTCTTCTCCACTTTCCTCAGATCAAGACTTTATCTTTCAATATTTATGAGATGTATTTTACATAAGAATACTGAACTGATATGTGTGGGGGATGGGGGGAGGGGTGAGGAGAATGTTTGGTTTGTGGGGTTTTTTAAAACTTGTTTTAAATCTTTCACATACAATATTATCTTTTGCAATGACTATTATTCGCAGTTCAGGTTTGACATAACTTGCCAGGCAATAAGTTACAACCGAAGTTATCTGAGTTTGTAAGTTGTGATTCTTCTGGGCAGATAAAGAAGGTAGGTGTGTGCCCTTTGCCAGCTTCTTCTCCATACATTTACTTCAGAGTTAAAGAAATCATGAAAACCAAAGGAATAAGAAATAAAAAAAAAGTCTTAAAGGCACATTCCCTCCATCCCTGCCTTCTTCCCAGGCTTAACTTTACTTCCAGTTTTCTCTTTCTTATCCCTCAGTGGTGCAGCAGGATGGGAAATAGGAGTTGCAGTCAGTTCATCACAGGTCTGCCACTCCTTCCTCCTCAGGGGGATGACTCCTCACATTCGTCTCCTGCTTCACCATGGAGTCCCTCCCACAGGAGATGGAAACAAGGATGTTGGTTTTGGCTTTCTCAGGCACTGTAGGTAAACATCTTTCAGGCTTTGCAATCACAAAGGTAAGCCAAAGAAAAGAACAGATAATAAATAATTTGTTACTATTTCACTAAGAGTGCTAATGTATTTTATTAAATTCTGTTAATATTTAAATCACAGAACATTAAATGTAAGACACAATTCTAAGTAAAGTCATGTTTGGATTTATACAGAAGTGTTTTCTAATTTTATTCTCCATTTCCGTTTTTATCCATCATGTTGCTTACACATTTTTTGTAAATTTCCAATGTTCATGCAGTATTTTCATTTTGACTTTTAATATATTTTACTTTCAGATTTTTTTAAATTATCCTGCTGGCTTATCCAGAGTAGAGACAAATACACATTACAAATCAATCTAAATGCAGAGAGAATCCTTGCCAAGAGACATCTCTGCACCTTTTGGAAATTATAGTAAAGGTGGCCCAAGACTCAATTTGGAATCCCATTACTTAGTCTCTCTGTTTAAGATACAGAAGTTTGAAGCCCTGCTAATGAAACAGAGGTAAGTCTACTGTAGTGAAAAATCTCAACTCTTCCCTCTGAAAGAATCTAAAGCAACAAAGAAGACAAAAGAGACTCATCTTGTTGTGAACTCCTATTGGAAATCAAATTCAAAACGAAATTTTCATTCACTTCGTTGACACCAACTATTGTTTCCCAATAGACTTACAAAAGAGTAACTATATGGTGACAAATACATCCATCATGCACCCCATAGGTAAGCCTAACTTGGATTTAGTCAAATAAACCAGAGTCTCAGTAAAACAGACTGGTTCTCAGCCATGAAAAGTTGATGATTGCTCTTGAGTTGTTGGTCATCACATTTACTTTGACAGCAATGGCAAAATGCAGACCTGTAGCCACCCTACCATACTGGTTTTAGATAAATTGATTGGGTTTGACCTTGCCTGTCAGGTTTGCATCTGAATAAAACCAGAAAATTATTGGCTGGCCTTCCCTTTGTAAAAACAAAACAAAAAATTATATAGGATGAGTTACAGTTATGTATATACATAGAAAGATGTCAAGTGCTTAATTTAAGGAATGTATTCATATTGAGAAATGAGCAACAGAGGCTTGTTGGATAGGAAGAATAAATGCAGGCTCTCAAAAGATTTTCATAAGTCACATAAGCTTATAGTAAGCATTAGTACTTTTAGATGCTTAATTTTACCACAAGCAACCTCTGAATCTTTGGAGGTGCACAGAGCACAGACTAAGGCATCTTCTCTGATGTTTAAGTAATTTAATTAATTATTATAAACCTGCTGTAGCTTCATGGATTTAAAAGAAAAAATGCGTGCTTTTAATGTAGTACTTACACCCTTGTGGGATTGGTCTAGTTAACAAGTCTTTTCATTGGCAAGATTTACTTTCTTGAGCAACTGATATGATTTACTGGCTTCTGAAATGATTTTTCATTCCTACTGCCACCCATTTTGTCTATTTAGAGTCAGCCTAGCGTTTATAACTGGAAATACTCATGGCTGATAAAACCATGTTAAGATAGTACTTTATAAAAAGTAGACTCAGAAAAATTGATAGAATAGGAGCTGTTTGGCATAAAGCTGTGCAACTGAAAATTATTTTGAATGCTTGTTCATTTGGTACATTATTGTTCTTATATTGGAATCAATATATGTGCATTATTATCATTCATTATGAGAGCAATGAGGTGATGGGGAACACACATATTTGTATGTGCATGTGTCTGAACACTTGGCAGGGTATGTAGAATTATTACACAACATTTACTGATTGTGGGTGCTGATTATGATGGTTCAAATGCATAATTCTTTATTCTAATTTAATGTAATGATTCACTTATTTGCAGAGCAAGTCTAACAAATATAGAAAAACTATCCAATGACAGTAAGTGAATAGAGATGACAGACTTGTTTTATCCTCTTCAGTGGTGTATTGTCTTCCTTTGTTAACCTATAAGGGTTTTTAAATTCTTCAAGGGCTCCTCACTAGTATTCCTATACAGAGAAGAAATCCATATTGGCAGGAGACTGATTAAGGCATTCTTCACTCTACAGGTTACGAATAGGAAGAACTGCTGAGATAAATTGGAAGAGCTGATGATGATATTCTGATTTATGTCGAGACTGCAGTAGACTTCAGAGTTTCTTGTATCACAGAGTACAAAACCAAGGCTGCTCAGTATCTGTTCTTCAGTTTCTATGTTAGTATTTTCCTGTCTTTTTTTTTTATTTTATTTCCCCCAGGTCCTTCTAAATCTGTGGGTATAAATACCAAAAATTTTAGTGAAAAAAATTAAGGGACATTTTCCTGTCTAGAACAATATCTACTATCATCATCTTCAAGGCCATGCTTAGCTCCCGTAGTAAGTAATTATAAGTCCAGTAATTATAAGACCAGATGCATTAGATGCATCTATATTTTGTATAACAAAAGTTTTAATTTCTGGATAAAGTGATAGTCAACTGTTTTCTTGACTAGCATACTGTATTATATTGTGCCTTTAAATGCATATAGGTCTGCAAGAACATCCTAAACCTATTAAGCATGTGCTTATCTTTCATTAACTTTAAGCTAAACTCTTCACAGGGTTATGGTTTGTTGCAATATTTATAAGGTTTCAGCAAATTCCCACAGAACTAAGTGAGCACCTCCAAGAAATATGCCTCCAAATACCAACTTTCGATAAGAACATGTATAAATAAAAATGCAGACGGTTCAATCTAATTGCTCCTTAGATTATGCCAGGCACATAGTTCACTTGTGAGCAACAGCACCATGAGCCTTCACAGAAAGCTGTAGGTTTTACGATTTTGAGTTGTGTGCATTTTGGCAAGTCAGTGTACTTAATCTGTGCAATTAAACCTTTTGGGGTAACAGATGGGAACAGCAATTTTTGAACTTTTCATCATTTCAGCTAACATTGTCTGACATAATTTTTTAAACTTGAAGACCATTTGGGAAAAAAGGGTACTTGTACCAGATTTTGGGAACAATAATCTGCTTTTAGTAATTTTGTGCTGTTGTAGCAACACAAGTCTTTTGCTCTCTAACAGCAGTGTAATGAAAAAGTCTTCTGTTCACATTTCTCCATGCTTTTGAGAAATCTGGGACAATTTTTGAAGTCACTCCAGCATGCACTGAGGAACATCTGTCAGCTGAAGCATCAGCACAATCAGTTTAACTACTTGCATTGAAATTAAAGGGCCAGCAAAATAACACTCCTGCTTGAAAATATTAAAGATATTATTTAATGCATACACAGGCTATTGTATTTTAAAGTTATATAGACTACTCCTTTGAAATATTTTGGAAAAATTTCAGAAAAATAAAGAATTCATATGTAAAGCAAAGTACCTAGAAAATATATGTTTAATGTGGGCAAGTTTTCAATTCCTCCTATATTTGGTATTTATTTTCATTTGCATAAAATAAACATTAGGGCCAAATGATAATAGTACAATTTTGCACATTTTTTTCCCTAAAGTAATTTCCACTCCAAAAGTAGAATAGCAGGGGCCAGGGGTTTCCTGAGGGAAGGGTGCAGCAAGGCAACCCACAGGGCTGAAGAGAGGGCCATCCCATAGCCCTGCACATGTGGTGAAAAGGAGCAAGAGTCCCATTTTCTGGTTGGAGGACAGTAAACTTTAATCTGATTTAGGGTCCCAGACCACACTGATGGGTGGAGAGGATCCTAAAGCTGAATGAAGACCGCCCAGGGCCTAAACCTTCATCAGAGCATATCTCTCACAAGACAACTTCTGACTAGCATATAGCAACAAAATACCATAGGTCAGGAACTTCCTCAGCAACCATTCTGTAAAGGAAAACTTGTCATCTACAAATAGATTTCCTCCACCATATTTTTGAAAGGATAAAGTGCATCCAAGTCCACAGAGATTGTTAACCTATTAGAAAAATTTAATTTTGTGTAAGTACAAATTCTATGCATTGAGACTCTTTAAGCTTTGACAGTTCAATGTGAAGAGCATTTGTAACAAAATTTACAGTACTTTAAGATTATCTAAAAAGATATGCTAGCTGACAGTTTGAGATGGGAATTCACTAGTATTCCAACAATCTTAGAGACTATTGTGGTCCTAATACACTGAGATGTTACACGATTTATTTAGAGTCAGTGGTACAGAACTGACTAATAGAGGTTCTTACAAAAAGCAGGGTGACAGAGAACTGTAAATGTCCATCCAGATTCATTACAATGGCTTTGAAAACTTAAATTTAAAGCATTTAATTGTTAAAACTTTAAAAATCTCCATCCACCGAGAAGAGTGAGAGGTAGTTATGAGGTTGATAATATTTATATTATCAACATAAATATTTACCTAATTAATATAATTATTAATATTTTGCTCAAAAACATGAACACTAAATATGGTGTGACCTATAGTTTCATTAAAACTGTTGTATTGGAAAAATATCCCCATTGATTCAACAGCTCATTAATCCAGTTTCTGACAGTGCATGGAAGCTACACTGGTGCAATTGCAACTGAGATGTGTATACATGGATATGGGAAATCAGGGCTGAAATGTTGTGCCATCAAATACCAAAATATACAAGTACCTCATTACAGTGCTGTAAAAGCTTCACTGATTCTGGATACTATTTGATGGGTCCTTACTCATTCTTTTATTACTCTGAAAGCAAAGCAAGCAAAGTCAGACTGAAGATTATTTAGCTGAAGTGAGAAGGTTGTATATGCAGATATTCCTAACATTTGTTGGGATCAAAATCTGTATGTGGGGTAGCTGGTGCCTGCTAGCGCCTTACGATAAGTGACTGTGGATTTTGGATGTTTCAGCTATCTTTTTATATTATATGTTGTGAGAGTGATTGTCTCCCCTTTTGTTCCCATACTCCTCATTCCTCTGTGCTCTTTGTCCCCTGTTCCTTGCAAATCTCATGGATGTGTTTCATGAGGCAACAGAATGCATGTCTCAAATCACAAAGCATGTTGACTTGGGATTGGATAACATTATTGTTGGCAAGGTATCTTGCCCCACAGAATGGAACAAATCCAATCACCAAATGATTATTAAGCATCTCTGAAAACAAAACACTGTATATAAATCACTAAGTGTGGAAATAGATGATCAAAATCAAAGTGATGGTGAAGTATGGTTGTTTTAGTTTGACTGCCTCAATACTTAAATATATGTATTTGACTAAAGCCTGGCCTAAGAGTTTTCCCTTTGGTGTCTACTCAGCCCTGGTGAGGCCACATCTGAAGTGCTGTGTCCAATTCTGGGCTCCTCGGTATGAGAGAGAGACATGGATCTCCTGGAGTGAGTCCAGTGGAGGGCAACAAGGTTGACTGGGGACTGGAGCATCTTTCTTATGAGGAAAGGCTGAGGGAACTGGGCCTGTTCATCCTTGAGGAGAGAGGACTGAGAGACAATCTCATCAATGTGTATAATTATCTGAAGGAAGGGTGTCAAGAAGATGGAGCCATGGTGTTTTCAGTTATGCCAAGCAGTAGACAAGATGCAACAGACAGAAACTGATGCACAGGAAGTTCCACCTGAATATGCGAAAGAATTTTTTTACTATGTGGGTGACCATGCACTGGAACAGATTGGCCAGAGAGGTTGTGGAGTCTCCCTCAGTGGAGATAGTCAAGAAATACACAATCCGATGCAGTTCTCTAGGACGACCCTGGCTGAGCAGGGAAGTCAGACAGTAAAGCCTCCTGTGGTCCCTTCCAACCTGATCCATTCCGTTATTCTGTGATTCTGTGTCCATGTTTAGCAGTGCCAGGTACAGTCACTGCTCCTCTTAAGGCACTCCAGGCAGTCTTTGGCTGCCTCTGTTCTGTGGGATCTGTCCAAGCTACAGTCTCTTCAGCCTATTGAAGTGTAAGTTAGGGATAATGTATTTCTACTCTCAAAGTAGGAAAAGCACCAGTAAAAGTGGCATCACAGCCCAGCAAGACACAAAAAATGAAAGTGGAAGCAGAAGAATACATTTGAATGTAACTTAGTTTCACATTTTTAAATGAAAACAATTTGCCAATAACTATGGTAGGTTTTTATTCCTTGGACAATTTTTAAATGGCAATTGAATGCTTTGTTTATGCTGCCTAGTTTAGACATTTAGACATTATTTTAAGTAATTCCTGAGTGTTGTGTTAAACAGACAACTAGACAGAACAAGTGGGTCCTCTCCAGTACATCTCTCATTATCCCATTTGGCTTTCTGAAAGGAGGAGTATGTTTGAATAGGCAAGAGCTTCTAGTGGAGAAAATGCTACAGAGGACAAAAACATTTGAGATAGCTTCATCAGTCACAGACTAATGGAATTATAACCACGTGTTATTGTAACCATGATGAACTATATACTTGCCTACAGATGTTGGGTACAGACAGACAAGAGCTTGCTCCTCCTGCAGAAAAATTGACCAAAGTCAGATTGGTGCTGAAAACTGTTCTTTATGAGTGCAGCTGAATTAATAAGCTTCAACTAGAGGCAGGATATATGAGTTGTACATCTGGCAGTATTACATGGCTTTCAGGTAAAATTAGGCTCTTTTCTGCATCTTTAAAAGTTACATTATACATCTCTGAGTAGATTTATATTCCAAATTTTGAGAAATATTAAGACAAAAAAGTCTGGTTATGTTTCCAGCCTGTCCTTACCCATAAAAAGATTCACAAGATTAAATTAGCTCTATGAACTACCTAGCACTTCAGAAATTATCTGTGCTATTCAAAAAAATTTATATCTGACATAAAACCCTAATTCAGCTACATAGAGAAGGNCCCCCTCCCCCACTCCCACACTTGGAATAAAATACAAATATTTAAAATGTCTGTGGGAAAAGGCATGAGCAGCACCCAAAACCCTAGCAGATTCATCAAGAAGGTCACATTCTTGAAGCCCATGTTTCTGAGTAGTCCCTTGGGCCATAAAATATTAATTCACAAGAGACTTTTAAACCATGTAGGATTTGCTATAAAGTTCTGCAAAACAGAACATATCTGATTTGTTGAATTGACAAATGCCAAAATGAAAAATTATACTTGCTCTTTTAAATTACAAAAGACAACTAAAAAGTTTACTGAAGTCAACAGAAAGGCTTGATAAAAAGTCTATAAATGTTTGCAACATGATTTTAGTATTTGTTAATTCCCACTGTGGGTCTTTTTTTTAAGCACATCCAGGAGGCAAAATATTCACATAGAAATAAATTATATAAAGATGTTCTTGTGTAATTTCTATTCAAATTACATGGAATTCTGATTGCCCCCGGAATATGCATCTGGTGAGAAGAAAACACCCTCATTTATGATTTTAAGACTGCAAGTCCAACAAATTGCACAGTAATTCATTACAAAGCTAGATGTGTTCTTCAACTGAAAAGCTCCTATAATTTGATAAAGGAATCATTTTATCACATATGTCAAGAGAATGAAATAAAGTTTCTAATCCTGACTGATGTTTTAGATACAACTACAGCACACAGACTCAGTGGCTTTGTTCACTCTGGCATTCCTAGAGAACAGTCCTTAGCAGAGAAAATACGACACCTACTTCTTTTTTCTATTTTATTTTTTCAGGAGAGGATGGAGCTTGGTTTTTGTGGGGAGGAAGAGGTTTGCTGTTGTTATTTTTAACTCCCTTTCCCCCTGCTCCTGTGGAGATTAGTAATTTTATCCAGCACAGAATCACTGAAGAGGAGTTGAACCTTAGAGTGCATAGTAGTGAATACATTTTTTAAAAAATGCACACAGAAGTAGTAAAAACTAGTTTCACTATTTTGTGAAGCTTCATGCTACACCAAGAGCGTAAGTAAATGTAATTTTGGTGTCCTTATCTTCATATTACACACAAGTTGAGGGTTTGTCAATATTCTTCTAGTCTCTTTTGAACATTTATCAGTCAGCATTGGCAGCTGTGACAAGATGACTGCTTGCTGAATACCAAATGCAGCAACACAAAGCTGCCATTCTTCAACAAGTTATTACTTTGAAATGATTTTATAAGATAAGTTTTCTACATATATTTAAGCCAGACTTTCCACCATCTCTGAGTTCTAGGAGGATGTAAAATACTTTGATGCATATTGTATCTGTAAGCAGTACATGTAATATTAATCCTTCTGTGAAAGTGGATCTTTGTATTGAAAAGGAATTTGATTATTCCCTAATGCATCAAGGTCTTAGATATACCACTATTTATACTAATTCATACTAATGTTTATAATTAATAAACTTTAAATATTTTTCATAGAAACTCATGCCAAATGTAATGACATTCTTGGATTAATATATGGGGGTTTTTTACATATTTATAAAAAATCCAATTTGTCTTTTATTAAACAGAAAACCTGCACCACAGTGAAATCATAGAATGTCAAGGTTAGAGGTGAATAATTTCTCCAGGACTTGGAAATGCTTACTTCACAATAACTTAGGAGCTGAATGAGGGTGCAGCAGGAAGAAAAATGCTTACTCTACAGAATTACAGATGTGCATTTAGAATAGAACTGTTTCCATACCATTATACATTTTTGCATCTGAAGTGGTCTTTGTTTCTGTGATTTCTCCACTGCTGGGACGGTGAATGAAAATAACTCAAGAGCTTTACATAAACCATGTTTGCTTTAAAGAAAACCCTGATCACATTAAAAGGTTTTCTAATCATCCCACAGCAAATAAAATATAATGAGGGTATGTATGCAGTGCAGAAATTATCTGGCTTTAAAAAAAAATGGAGTGTTTTTGTTGATTACAAGATACACTCTTGTAGTATATCTTGAAAATGCAATTCCATCAACCAGATAAAAAAGATTAATTAATTAATTGATTACATTAATTTGGGAAGATGCTGGAAATGTTTCTTATATACTTTATTCTTTTTTCTTCATTCAATCTTGAAATAATGTACTTTAATGGAAATAAATAACATAATCCAGTTCCTTTTCTTTTTTTTTAAAAAAAAGTCTGTTTATTAAAAAAAAAATAATTGTGTCTGGGAAAACAAATTACTAAAAGTTTCTAGGGAGTGAGAGAAACTCATCTTTTAGGATATATAGAAGTATATGGTATAAAATGTTCCATATAGGTAATGGCAGTCTCCTAGGTGTACCTTGTATAATATTTATTTTGTTGTTGTTTTTTAATATTTCAAAATTGTTTCTGTTGTGTTTTTTCCATCAGTATTGTTTTTCTTGCATTCTTTAGTCTTATTATGATTTTGCTTGTTTCCAACAGGTATTGTGCTGTTTCTTAGTTAAGTAAAAGCTACTCTTACACTAATTTTTCATGAGTCTTCATGATATTGGAACTCTATCAAATGAATACAGGAAGAAAGAAAACACAAAGGGATGAATATGCCTTTAAAGAAAATCCACTAATAATATGAAAAAATACCCCTGCAAATAACTTGAAAGCATTAACTCAGCTCTAGTCTTGTTTAATTACACCTTGATATCAGTAAACTTAAGTCTGTTGCTTCACTTACTTGGGCTTTTTCTTTTTAATCCAGCTTGTATTTTATTGGTTGTTTCCAGACCCCTATTGTTAAGATGGCAGAAGTTTTATTATGACTCAATTTGCATGTGAAAACAGCATCGTTAATGGCATTACAAAAAGGAAAGCATCCTGACTCTTTAAAGTAACAAAGGTTTTGTAGCACAATCTCTGTAAAACTGATCCTGCATCTGCTTTGTTTTATCCTCTCTAGAATCTTTGTGATTCCTAACTGATGTGCCACTGCACACACTAGCAATTAAGAGGAAAACCAGAGCTGGTGGAAACCATTGATTTTGTATTAAAAACAATGAATTCCTCCAACTGTGAGCTGAGTGTTCATACTGTTTGTTGTTGTAGTCGTTCAGAAATCAGTTGAGTCATTTATGCAAATATCTGTGTAATTCCAAGAGGTCAGAGATCTTTGAATAGGTAATTAATTGTGGCAAACTTCTTGTTTGAAATGGATTATTCATTATTTTCCCTATTAGGCTTTTTATCATCATGGGGCATAAGAGCCATAGTTATGGACTAGCACTTTTGTTAGAACTGCACATGGACCTTATCTGAAGCCAGCACAGTCTAAATGTAAACTAAAGGGCAAGAGCAGACCAAGGGAACAAAGAGAACATAAAGCTTATTAGGAAACTTCATAGGCAAATCATCAGGAGTATTATTTTCCAGCTTTTTTGTTAGAATTTGCATTGAGGAAAAGAATTTTTAAGGATGAAAAGTGGTTAGTCCTTCTACTTCTCAAGACATGGTCTCCCAAGTGTGAGACATAGCGTCTGTAAGTACTTGAAATTTAACACATGAGCCATAGAGGCAGGCGTAAGCAGAAGTGGGAGCCACTAATGAGTGAAAGGTGATAATACATAGTGTGGAACATAGCTGTGAAGGGCTTTGAAAATGAGATGCTTGATTATTTGGAAAGGGACAAGCAGCAGTAAAAGAGTGGGTGGTATCAAATCTTAGAATATGTTCTTCATAGCGGCATTAAGAGTGGGATAAAGCTGTACTTATCAGACAACTGAGGTGACTAAAGTATGAGTATTACCTGCATCTGAATTTCCAAGTCCATGGGGACACCTGGCTCTTAGGGAGACAAGGGATATCTAAATTACATCTCCTGTAAGGCAATGGAGGGAGGGAATATACAGGCCTCGGAAAAATATCACTTGGAGGTAGGAGGAGGCATTGAGGGTTTTTTTCTGCTTCTTTGTTATTTTATTTTAGCTAATCCGAAGCAATTTATTTGGCTCAGTTCTGCAATAAAGAGGTTCAATTAGAAGTTTCTTTACACAGATTTGTCTTCATAAGACAAATGGCATTTTAATGGACAAGGTCATTAAATTAAATAAAGTTTGATTAAATAGAAAGTACATTTTCACCAGGAAATAATTTCAATTAAAAATCTTTAGCTATCTTAAAGTGAATATTTTGCAAAAAATTTACTATCTGGCATGGATTATCCAAAAAACGTTTTTAAATTGAGACATTTTGCATGCAAACAAGACTGGGCATGAATAAATTGATAATGTAAAAAGTGCTGGTTTTAGCATGTTAGCAATGACTAAGCCATCAATATTTAAAAAAATATTCCTCAATCCGATTTTCTTATTTTGTTTGTTTCTGAGTACTGTACAAAATGTCAGAAAAATACAGTTTCAAGAATGGTAATTTTGTAATTCTAATTTGTACCCGTGATGTCCTTACCATTTTTTTCTTCATTATGACTATTTTCTCTTTCCTAATGTATTATAAGAAAGGCATTATAGAGAAAGGTATTATAAGAAAGGCAAGCACATAATGTTAATTGTAATCTAGACTACAGTGAACAAATGCACAAAATGCTTGCTGTAAGCAAAATATCTCTGTATTATTTCTGCCTTTGTGCACTATCAGGGGCCATAGTTAGAGATAATATCTGTAAACCTTCTTTTAAATGACCTCCGTTTGCTTTGGGAGATTTAGCTAAGATTATGCAATAATAAGAAACATGGACTAATACATTCTGTACATAACTTTTAGAGAGCAAGAAAGAATCTGAAGAAATTGGTAATCATTTTCCTTTTCCTTGAAGCTTTGAATGATGAAGTGTAGTTAGTTACTAGAATTTGCTCCTGAGGTATTTGTAACTACCACCTTTACAGTCCTTATCCACTTATGGACTGTACTTGGCTGGAAACATTTGTGATTCTGGGGGCCATCTTTCAGAGAAACATAGAATCATTTAGTTTGGAAAAGACCCTTAAGATCAACTCCAAACATTAACCCAGGGCTACCAAGTTCACCACTAAACTATGTCCCTAAGCACCACATCTGCATGTCTAAAATACTCCCAGGGATGGTGACTCAACCACTACCCTGGGCAGCTTGTTCCGATGCTTGGCAATCCTTTCAGTGAAGAATTTTTTTTTCCTAATACCCAATCCAAGCCGCCTCTGTCACAACTTGAGGTTGTTTCCTCTCATCCTATCACTTTTTATCTGGGAGAAGAGAACGACTCCCACCTCTCTACAACCTCTTTTCATGTAGTTGTAGAGAGCAATATCATTCTTCCAAGGCTCCTTTTCTCCAGACTAATCATCTCCGGCTTCCTCATCTGCTCCTCCTTAAACTCATGTTCCAGACTCTTCACCAGCTTTGTTACCCTTCCCTGGACACACTCCAGCACCTCGATCTTTCTTGTACTGAGGGGCCCAAAACTTATCAGAGGATTCAAGGTACAGCCTCATCTGTGCTGAGTATAGAGGGATGATCACTTCCCTAGTTCTGCTGGCCACACTATTAATGATATAAGCCAGGATGCTATGTGCCTTCTTGTCCATCTGGGAACACTGCTGGCTCATGTTCACCCCAGCTGTTGACCAGCACCCCCAGGGCCTTTCCCACTGGCCAGATTTTCAGTCACTCTGTCCCAAGGCTGTAATGCTGCAGGAGTTTATTGTGACCAAAGTGCAGGACTCAGAACTGTGTCTTGTTGAACCTCACACAACTGGCCTCAGCCCCTCCATTAAGCCTGTCCATAGCTCTCTGTAGAGCCTTCCTGCCCTCCAATAAGTCATCATTCCCACCCAACATAGTATAGTCTGTGAAATGACTGAGGGTACACTCAATCCCTTCATCCACATCGTTGATAAAGGCATTAAACAGAATTGGCTCCATCCTGAGCCCCAGGGCACACCACTTTCTAACAGATGCCAGCTGGACTGAATTCTGTTCACCTTAACTTTTTGTGCCTGGACATTCAGACAGTTTTTATCCGGTAAATAGCACACCACACAAGCTACAAGCAGCCATTTTCTCAAGGAGAAGGCTGTGGGAAACAGTGTCAAAGGCTTCACTACAGTCCAAGTGACACACACAGCCTTTCCCGCTTCAATCAAACCTTTCCTGATTTACCATTACAACTTCTGTATAGTTTATTTGACTTCCATATTCACTAGAAATTCAAAAAGTGTAGGGGTTTATGTTTTTCACAGTGTTGCTACTGTTTTACATATACTTTCTTATTATTATCCGCTGTTTAGACAGCTTACTTTTCTCTTTTCTGAGATGCATTTTTCAAGAATGGTTGTTGTTGAATTCTTTATCTTTTGAGGTCTCTGGATATTTGAACTGCACTGTTACTGCAAGTCACAGGCTTCCTGAAACAATTTGTCTGCCTTTTCTTTCCTATTTTTTCATGGGGATGATTTGAAACATATGTATCAGTTCAATTGTCTGGTATTTTTCTAAAGACCACCCTAGTCATTCTGGGGGTAAACCATCACCTTGCAACCTACCCATAATGAGCTTAAAAATGAGTTGCCAGCATAGATAACATGCCAGATTTAGATTCAGAATTTGCCTGTACTGAAGAGAAAAATAAACCATGTGAGCAGAGTACCACTGATCAATAAATGTGAAAGATCCTGCTCTGTCCTTCTCTACCTCTCTTGTCTTTAAAAATATGTTCTAAGAGACTCAGATCTCAGATCAGTTGGTACAAGTATAGGTTAGTGGGTTACAGCCTTTAATTACCTGTGATATCCTGGAGGACTAATGACAATCTATCACACAGATGCCTGCAGAGATCATTACTTTCCTTTTTCAAAGACTAATTATCTCTAGCATGATGAAATATGTCATCTAGCATACAGAAATTATTACTTTAGCTTAAAAATTAAAATTCAGGAAACAAAGATGTTCTGCTTTTTTTCTCAGTCATGGTTTTATTGTGTTGCTCTGTGATTGACTGTTTTGCATAAAGATTGGATTAACATATGTGAAAATATTAACTGGAATCTGTTCATGAAGTTCTTTCACTGGGGCCTCTTCATCTCAATTACATGAGACACTGGTGCATGGGATCTTTCATATTACTGGTTGCTAAATGAACTAGGTGAAGCCTTAGGCAACACAGCACCACAGAATTACCTAATGTGACTATATCCTAAAGCAATGCAAGCCCTGCTATATCTTTTCACTAAATTGTCTCATGAATATGCAGAATGTGGTTAAATTGTGGAGAATGAAAAATTATTTACAATTCAAATAACATCACCCAAATACATATTAAAATTAATGACTTTTGGATAAATGCTAATGAATAGGAAATAATTCTGCTTAAAATAATAATAATCATACATCAATAATTGATGTATTTTTCTTTTGAAACTAAGTAGCTTCATTTCCAGTTAGAATAGAAAGAATGCCTCACTAGTTATTTGTACTAAATGGTCTTTTATCAGAACTTATATTTATGCCTGCAAATAATTTCATGTTGCTTTTCTGCTTGACAGCATGACCATAGTCAGAATTATTTTATGCAGAATTAGGTTTTGCCCATACAGATCAATACCTCGGCACAAACATGACACATGACTAGATTGGGCTAAAAATTCATAATACCTGTATCAAACCAAAAGGGGAAAAGTAGACATGTTTCAGCATGTTTGTTTGTGTGTACTCTTTTTGGGGAGGGGGGGTAGGGATGTCAACGATGGAAAAACCCTCATGACATCAGGAATTTTCTGGAGTTATCACTTCAAAATGCACACTTACACTCAACATTGGAATAGCACGAGCCAACATCTACCATATAGGATTCTGCTTTTCATATGTCAGTTTCTTCTACATGTGGTTTTGTTATGGCCAGAATGACAAATCATTGTCTACCACCATGAAAAATGGTTAATTGCTATATCAAGTCAGGCAATTTAACATGTAATATGGTCCAGTAGAACAGGGTCTTCTATAGAATACCCTGAGTAGGAAAGCAATGACTGAAAAAGTCAATCTAGATATACAGACTTGTTCATAAATAATTAGAATCACTGAGAAGCATGAAAAGAGTTCCTTTTTAGCAAATACACCATGTTCTGGTTTTAAAATTCCCAGTTAAGGATGGATTAAACATACTTCTTGAATTGTTTAGGTAACAAATGCAAGAACAGGACCTAAGTGAAATAAGAGGACCCTCCTTTTCACTTGTCATTAAAACTGAACTGTAATTTTGCCTTTACTTTAGTGGGAAAGCAACCAAAAAAAGGTCAGATTTTTGTAGATAATGTAATCTGCAAAATCTCATTACTTCATAATGGTTTGTGCAGACTTTTTGGAGAGACCAGAAGTGGCAGAAAGAGTCATTTCCATTGAAACATTGATGGAAATCAGCCTGTGTTCTTGTTCTATTTTGCCTCCCCTGGGGCTCCCTGCCTTGCCAGGCTGCTGGTTCCTAGGTGCACTGGCTGCTAGAGGAAGGCAGCTCACGTGCAAACTGTCTTCTGAAACAGTTACATGGAATCAGCCACCTGGGAACAAACTGCAAATTTCTGTTCCTCCTACAGCAAATTGTTCAGAAATCTCCTTTTTTTTTTTTTTTTTTTTTATTTTTAAATCCTGTATTTGTGTCGCCCTAGTCCAGTACTATTAGGACACACTGACCATTTCTGTTTCTGTTATGAGTTTGAACAGACTCTTCCCTACCATGGACTCTTTTCCTGTCTATATATGCATTTTAAAAAATCAATTCTACCTTCACTTTAGTGAAAAATAATAAAGTAACACTATCAACAACAGTGACTGAATACACCAAAAGTGAATTGCCTCTTGGCATCTGAAAGCAAGTAAGACTTTACATTCATATTTTAAAGTGTCCCATTCCCACTCCAGCACAGATTTTTGATGTTCATGCCCTTGCTCTGATTATAGGATTTAAATACTCTTGCAGCCTAACACGTCTATCTTGGTGATTTTAGTCCAATTGTTAGTGTTGAAGCAAAGACCATTTATCTCATGGGAGTGATTAGAAACATACTTTCTACCATGTACTTTTGCTAACATGAAAATATTTCTGATTCAGGTTCTGTTAGTTCAGTATAAAAAAAACCCCAAACAAACAGTGAAGGGAAGATGATGGAGAAATAATAGTTTGTGAAACCACTATCCCCCATCTTCTGATTTTTTTTTCATCTGGATAGACCAGAGCGGCCCTGAACTGTGACTACACCCAAGACTTAGAGTAGACAGACTGGCACTAAAGTTCAGTGAAATGAACTATAAAGTTACTATGATCTATAAGTCATATTCTGACATGATTCCTTCATAGGCTATTCACATTTTCCAGTGGAAAAAGAACATTTGTCCATTGTTTTTTGATATTTTTCCTTCTACGTATGTGACATAACTAAATCTGACTGACCTCCTGACACGTTTCATAATGTAAAGTCAAGATCACTTCAAGAGATTTGTGATCATCTGAATACCAAAGAATATAAAAAATATCTTAATCCTATAAATCACTTTCATATCTAACATTGCAATACATTGATGAGGTCCAGTGATGGATACATTTCACGCCTTTATCTTTAGAGGTTCCAAGAATACACCAAAAAGTAAAAACAACTTCCCAAACCACCACACTCCCCGCC
>VXBX01006700.1:1431944-1485817 GCA_013400415.1 Scytalopus superciliaris | reverse complement strand
ACCCCCCCCCCCCCCCCCCCCCTTGCATTTCCCTTGAAAAACAAACCAAAAAAAAGTCCCAAAACCCCCCAAAAACACCAACTAAACAAAAGAAATTTGAAAGCACACTGTGGGCGAAAAAAAAAAATAAAACAAAACACAAACCCAAAAACCAAAGTCACAATTTCCAAATAAGTACCCTCTTTTTTGTTTCTTGTTAAGACTTAAGTACTTGAAACCACTTAAAAACAACATGACTTTTTGCAATTCACTTAGTTTGAGCAGCGAAAATACAAATATACACTCTATAGAGTAAGTGTATAAATTAATAGCATATATATTTCTATATAGTAATTTTCAATTCTATTTTGAATGTGATTGCAAAGTGCTGCAGAATTTTGATTGGGAATGAGGCAGGGGGATATTCAAATCCAAAGAATTCTGTTCATATTAAAGTCGGAAAAAATGTTCTGCCTATGACCTTGGTAAGCCTTGAAAATATTTGGCTTTCCAGCAGTTGCTATGGAAAAATGTGTACATGATGAAAACGTTTTTTAAGGAAATAAATTCAAGCAAAGCATTTAAATGATTTATTTAAAGGCAGAAAGAAACTCTCCCATCTCACTTTTTTTTTATAGAAAGGTGTCTGATTAAATTTTGTATTTCATGTACTAGAAAGGATACTTTCAGTAATCCAAATCTTTGATCAGCTAAAGGCTGGCTGGAGACCATGCAGTCCTTGGAGACAGAAATAAATGAAATGTCTCCAAACAGCTGAAAACCAACTTAGTAACTTAGGGAAGTGATAAACCGGGTTTTGAATTTGATTTTGCTCATGATAAAAGTGTTCTAGTAATCTTTTAAAAAATTGCAGGACATAGAGAAAACTCAAGCACTTGGTAGGTCATATCTGAAAGCAACAGGCATAACAGATTGTGAGGCTGAATGATTATGTTACTCAGAAAATGTGCTGTAGTCAGACTTCTGCGATATAATGAATTGATATGTAAGTGGTTACTTTCTAATGCTAATTTCTCTGATCTGAAGTCAGTTTTATATACAAAATGTGATCCATGAGCATCATGCTCCTGTTGTTAGGTTTTTGCTTGCACTTCATGTCTGTATTTTGTTATTTTTAGAGTGGAAATATGTTCAATTTCATACTAAGTGAATATAAAGTAGTTCGATCACTGTGTGAGTGTGATTCAGGATATTACTGAGAATAAATAAGAGAATAAAATAAAGAGGCACTTTCGTTATTTTTTTATGGTGAAAAAGTGTGAATTCAGTGGAATGAAGACTCAGATTCTTTGTGGTGTTTGTTTTGTTTGGAATTTTTTTTCCTGTCCTTCATAGTCCTAACCTAGCACAGTGTGTGTTCCCTCAAAACACAGGAACAAAAGAGAATCTGGAAATTGTGCCATTACATCTTTCAGCAATATTTTTTCCAAATGTTATCTGAGGAAATAGTGTATGTAGTAGCAAATACTTAAAGCACCAGTGCAGGATGAGGGTTTTAGGTGAGTAAATTTGCATATTCTACTCAAGTTATCAATACAGCTCCTTCAGTCCTGAAAACAAAGAAAATGTCTCCTGATGTTAGTCTAGTGACTATCAGAGCTTGAGCTACAGCTATTTTACAAGTTTTCAAGATGACCAGCACTGGTAGGTCACTGCTGACATAATTTTCAGCCTATGTTAGGAGCAGAATAGGAATTGCAGAGATAACACTGGGTAGGTGTTAAAACCAGAACTGCTCATTTAGCCATCATTATGCAACTTTGAAGTTAGCTGAGAGCAGTAAAATGTTATAGAGAGATTATTCTTTACCTCTCAACCTTGTAAATAACATTCAAGGACCTGGACATACTAGTAGTTTTGACTGGGTTAGACTGGAAATCAGATTTTTTGATGTACTGCTCTCAATTTCAGAAGTGTATCCAGAAAGTTTAGGTTGTTGCACTACAGTGAATGCACTTGGTAGAGTTTTTGCAATACTCAAGATAGTTTTATTTGCTTGTTTGCTCCCTTTAAAATTTTACTCCTACTATGGCCTACTCTTTTCATTCCAGGGTAAGCATTCAATACTCTGAACTACTTTTTGTGTGTTTACCATCAAAACCCTGAGGAAAATAATTATGCAGGTGAGTGTGCAGTGATATAAACCAATAGAGATCAATGTGAAGCCATAACTCTGTGTCTGACCTAACAAGCCCTCAAGAGAGTCAGTGCTAATTAGCATTATGTCATGCCAAAATGAAAAGACTCTGCAACTTTAAACCCCACATTATTCCCTGTGCAAGTTTGCTGGGGCAGCAGCAAGGCAGCATAATGCAAATGTCATCTAAAGATCTAGACAAGTGGATGCTTATACTTGCATCCCAGAGTGTTGGTCTGGAAGAGTGTACAGGAGTGAAATATAATTAAAAGAAATGTGTACTGAACAGATTGGAGGAAAGTATTTGCATTTATATATGTCAAAATATAAGCATATTTAGCTTCACAGTAAAGACAAACTCATTAGCCCAGTTTTCGTGTCTTCCTGTATATGTACATTTTGGAGGTACTTTGAGATACGTAGAGGTTGAAATTTTTTTACCCTCCAGCTATGACTCTCCTACCATATTCAGAGAAGTTTTCATACCAACTTGTCATTTGATAATCTCAAAAAGGAAGAGCAACATATCCTCTTTACAAAGATGGAAATCTCTGAAGCACAGATGAGCAAAATTATTTCTCAAGGTTAGATGATCTCCCAACATCCAGGTTAGATAACAGAGAATGGACTACAATTCCAGTCTTCTGACTCACAAGCCATTATAATCCAGTATGTTTCTCTGTTTTCTGCTTCCTGGTTCTCTGTGATACGCTTTCAGTGGATGGGAGCTGTAAACTAGTACAAAGCGTTTCATTTATATAACCTTTCCCCAGCTGACAGATTTGTCAAGCATCCTAACATGTCTTCCACAGAAAAAGTTCATAACAGTAGTTGCACAGTTATAATCTGAAAATTTAAATAATTCTTCATGGTAAGTCAGCAACCAGAGATGATAAATAAAAGAAATGTTGAGGTACATGTTGTCTCAGCAATAGAAACAAGCAAGTGTACAGTATTAGTCACTGTATTATTGGCACTTGGGTAAATAAGTGCTTTGGGTGCAATCCCTTAGAGATCAATTAAAAATGTGCCCCATTATATTATCAAATGAAGCTCTAATAATGAGCTCAAACTCCTTCAGTTGTGGTATGCAAGTTAATGAAGAGCAAAAATAGAAAATGTAGCTGAGACAGGAGTTTTTATGCTTAAGTCCTCTATATTCAAGTAGTGAGAGTTAAAAAGAATATACACTAAGGACTAGATTCATTAGAAGGACTAAATGACTCTTTAGGCAACTCTTTCCAAGAAAGGGTATTTTGCTGCAGATTCACTGTAAGAAAAATGTTTTCTTTTGGCTAAGAGGGAACCCAGCACTCTGAGTGAAGGGAAAGGAAAAATTAGTTGAGAGTTAGACACTTCCAGTTTTGTTTGGCAATGGGTGTTTCCCAGATTGCTACTGAGTGCCTATGAATGTTGTTCTTCACCAGCAATCCCTTGCAATGGCATTTTCCTGCAGCTAGAAACACAGTAATTTCTAACGAAAATAGGTTATCCCAGAGGATGTCAAAACAGTGTTGAAATGAAAGAAAAAAAGGAGGGGAAAAAAAAAAAAAGGAAAAAAAATAGAAGAAAATAAAAGGAAAAAGAAAGACACAAAAAGAAAGAAACAAACAGAGAAAGAAAAGAAAAATTTGAGTACCCAAAAAATAGAAATTAAGAAGCAAAGTATGGAGTCCTTCTGTTAAGTAGCTAAAGAAGTAAGTAGGCACTTATTAGATGAAAAGAATTATGAAAGATGCAGGAATAGATTCTGAAAGGGATAAAGAAGTATAATCCAGAGAAACATAAGACTTAAGAAATGCATATGGAATGTAGCAAGCAAAAAATACAGCTACTACAGTAAGAAATGACATGATGAAGACAAGATTTAGAGAATTCCTGAAATTTTGCTGAAAAAAGGTATAGAATAACAGCGAGGCAAAATTTGAGCTGGGGAAAGACTTTCTGTATTGGAAAGGATGAAGAGATTATGAACTGATGAGGTAAACTATATTGTTTCTGAAGCACTTAGTGATAAACAGCAATAGTGAGAAAAAGTTGTAAGATCAAAGCATGAGTTTTTAAGAGGAAAGAGAATATTTAGGCAACATGACACTAGGTCATATGTGATATGTAAGACTATGTCTATAGTCTCATGACACATATATAGCAGACTTAAATCAGCAAAACACAAATCCTTCTGTCTGGAACTTACTATGTGATCAGCTTGGCTTTGTCTGGAGTGACCGTATTTGAACAGAAAATTACTTGGGTCATTAGAGAATTATTTCTGTTTATTGTGTTATCTCTACTATTGTTCTTTTGGATTTTAGCCTACCATGTAGAATGGGAAGAATACAAACAAACAAAAACTGGGGAAAGTTAAGATCTATGTAACTAACACAGAGCTGTCATGTTGGTAAACAAAAACACACAGTCATAACTATGTGCAGAATTTCAACATTATGTAAATATATCTGGATAAGCACAGACAGCCATGCATGATTTGTTTTTCAAGAGGCTGATAAACTCTTGAAGGAATATAGTGCAGCTGAGAATTTGTAGGGACCTGTGCAGCTGCTGAAAGCAAGAAAGTAATCAAGACTGTGGGCATAGAGAGAACATTTGTCAAACTGACGGTATTGGAAACTGACATAACCTCTATACTCAAGAAACAAATATGGTGTGAGGACCAGCAGTATAAACTTCCCCAAAATTACATCCCTGAGAAGTAGAAAATACTGTGAATGGAAGAAGAGGTTCAGACTCTAAAACCGTTCACTTTTTTTTTTTTTTTAGTAATACAGACAAACACTTATCTAGGTAGTAGATCTTAAAATGCGTGTAAACTAGAAAGAAGACTTACAATATATGTTAATTTTATAGAGTCTCTAACAACTATAATAATGAGTTTAGTGTTTGTTGATTTCAGCCACATTTGAACTACTGACCCAGACAGCAGAAGATTAATTTACAACTGAATTTTTTCAAACAGTGTTGAACACAGAGATTTAGTTGATTATGTTTTTCATAACTTAAGTAAGACAACATTTCTGACACTTAATTAGTTCAACGAAATTGTTTTGTATTTTCTGAGCTAACAGTTCTTTTCTAGATGTTTATTCTAGCAGTAAAACCATATTTCAAATTTAGCCAGTATGGATTTAATTTTTTTCCCCTCCTTAGTTCCCCCTGTTACTACCAGGATAAAATATACAGAGGTAAGGGAACGGAAAACACATTCCTGTGTAATAATTTAATTATTTAATAAAATTATTATTTCATTATCAATTAATTATAAAATAATAGACATAAAAGAGACAGTCCAAAGGAGTTTTCAAAGACCTATCCTACCTAGCCCTACCATTCAAAAATTATAAAATATAAAGAATGTTACAACTATGCCACTAATCATAATCAGCAGAGTACGCTTATTTTTTAGGTTTGCTTAAAATTCTAGTTCTCAAGTGATTCTTATTTCAGCTCTCTTTGCGATATGCTGTGTTTGCATTTTTGAGTACATCACATCTGTAGCATACTGTTCTCAGCTGTAAAATGATAATAATAGCAGTTCTTTATCTCAGAGTCATAGTAATTCTTCATCTATTAGTATTTTATTTAGCATTTCAACTGGAAGGTGCTCACTGGGACATTTAACAACTAAAATTGTGTCACTATGGCAGATGAAATCTGGGACCTTAGACCACAGACCTACATCAATCTAGTTCTTGTCCACCCTTTTAATTAAAGAAATGAGACTTCTGTGAGTATCATGGACATCTACTGAGGGTTACACAAGCATTTTTCCCATGAAAATCTCCTCTACAACTTCATGCACTGCACCACAGTGTTTATCCCTGTACACCAGAGGCTGTCCTGCATTTTACCATCATTTGCTGCAGCAATTGCGATTTGCTGAAATCCGGGTTCCAATCAGAATCAGCAAGATCACTTTGTTCTGTGGCTCAAATCAGACTGAGTCAAACTAGCTGTTCTTTCCTTTTCAACAGAAGTAGTAGGTTCTCCATATTTAAACAACATTTTTCACTCTAAAATAGTCCCCCAGGATCAGTCAACCAGCTGGGCCACACCCATATGACGCAGAATCAATTGTCAATGGTAGTGGAAGTCATGTAAGTACACATAGCACTGAGGTTTTCAGTCTGGACAAAAGAATAGTTTGCTTTTTTCTCTTTTCCCCACTAAACAAAAATAATAAAAAAACACCTCAAAACAATCAAACAAAAGACAAACCAAAACAAAACCAAAGAAACAAACAAAAAACCCCACAACCCCAACACAACAGGGAGAGTCACATGATATATCTGCCCCCCAAAAAGTGGAAGCTGTGCTACCACCTTAGGCTTTTCTGATGGACCTCTTCCAATTTCAGTCCTAGAAAACTTACAGAAAATTTGATTCACGATGGACATTCCAAATACAATTTGAAAAAAAAAAAAATCAACATTCCCTAGAAATATAGGCAGAAAAGGCAAAAATCTTTTATCTTCTGAACATCCCTCTATTACTGCTGAGCTCAGAAGGTTTTATTCACCCAGTGAATGCCAGAGCATGACCCAGATTTATAACTTTTCCCAAAATTTGCAGATATTTCAGACATTCCCCATGTAAAAGACATTGTTAAAAGTGTACAGTTTGGCTGAGACATACTGTTCTGTTGGAGAGCAAAGCCTCTGAGTATGAGTCCAACAGAAGCTTTAGAGCATTCAGGAAATTGCGATGGATTTAGGTCTGAATTTTTAAATGAGCAGAGAGGATCACACTCTATACACCTGCTGCAATAACTGGAGCAGAACTTCAAAACTCAAATTGTGAACTGCTTTATCCTACACAGACAACAAAAGTAGAATGAGTGTGAACAATGAAAAGAATTGATCTGCCTCATACAACAACCAAAAAAAAACCCAAAAACAAACAAACAAAAAAAAATGGTTGAGTGAAACAAAGGACATTTCTGAAAAATAAGAAAAGGACTAAGAAATCTAGAATATAACACAGAAAACAGTTGTGGTGAAAATATAATCACTGCTTCCCAAAGAATAATCTCAAGAGAGCAATAAACCTCTTTAATCCCCCACTAATTTTCACAGATCTATGCTCCCTATGGAAACAGAGATATAAAGCCTGCTAACCTTAAGAATATAAAAAACATCAAAAGCATAAAAGGTCATATGAAGTTCCAGAAGAAGCTTGAAGCACTACCTTCATGTTAGCAAAAGAAAAAAAATCAGCTTAATTCTTTCATGGTAGTGACTTAGAAAGAAGCTTTTAAAACCAGTCCCCGAAATGTAAAGATGATATTCAAAGGCAGGATGTCATTTTCAAAATCAGATTTGAACAGGATTACTTAATTAAAAGAGACAAATTAAAAATAGGAAATAGTACAGCTGGCGCCTAGGAAAAAAAAAAAAAGGAGGGGTAGGGTAGGATATGAAGAATGTCAGTAAATGTGAAAAAAGAAAAAAGAAAAGAAGGAAAAAGAAAGATACGAAAAAGTTCTCAGTAGATGTTGACATCAAACAAGAAAAAATGTGAGGATTTGGAAAATAATTTCTTAAAGACATGTGGGCTATAATTTTAACAGCAGAAATTCCATTAGGTATAGACAGAAAGAAAGAAAAAGCTTGTTATCAAATATTAGCTTTGAAGTGTGGGACTATGACAAAGGTACTGTAGTGGATGAAAGCCAGCAATATTCAAGGCTTAATAATTCAGCATTTCTCTCCAAGGCACTCTCTAAAGTTGTATCAATCAAAACAAAAATGCATTTAGAAATAGGGTACATATGCAGAGCAAAAGACCATGAAAGCAGTCTGAATACAGAAAAACTGGAAAAACTGTCCAATTCACTTAAACAGAAGCACTCATTAAGTGTTTGCTGAATGTGTGCAACTAAGCTTATGGGCAGTGTAAAATGACAATATGTAGTCTTTGTTATTTTTCATTTTATTTTTCCTGAAGGATTTGGTGATGGGAAAGAAATAACATCTTAACATTGAAATACAGGAACTATAGTGCATAAGATTGAAGGTTTCACTGGGGTCAGTAGGTCCTGTGGGAATCCACTGCAAGGCAATTAAGGTGTAAAGTGATCACAGTTCACTTTATTTTTCATTTTACAAGGAAAAAGCATCTTTATTTCTCAACTCAGAGCTGTACAGCGTGGATGATGATGTCCCATCAGACTGTCCTGACAAAGTCACAAGGCACAAGGAATCTTGGCAGTTGAACTTCAGGCTGTCTCACACTAATGATTTTCCTTTTTGGAAACATTTGAAAACAAGAACAAAGCACTACTGCTAATTTCTACAAAGCTATTGAATAGGAACAGACAGACAAGAACATTTTTTCCAAGACCTAGTCGATAATTACATTTCTAATGAATGGCTGTGAATGCTGAAGTTTTCTAAAAATCAAGCTCTTTGTCCTAAATAGCAAACTGTTCAACCAAGAATTTTCAATACATGAAACCCTTTCCTGTCTGTCTTGCAATCAGAAAGATCATAGCTTTCTTCCCCTCTGTGGTTTACTTATTCTCCTCTATTTCCTACTCTTACATTTTTGCCCTCTATTCCCATTTTTGTTATTCTTCTATAGTGTTCTTGGTCGAAGGTCTTTTCAGGCATCCTCCTAAGTATACCCTGTTCAACGCAGCCACTAACGGTAGCAATTGCTTTTGTTTCCTGTCTTGTCCCCAACAGTGTGAGTAAAAAATATGAAAAGAGTCCTAGCAGACAGGTTATTTTTTCTGCTCCTCAGAGCATCCTGTGACATACCAGTCTGATCACAGAAGTACATGAAATCATCCCACAAATTTATGAAAATCTACTTTGAACCCCTATCCCAAAAGATGCAATTGCAGTTGCCTGGGTAAAGTGTAGAGATCCCTTAATATTACTCACAAGGCATTCATCACCCCTTCCCCTCCCCTTATTCCTAAAAGGGTATTTAGTGGCACATAAAATAGCATTTGCCCACTTCTGTTAGCTTTGAAAATCTGTAGCCAAAAATCCATAGCCAAAACCCTGCACCCAGTGATAGGTTTCTCCATTATTATATCAATTATTATTTTTGTTATCTATTCACAACTATTTTCTACCTGCATTATCAAATATTCACCAGTTAACCAAGTGAGGAGATTTTGGGTTGCATTTGCACTTGGTATAGGGTAAAGGAAACACTTTTGGCATGCTCAAGTAAGGCAGTAAAAGCCTTGGTTTTTTGAGCATGTATCAGTCATGTCTTCCTAGATGCACATGATGCATCAAACTCTTCCAGAATAAAAGAAAAGAGTGAAGAGATAAAACATTTTTACTTTGACTGCATGTTGACATGGTCCAGATTCCTATTTATCAACATGATGGGAAATGGAACTATATAGGGAAATATTTGATCAAAGGAAGCTGAGGTCAAACCTTGTGCTATGTCAAGGACCTCAAATGTAAAAAGAGATGCAGCTCCATGCAGTCCAAATAGAAAGAGAATGAGATTTAAAAAACTGTACTTGAAAAAAAAAAAAACCCACCACAGTTTAATAATAGAATTTTTTAATGGACTTTCTTCAAGTTCATTTTTAATTTTAGGAAGTTGGTGCCTTACCAATCCCTAGAGCTTGACTTGCGCACAGATTAGGTACTACATAACCTAATGCAAACCAGTTTTAAGAAGATTTTTGTGGGACATGTTCCAAGTTTGCAGAGATTATTGTTTCATAAATAATTTAAAAATACACAAGTAGGTCATCTGTACAAATTGAAAGTTTCCACCAAATGCCTTGCTATTAGTCTATTTATGTTCATTTTAGTTCCTTAATTAGGCATCTATTTCACTTCCCCTTTCTCACTTTCAGTAATTATCTCAACACAAAGAGCAGATTACAGAGATGTCTATACAGACAGAATACCATCAAGCCCTGTGAGCTGCCCTTTCAAGCCTTGCAGTCAGAGATCTATTACAGTCATTTAATTAGAGCTGCAATGTTGAAGTTAGACCCTATCTGGAAATCTGGACATGAGCTTTACATCTAAGATCTTGTGCTCTGTAGGTACAAGGCAGCTGAAATTGCAGAGCCACTGATGGTCAGACTGTCTGTGTAATCTGCAACAGGATAGTGGGACTTACGTGTTGCTTACATGAAAGAATGCTGCCTGCTCATACTGGTCAGTAATATCCTGTCTTCGAGAAAGACCAGAACATCTGCCTTACAACTCCTGCTGGAATGGTAACAGGGCAGTAATACCTCTTACTGGGCAGGTACCCACCTTTCTAATAGGCACAGCCTCACACTCCAAAGTTCTTTGGTTTCTGGTTTATGGTAGACATCTGATTCCATCAGTTCTCAGCTGTAACCAGAAAAAATAGGTCCACACACCTAATTCAGCAAAGCCCAATGCTTCTACAGAATCAAACAAAAGTTAAGATAAAAATAGTGGGCCTTTTTTGCACATAAAGAAAAGAGTTAAAAAAAGCTACTGGATCAAAGTGAAGCAATGTAAGGACAACCTTCCTAAGGAAACTCAACCCTATTCAGCTGGGTTTGCTGAAACAGTTTTACAGGTAGGAGGAAGGATGGCTCAGCAGCAGTGTGAGAAGGCACCTTGCCAGGTCATTGGTTGTCAGTTATGAGAGAATAAGCAATACTGCCTCAAGTTCAAAACATGGAGAGTGCAGAGGAATGTCTACAAGTCATTAACCCAGAGCAGCTCAGCACGTTATTCTCTTCCACTACTACAAGCATTCCCTCTGTTTAATGAAAAATGTGCTTTATAAAGTACACCTGATCATTGTTTTTAAAGTCAGTGCTTGGGAAAGTAGATTTTTTTGCATCTTTTTAGTCACTTTAAAAATATTGTTCTGTTACCTCTTAATAGAGGTTTAGAACTTTTTCATGGATACTTAATCTATATTTAGATGGCCATGTTTCAATATATTTTAAATTCTGATTATTCTCAAGAAGATCAGTTGTCTTATATTTTAAAGAATTTGCTAATTGTGTTGGATTGTTTGACTATCGAATATATGCAACAGGCAAACTTGCTTTGATAGCTTTGCCTTTTGGGGGAGATATGTAGCGCAATCCCTATATGCAACTCCACTCACAGAAGCAGTATTAGCTGTCACACCTCCCAAAGCTGTCGAGATCACTGGTGATAGAAGACAATGGGTAAAAGTCTGAGCCACTTTTCTCACCCTCATTAAACTTTCTCTTCAGCAGCATGTGGCACTGCAGGTAATGAGTTCCATCTGCGTGTCACCAGTCTCACCTACAGAGAAAGAGCATTCAGATGTTGGAGGTAAAAACTGACTTCAGAGAAGCCAAAGTTTGCAGCTGAAAATAAGCCTTTACTTTCAGAGTTCTGCAGAACTTCCAGATATTCCAATTATTTTTCCACTTGGAAAAAGCTTTTAGCAATACTGTTAACAGGTGGGCTAGCTAACTGGTGAAAATAAATACTGATCATTAACAATCAGCAATAGTTTTCTTCATCTTTTGAATTCTTGAATTTATGAGTTCAAAAAGTAGCAAATTACCTCAAACTAACAATATTTTTCTATGACAAATGTTTACTATTAAAATTAAGGAAGTAGGTAATAGTCAATCTTAGTTAACGATTCTGTTAATAATTATGCTGGAGAAGACAAAAACCTATAGCAACCCAGGCCCTGATTTGGCTAAAATGAGTCATTTAGCAAAATAAATGAATTTAAATATTAGAAACTGCAATTGTGAACAACCATGTACATTAATGCACATTAATGCATTAATACAATAGAACCATCTGAAAATGAAAGGATGACCACCTTTCACATCAGCATTTCTGCAATTCCCATCGCATCCTTTCAGAAGAGGTGAAGACAACTGTAATGTTGGTCAAAGCTAACGTTCCCATCATATCATGTAAAACACAAACCATCGTAACAGAATAGTACACCTGTTCAAGACCTGTAGCAATGTGTTTCCACTCTAATTTTTTATCTTTTTTCCCAATTTTGAAAACTAGGAGAGAATTTGATCTCATGCTCATACTTACAGTGATGTTTACCTAAATCTAGTAAATTATGGTTTGAAACAAATTTTTCATTTGCACAATTTCATCTAATTGTCTCTTGTTAATAAAAAAGTTTATTTAAAGCCTGTTCTGTAGGCCTTAATTTTTTACCCAGTGTGCAGCTGAAAAAGAGCAGGCTAAATAAGCCAATCTTCAGACACATAGAAGCTCATACCAGGAGCTTGCCTTTATCAGTCACATTTCACTCCCTTTGTTCCAGAAGAACTCTCATTCACTTGAAATTGAAATTTTGACTATGGACTAGAATATTTAATCTGCTTGTCAAATGGTGAAATAAACTATGTTGTTTTCCCTGACAGTTCAACAGCTTTAGCTGTATATATTTTGATGGCCTCTAGTATCACCAGGCTAGATTTTTTCCTTATTGTTTTCTTACCAGAATTTTCTCACTGATAACTTTTGATCAATCTTGCATAATAGAGTTCTCATGCATTATAAACTACGTTGAATATTCTGATAACTTTCAGAAGCCTAATTTTTCATATTCATCATTCTTTGAAGCCTTTCAGAGATAACCTAGTAGTCATTGAAACTTTTCATGTTGTACCTACTGCTGCAAGCAGAGTCCATAAATTCAGTTCTCTGATCAATAATAACAGGACACAAAACTCCTACAGCTTATGTCAGCAAGGTGTTTATTTAGATAGCTTTGGCAGAACCTGATAAGTCACTGGATATAGAAGTAGCTCTCTAATTTTTAAAATACATAATAATAGCAACCCCAGATACAAATTTTAATAACATCTGCTTTAAAGGAATAATATCTCACAACAGACTTTGGTATACATAATGTTTAGATGCTGCTATAGGGAGCTTCCAAAATACTCATTTTCACAGCCCGAGTAACCTCAGAAATTGTAGGGCTTGCTATTTCTTAGTGTGATAATAATACTTGCAACATAGCCAATCTTGTCTTTTGCCTGCAAAAATAAATGTGTATCACCTGCTGTGTTGGCATATCTCTAACTGCTAAAAAATTAGTTAAACCTAACTTGAATAAATTATGTCTCATTTTAGCTACAAATATAGGCACAACGACTTTATTTAACCTGATGTAATTGACTACACATGTTTCTAAGAAAGATATAATTTCAAGTTCTTCAATTATTATGAAACATTATCTTTGAAGATCTCAGCCTGAAAGCTATGATTTTTTTCAGAAATGTTTGAGCAAGCAACATCATTTCTGGTATTTCTTCTTTTATCATAGTCAATACATCTCTGCTTATCAGCACTGAAACACACAGCTTAAAAACACATACACACAGATAACACTTCGCTCACTATTTTTTCTGGGTTGATAAGAAAAGGAAGCAATTTTAGTGGGATTTAGATACATATTGGAAAAGCCAAAAAGACCTGATGAAAAAACCCCTGTGTTAGTATGTAATAAGACTGTGAAAATAACACTGTCAAGTTCACTTCATGAATATGGACAGCCACACCAGGGGCTAAGACTGTTTCTTTTTGTCTTGTTCAGATTTGAGCTTCTTTAAAAATAAAAAAAAAATACATTCCATTGTTAAAAGTATATGAGTCAACTCAGAGAGTTACAGGCTTTAAAGCCTCACCTTTTGCATATATTAAGTAGACACCTCATGAAGACTTAGAAAGCCTCATTTTATTACAGCATATGAACAATTTTTGAAGCTTTAAATTATCAACCATACCTTGTAGATATCTTATCAATTCCCTCATTTTAGGAGGTTTATTTTTTACTTGACTTCTACCTCTTGAGTGGAAATGGTTCCCATCCATGTTTATCTCAGATTCAAATTTTTGACAAACTTCAGGCAAAGTACCTGATCCTTCTCTGAGAATGAAGCTAAAGAAAGCCAGGAGTCTTAATACTCTAAATAATTTCTTATATTTTTTCCACATAGGAGGTTGAGTGGATCAAAAGAGGCTGAAATATTTCTGTCTTCCCGTACAATGTGCTGTTTTGTGATCTACCAAAAAGCCTTAGTCAAAGCATAAATTTACAGTTTGCAAAGAGTCACTCTAAGAATGTTAGGTTTTGTAGCTAAAAGCACCAAGTTCTCCACAGTGAGACAAAATTAATGTATTACTGATTAGGCGTGGTTTGATGCTAGAATTATAGCATCCATTTTACCAATATTGTCTATCCCTGTTTTTTGGTATACTTTTCCAATATTTATATGAAAACATATCAAAACTGTCCATACAAATATGAGTAATCCTGTTTTTATTGCTAGTTCTCTTCATTGTAAAAGAAACATAATATAAAGGTAAATGTCTCAAAAATACCTGTGTATGGGCATGTGCGTGTGTCTTGAAATCAGGCCGCCTGTGAGTTTTCAATATTTCAACTTGAGCATTAGTTGAGCCCTGTAGGTATTAGCACAGCATAAAAAATCACAGAGCAATAATGCAAAGTGTAGTTTATGTAGTAACAACTGTTTTTTAAGACCCATGTTGGTTATTCCATGTTAAGTTTCATCAAAAATGTATTAGGAAATGTTTTTGCTGAATAATATCATGCACAAGAAACCATTCTGTTGTGGCTTTTTACCTTTGTAGTCCATTTCACTGGCATCTCTCCATTTCACATCAGTGTTTCTGGACTTTCAGGAAGTTGTCATTTATGAACCTACATTCTTTTGTTCAAAAAGCTTTGAAACCACTTCATTTATATTTATGATTTTATGTCTGATAACATACCTATGTCATATTGAGTAATGATAGTTTTTTCTTAAAAAAGAGCAGGAATAATTAAATGTCTATTTATTTTCAAATAGCAACAGTCACCATGGTCAACCCATCCCCCACCAAGAAGACAGTAAATATAGTTAAGTAATATGAATACTAAAAAAATTTCAGACAACCTGCATAATACCCTTTTTTTCCATAGACAAAAATATGTCATCAGTAGTAAATAATGTAGAAAGCTGGATATTTTTCAGTTAGTTATTGTGTAGATGGTTGATAGCAATTTTTTTGTGTGAATCAAGCTCTTTTCAATAACATTATGCAAATGAGTTCAGAATAAAATTTTATATTAATCTAAGAGAATGTTATGCTAGAATGGCATATTCATCAGTGATGACTCTTTCATTTTTTTGACTTGGTTAAACTATCCTAGGATCTTTTAAATTGGATTATTTTTCTGAATTCCTATTTAATTTCTTCTCAATCTCCTTCAATAATGACCTGTAAAAATAGGAAGATATCTAATATATTCAGGAGTGAAGACAGGTAAATGGACTTGTGACTGGGCTGTTGTGACCATGGCACATGGAATAAACAAGGCATAGACATGTTTAAGCTTTATGTTAGAAATGCAGGATAAATACTAGATTTATAAATACATACATATTCTTATATAAATGTATAAATACTATAAGAATATAAATACTTTCTCTGAAGTGAACATACAAATCACAGAGCTAGTACTATTCTGTATCACGTAGGTCATCATAAAATGTGACATACATAATGAGAAAAAACTGTCAATCTTTATGTTGTTCAAGTTTCACAACTATTTCTAGTTAACAAAAAAAGCCTGACAAAAAGCTGAAAAACATGTGAAAAAATTTATTTAAAAAAAATATAAGTATGCTTTATTCAATGTATCTGCACTTGAGAAATATAGTAGAGCTTCATACATTTACACTGAAAAGAGAATTGATGGAAAATTTTGTTTTCATGGTTAGGATAGAAATGAACCTTTGAAGATTGAGGCAAAATGTTGTTGAGTACCTCAGCCTTAGTGTTCATTGCTACTAGTTTTCCACCTGCATTTCTTGAGGGTTGTACAAGTAGTTGACTTTTCACTTCACAAAAGTATCATTTGTTCCAACCAGAGTGGTAATAATAGTTTGGAAATATGCATTCAGTTTCCTTCCATTTGAGAGAGATGCACAATGAAACGTTCTTCAGTTTCCTTTCCTGAGAGGGACAGAACATGTGGAAAAACTGCAGGTCATAATATTTTCATTAGTCTACTGAATCAGCAGAAAAAAAAATTTATTCATTTCTACTCCCCTATCTGTCATTTAACTTCTTTTGTCTTTGTTTATTTGCTTCTGTAGAACTTCTAGTTGTGTCAGATCATGTATGCTCTTTGAGTTGTCTCACACTCACACAGTACTGTTTTCATACTGCATTTCAAATCTTAATAGATGCGTTGATTTAAAAGGTTAAATTCTTAAATGACTTTTTCACATTATAGTGAAGAATCAAAAATTCTAAACATTTTTTTGTTTCAGGTTTGAGTCTGTCCCCCTTATGAGACATCACAGGGCCACTAGCACACTTGATCACACTTCTATATCAAATGCCACAAAATTTCAGGACACTGGATCTGGAATACTGATTCAGGCCCAGTGTAGTGGCCTCAACTGAATTATTTTAGATATAAAATGCATCTAACCTCCGAGCATGACTCAAAAGCATTTATAAATAGATATTAAAATAAAGTTCACTCATCCCCATCTAGCTGGAATGATAGAACATAGAAATAATATAAAAGCAATATAGCAGAACATTCCTGGCATCAAATTTAATTCTATTTTGAAAGATTTCTGAATTTTACAATGAATAAATTCACAGCTTCTGTGTAAAGGGGATTTTTTGTTGTTTTTTTGGTTTTTTTTTTAATTTGTGTGTATGATATGTCCATATAATACAAAAAAGGCAAACTGTAAGCATCTGAGAGATCTCAAACCCATTTATTCTCCTTTGCAATACGGAGAGTCATTGCTGAAGTTCAGAAAGAAATAGGGAATACTGTAAGATGTTTGGCACTCTTTACTAGTTTATTGAGAGTCTATGTCTCTTATCTCTAAGGCATGCTCAGATTTCATGTCTGTCAACTTCAGAAGGTAAAAGGGATGTGGAAGAGAATTATGTGCTTCTCATGCTCTCTTGGGAACCTTGAACATCCAGATTAACTAGGTGTGCCATATATCTGATATTAACTCCGGTCAACTAAATGCAAGGGTCCTGCCTATTCATTTGTTTTGTCTTCTCTGTTTCTTTTCTCATTCTCTTATTCTATGAAATGAAGCATGTACAGGATAATACCTTGAATAATACCTTGACTTTGTCCAAAACCTAGGAAAGGACACCTCTGATGTAATATATATATGTGTGTATGTGTGTATACATATATATGTGTGTGTGTGTGTGTGTGTGTACATATATCATCAAGAAACACTTGCATATTTCTGTTAGCGATGGAAATTAACCTTTTGGTCCATTTCTTGGCCATAAGCAGCACGCAATTCTGCAGTATTCAGTGCTATACAATGATCTGATTCATTTAAGTGCCATTAAGTTCTCAGTCAATCAAAGGGCATATTTTCTCCCAGTTCACAAATTGTGAAGACAATCCCTCAGTTCATCCTCTGAAACACCTTTTTGACATTGAAATGAGGGGTCTGAAGACAGTGTCAGTTAAGATTCAGTCTGCTTTCTTTGAGCTAAAAAATACAGCCTTTGCATTGCAGAACTCTCTGACAAGGTTTAAAAATACACTCCTGAACAGAAGTTGTGTTACTCCCCTGCTTATATCCCCAATTGTGCTGTAATATAATACACTTTAACAAAATTCGCAGAAATGTTCTATGAGCGCCTGTTGGAAAATTCAAACAGACTGGCTCTGCCATCTGCTACTTCTGATAAGAGACTCATCTGTCTGTTGAGCAGGTAGTGGAGAGACTACTGAAAAAAAAAAAAAAGATAATGAAACACTGAAAACATGCTGTATCTCACAGTTACTTGTGGACACGCATCACCTAATTGGGGGTCAAACCAATGCTATTAAGTACTTAGAATGCATTGTGGGTTCAATTTGAATTAAATATGAATATATGCAGAACATTTGCAAAGTAAACCTATTGATGTAATTTGGCCACGGAACTCAATTCCATCTCTGTTTCAGTGACAAGACTAACAAGAGTAGGTGTAATCGTGAAGGAACACTTATCTCAACTGTGACACTCATAGCACAATACCAAAATCCTCAGCCTGCTGGGGGTACACAATTAAAATAGCACAAAGGTTTGCTCCATAATTACACTCTGTTCTGAGTAAGGACACCATGTAGTTGCAGTGTTCTGGAAGCAAACACAAAAATTACTCATTTCCTTTTCTTTCTTTTTTTTATTTTTCCCCCCAGTACCAACAGGAAAGTGCTACAGTTCAGACCTATTTTAGAACATTATTATTATTTTATTTTCCATTAAAGGTTGATACACATGTCAAGGCATTAAAAGCTTGACTTTTCCTCACATCTGGTTTGATTGTTGCATCCTTTGTAGGCAGGGGCTTCATCCCATGCACACTATTACAAAATGCAGATATCTTAATAAGACTTTAATCTCTTGCACCCTTTATTTTCTTTCATATTGCCAGGAAGACAGTCGTTCCAAAAGTTAATGACATTAATGACATCTGTTGGTTGCTATGCCCACTAGCATCTGTCACTCTGTGACAAGGTTAACTCTGAAACAAGTTTTAAAAAGTAACTTAAATGTACCCTTGTTGGCAAGACCTGAAGAGGGCATGGTCATGGTGAGGAAATGAGATTAAAAGGAAGACTCTAAAGCAGATTATAAAGATGCTTAGGATGGTGCTGTTTTGTTCACCATCCTAAGGGAGGACAGGGAGAAATATGGTCTCGCAGGGATCATGAGAGGGTCCATCATAGGGGAAAATGTGAAGAACAAAAGGTAGGAACTGTGATTAGCTCCAGGAATGCATCCTTAAGAGGAAAGATAAACTGCAGAGGAACAACTCTGAGTGGGATAGAAGAAACTTCTGTTTGAAGTGAGTGGAACAGAGGGAAGGCCCACATGTGAGGCAATGTGCTCTTCAGTGGTGTAGGACTCTATTCAGGATGAAAGGCAGAAGGCCTGGGAAATGGTAGACATGAGGGAGAGCTGACTGAACATTAGATACTGCCCTGCATGAGGTAAGTAATGCCAAAGGGACTACTCTGAAATGGCAAATAGTAGAAATATCGTAAGGAAGAACTCCAGGATAGTGAGACTCATCAAAAGACTAGTCAGGAAAGATTACTCTTGACAGTTCTCAATAAAACCCTTTCATCTGCTTTTCATTCTCTCTTGTCCTCTGTCCCTCAGTGGAGTAAATCAAGAAGTACTTCTCTCCAGGCTGCACGAAATCTCTATGTAAATCTTCTCCCTCCTCTTTCTGACATATTCTATCAACTTCCACATAAGGATTTCTCATGTTCACCTTTTCCACTGACCTGTCTATGTCGTTTCTAGATGTTCATAGGTTTCACAGGATTATCTGAACATTTCATGTAGTTTTGTGAAGTTTACAGACCCCTTAGACTTCATCTCCAGCTCTATAAATGTGACGACATTTTTCAAATCTGGAATGATAATTTGAAAATAGCAGTGCTAATCCAGCAAGTATTACTGATGAAATTTAGTTTGAAAAATAAAAAATCCAAATGCTGGGGACACAAGCCACTCTTGATTAAAACTGAATAACATTTCATGCACTGCACAGTAGTTTGGAATGTCAGTAGCTGTGGTCTGATCTCTCTGATTTACTTTCAGTGTGTGCTAAAAATTCAGGGATGCAGGTACTAATCAAGTGTCTGTCTTAATACTTTGGCAGAACTATGTTCAATCGATGGAGCAGAGTGATCTCAAAATACAAACACAGTAGAAAACTTACTAGGAGTGAAGAAAGGTTGATTTTCTGTATCCTATTGAATCTTCCATGAATTTCACTAAGAAGAAATCTCATCTATTTATTTGTGTTGAAACAGCTAGTTCACTTAAGAGCAATGTGGTTTGGTTACTCAAGAAAAAGTGTTTCTCAGGGCAGGTGAGAATATGTACCAGTTGAATCCAGTCAAAGTTGGTCATGTGGTTTTTAGTCTAAATTATATTTCTATGTTCAATGATTGCAAGAATGCTCCAGCATCACTGATCAGCTTTCTACTAACTGAAAGCTACTTACAGTATGAGAAATCATTACAATTCTTATGAAGTTTCTTAAATTTCTCATTGTGGAAAATTTCACCCCTAAATCACCATTGTTCTTTCATGAACACTGTTGAAGACAAAACTTTTATAAATAGAGGGGACAAAAATGCCTGTTGAGTTTCCAAAAAATTTAATCCCTGTTAAGGCAGACACAATGAAGAAAGAAGCACACACTCACAAGTACAATGCATATCTTGTTAATAGATTAAAATATTAATGGCAAAAGAAAGCTGAAAAATACAATTTCATAGAATTATAGATTTATAGAATGGTTTGGGTTGGAATGGGGCCTTGGAGATCTTCTAGTTCCAATCTAGTTCCAATAAACTGTCAGCTGCTACCTCAAGTGTGAGAAACTATATAGCTACATTAAAATCTACAAATATTTAAAAAAGGTTAAAAAAACCTTAAGGCATTATGTCCAGGAATGGGAGATCCACAACTTCCCTGGACAACATGTTTCAGTGTCTCACCACCCTCATAGTACAGATTTTTTTCCTTATATCTAATCTAAACTTACTCTCTTTCAGTTTGAATCCATTCCCCCTTGTCCTGTCACTACATGCTCTTGAAAACAGTTTTGCCCCATCTTTCCTCTAAGTTCCCTTCAATTTCCCACACAAGTACTTCTACTGCATTAGAACTTTGAAAGTCTATTTGCTATCAGTACAGTATACCGTTCCCATCTTTTTTTCTTTTTTTTTCTCAACCGTAAAAAATTCAAACATTTCCTTTACTTGATTATTACAACAACATATGCTGATGTGTCAAAAAACAGAAGTCTGACATAAACTTTCTTTGACAGTAAAACTTGATAAAGGTGTAGTTTACGTAAATGAAAAATGTTAATTGTCCTTTGTAATAGAAGTTTTGTATTTTAAGCAACTAGACCAAGTTTGTCATTTTATGAATATATTGTGTTGATGCTATGTTCAGACAAGCTATTCTATACACTCTATATTATGGGAAATCTCACAGTTTCACTTTTTGATTCCATCTGCTCCAAACATAGCAGATACTTAGCAGCTTTCAATCTTCCTTCTCATAGTTGATCCCTTAAGAAGTGTAAGTATAAAAGCAATATTTACCATAGTGGGAATCACTGAGCCTGCCATAGTCTCCACTTTTTTCTACAAATGAATTGTCTTTGAATTAGTACTGGGAATGACCCCAACAGTGGATCTTTCCAATAGCATTCTTTTGAGATATGTGGTACAATTTGTAATCTGTAGATAATTGTGTCAGGCTTTCTGCTGGCATGGAAACCTTGGACATAATAATTTTTCTTGGCTCTTATCTTTAAACTCTTTGTAAAAATTGGAAGGAGTTAGATAAGCACTTCAGTACCAGTGTATTTAGAAGGTATGGACACATCTGTAATAACCAATACTGCCCCTGGTTATCACCCTTGGATATCGGCAGTGACCTTTCTTATTAGCACTATCCTCTAGTATAATGAATAGAGGCTTATAATCACCTGAAAGAACACATTCATTATCTCTATCACTTTTTTTCACTGCAAGTTGTCTTTACCTTTCAAGATCACATATGTGACTTTGGAGAATGCTATAAACCCTAATTCCTATATTGTACACACACAATCAATGAACAGCAAAATACAGTTTTTACAGTTACAGTAAATGGTCATTATGTGTAGATATATTGGAATAATTGTTTCTTGTTTAAATGCATTAATTCACATTCAGTGAACAGTGAATAGTTAATTAACTATTCACAAGCATATGCAGAATATTTGTTTACATAGTTCCTTTGTGTATATGGGAAGGCCTCTTGGCAAAGTTAAACACCTTTACATGCATACAAAATTTCCCATTTCGATTGACAGAGCTTCATTGAATTATTTATAATTACCTTCCTTATTCCTTTTTTTTATGACTGGTTTGAAATGGACATGCACAAACTCATTTCAAATCGTGCGCTGCATTAATATGAATAAATATTCCAAGAGGCCAAGATTATGCACCTTTCACATATTTTTCCCCTGTGGAGTTTACTCAGCAAAATCATGAATCACACGATTTCTGATAATACAATAAGCAGTTCAGAACATTTTCTTTTTATACTCTCATGTTATTTTTTCTATTGCAACCTGAAAAGTATGGGATATAGTGGGAATAAAAGATATACACATATGGTGCAAAACAAAAACTATTTTTCTATTTGTTACTTTCAAAAATTATTCCATTGGGGTTTCTGGAGTTTTGCAAAATTAATGTAGCTATTAATAAAAAGACAGTTATTACTGTGTTGCAAACAACCTATAGTAATACTTGGCATTTTGTGATATTTAAAATCTATTACCTTGTGTTGTTTAAGAATTTCATTCAGTTCTCTTTTTAGAAATGGAGTGAGATAACAGAATTCAAGACACATGCTGAACTTTGCATTTTTACTCTATAGTTGTTAACTAGATACCAGAAAACTTGTAGTTCAGGTCTTAATTTTAGCGTCTGTATCATTTTGAGTTGAATATTCCAAAAGTTTGACATACCATGTTCCTATACCTTGCATCTTATGAAACTGAAGGAATATTAACGCAGCTTTGCCCAATTTGGGAACACCAAAGCAGCAGAGTATGACCAAATAGCAGTTCTCTCTCAACACTGCATTTGAGTATCAGGGCTGAGCACTAGGATAACATAAGGGAGGAAAGGTGAACAAAGTGAACAAAGATGCAGAACTGTGTAAAACAGTACTTTGCAGCAACCTGTCTTAATAAGCGTGTGTATATGTGTGTGCATGCATACTCTACCTATGGAGCAAACAACAAGTAATCAGGGTTCATTCAGAGTGTGGTTAAAAGAGGGTTAAACTAATTCAAATTACCTTGCACTTACTTGGATTAAACAGTTCACTTGGACAACTATTGGGGATCAGCTGTGTCTAAAACCTTAGCTTTTTCTTGAGTTGATCTTCTGTTGTATGAGTCCCAATGAAATATTAATTGCCCCAGAGAGGGAAAGAGAAAGGGTTCTTCTGATCCAGTTGTTAAACATTGATATGAGAGGGGTTATCTGAGTTTAAATGGATATGCGCTGGAACAACTTCATGAGAATTTTACCTGTTACCAACTTTACCTGCTAGTCTGATGGTTAAGGTACTTGACTGATTTTGAGAGTTCAAGTATTCTCATTTTAAATATTTGTCTAACCACTAAGAAAAAAAAAAGTAATATCATCCTCAGCATTCTTTTTCTTGTTCACTTCTTACTGTACATGCCCTAAATTAACTTTTGATACGTCTCACGTGAACAGAATTTAGTGAGGGGTTTTTGGGTGAGAGAGTTACATATTTTAATTTGGGAGTTATCTAGCTGGATGCTTGTTATTAATTTCCTTCTTAATTTCTGATTAGTGTCACTGAATTGAAAAATTAATTACTCAGAAAAGAATTCAGTGAGATCTTGTAACTAACATGCAAGTGCTTGTGGGACATCATTTCTGTTTTAATGCCCAGAGGCTGGAAAAATTCTGTTCCAAACAAAGATAAAATCCTGGTCCTGCTGGTAAAATCTCAGTCCCGTTAATTCCTGGAGACTGACTATTGAATTATGGGATTAGTACCTCCCACCTTCCTAAAACTCAGTCATATCAGACTGTCAGATAAGTAGTATCTATATACTATCCACAATATATTAATTTTAATATTTTGTGTCTATATGTGTATGTACACTCCAGAGGGCAGATATAACAGGAAATTGTCTTAAATCAGGCATATGCCACCAAAGATTACCTAGAGAATTAAAAAAATTGAAGGTCCCAAGAGCATAATTACAGTTTCTGTACAAGTATCAGGGTTTTTTTATAATGTACTTTTTATGACTACTGAAAGAATATCACTCTACTGTAGCAGAAAAAAAGATGTATTTTTTCTTCTAATCAATCAGCCTATGAAATACATACAATGTGGCTGTTTGCACAATCTACTCCAGAAAGCAGTTTATATGCATGTTTGTAGATGATAGTTAAAAATCTGTGTACTGTCAATGGAGAGATGTAGAAACTGCTGAGAAGGTAGTTCAAAGTTCAGAAGAGAAATGTTTGAAATATGAATAGCCCACAAAGCATGCAAGCAACATACCTACACATTCGACAGATGGCAGACCCATTAAGGTTGGATGTGAATATAAAAGACAGAGCCTGCATCTCTTTATGGTCCCAGAACACCAGTAAAAATACATAGGTATGAATCCAAAGCTCTCATGGCAGTAGTTGCATACTGATACCCCTGATAAATAAAACAAAAGTCAGTATGTGTAACAGTGCAGACAAAGTCACACAGTCTCAGCTAATCACTTAACTAGTGATCAATGTCATTTCACATAAAATAAGCAAAGATGAAAATGAAACATTGACATTGTGAATGCTTGATTAAATCTGGAGCTGATTAGGCTGGCACAGTTTAAATTAAAGAGTACAAGTGGTAAATCATCTCACTCTTAGGTCAAGTCAAAGAAGAGATACAATTAGAAAGACAAGCAAACTGCAGCCAAGATGATTCAGAGAGTGGAAATTCAAATGCTTGTTACTAAAGCCCCGACAAGCATTAGGAATACGGTATTAAATAACTGTTAATTTAAAGTGTTCTATACAAATACATTGAGGTAACAGGGAAGTTGCAGTTGTTTCCCTCTGTTTCTATAGTTAGAATTTTTGTCTATAAATAAGTGATTTCATTCACAGGGACAGGTTCTTGTAATTTTTTCTAATACTCAAATTTTCCCTCCATACCCATATATACAGACAGTGCTACTGCTTCTTCCTTTACAGAATTTCAGTGTGCTTTATTCTTTCTGTATATTCTATTCTACATAAATCTTCATTTCAATAGGATCTGGCTTCTTTCCACTACTGCATTATGTATTAATTAATATGCTTTAGTACAGTACAAAAAGAACTTTAATCAAGTGCAAATTATTTGGCTTGGTGCAAAAGCAACTCTTGTCGTACAGGAGATTGAGTAGTCTCATAGGTCTATTTTGTCCTTAAGTTCTGTGGTTATATCTGAAATAGTGGATTTAAGGACATGGGAGTGCTTAAAGGCTGATGAAGGAGTGTTTGACATGCACCAAAGTTCTCCTTATCCCCAATTCACATTCCAGATTTTCCTCTCATAAGAAATGAACTGTCATAGAATCACAGAATTGCAGAATCATTCATGTTGGGAAAGACCTCCAAGATCATTGAGTCCAACCTTTGACTGATTACCACCTGGTCAACCAAACCTTAGCACTAAGTGCCATGTCCAGTCATTTCTCAAACAGTTCCAAGAATGGTGATTCCACCACTTCCCTAGGTAGTTTGTTCCAATGCTTAACCACCCTTTTAGTGAAGAAATTCTTCATGATGTTCAACCTGAGCCTCCCCGGGCACAGCTCGAGGTCATGTCCTCTTATTCTGTCACTAGTTGCCTGGAAGCAGAGGCCGACCCCCATCTGGTTGCAACCTACTTTCAAGTAGTTGTAAAGAGTAGTGAGGTCTCCCTGGGCCTCCTTTTCTCCAGGCTGAAAAACTCCAGCTCCCTCAGCTGCTCTTCATGTGACTTACTCATTAGATCCTTTACCAATTTCATTACCCTTCTCTAGACATGGTCCAGCACCTTCAATATATTTCTTGAAGTGAGGGGCCCAGAACTGGATATGTTACTCAAGTACAGAATCATAAAGACTTTAATGAGATTCTTATTTGAAATAATTTTGGCATGAGGATTTTGCCAGTTTAACATCTAATGTTAATGTTAATGTTAATCTATGCAACCTCTAAAACTATGTCTGCATTGTAGTTACTCCTGATTGTGTCTCAAAGAGGCATTGAGAAACCTCATCCTACTGAAAGAGGATCTGAAAATAAGAACCGTATATTTTGTTTTATTCTGGAGCAATATTTTTTTTCAGATTTCCTGAGCCCTAACAATTGATAACTGAAATAGGACTGACATCAACAGGTGTGACATAACAATGCCACAACTTTCATAGGGACACCTCATGTCAGCAAATAATGGAATTAACTTATGGCACCCTTGCTGCTGATGGCACTAGCTTCAGTGTTGCTATCAGTTAATCTTTCCAAAGACTGATAGTTTTGTACTGATTTTTTATTTATACTGCATATCACTTTTTTCTACGCTTCTTATAATCTGTCCTGTGTTTGGTTTTCCTACTAGCCTTGGCTCTCAACAAATTGTTTTTCATCACACTTTCACATTTGCAAGTCAAATGGTGTGCTCAGGTTTAAACAGAGGCCATAGTATACTCTATTAAAATGGCTAACAACATCCATGGTATTATCCAAATTAATTATGTTCAGTTTGAAATAACTGTGATATCTCAATTCACAATTCACTGTACTGAAGTTGGAGTAAGTGCTGTTTTCACAGATGAACTGAAAAGATGGTTTACTGTTAACTGTAGAACTACTGACCAAATGCTTCCATTTAGAATTAAAGTTAGGTTTGCATACTACTTTCAGTGTAGTATGATGCAAATAGGTTGTATAATTCAGCTGGGCCTGTTGGAAAATCCTAGTGTGTCTGTTTAGCTTTCCAATTTTCTTTGCTTTTCTGAAAGACATACACGAAGTTTTAACAGCCCTTCCAGTGTAAAGCAATTGCTTTCCATGTCAAACAAAAGCCCTTATTAGTGTGAGGTAATGTGTTAGCTACTAAGAAGACGTTGGTATGCTAGCAAACTAATAAATATTCATAAATAAACTTGAACTAGGCAATGCACAGATTCTCCAAAGAATGTGCTGTAGTCTTAATCCAGAGAGTGTTGTAGTAATTAACAGATAAAAAGGGAGGTTCATTAAATGAATATGCAGTGTCATGAAATCAGAGCTCTGCATTGATCACTGGTAACTTAAAGATTCTTCCTTAGCTAGAATATTTTGACACCCTATTTATCATGAGTCCTATTTTTAGATTTTTAATTAGCAGATCACCAGTCCTTACCTCATTAACTTAGCTTCTGCAAAAACATTATTTCTAGAGATAATAGCTACATTAGAATAAACACCACTCCCAATTTCTTGAGCTGTAAGGAAGGACAGGACTTTAGTTTCTATGACATGAAAATACATTTTATACCAGGCAAATCTGACCTTGACTGAGGAGCATGTCTTATTTTCTGAATAATTTCTCTTAATTTTATTTTCCTAAACACAGTAACCTCGAAACAGGCACCTTTTCAAAGAGAACAGAAACATTTTTCTAATTTATATTAAATTTTAATGCTAGCCCTCTGTTTGCAAAAATGTTTGGGGATATATTTCAGAGGAAAAGTGTACCTTGATATGTGCTTAACATGGCTTGTTGTATATTTGTATGGATAGGTTTTTAAACAGATGGCCTTTATAGACTTTTTTAAGACAAAAAATTACATTTTCAGAAGTCAAAGGGAACCAAATAAAGACATATTTACACTTATGTTTGTTAAGTATACAGGTTTAAGAAAGTAATAAAAAGCAGACAATTGACAAATCAATGAAGTATGTCTTGTGCAGATGTTTCCTTCAATTTGAAGTGCCTATTTTATTGCTTATACCATTGGAAGGCATGTTCCACCACTGATGATGGGTAGGAGTATACATCATGCTATACTATTTCAAGACTATATAATTATCTCTGCGACATGCATGTTATATTTTCAACATGATGCTTAAGGCTTAAGGTTTTCCTGTTGTAAGACCCACCATTAAATCATCTTAATGTCTTTTTGCTCTAATATATGTAGCAACAATGAAAACATTAGGCTAGCCTCAATTAAATGGCCAATGAATTAGGTAGCTTAACAATATTTGCACCCCTGGCCATTCTATCCAATTAAAATTCCTATCAAATGGACGAATTGATTAGTTTCTTTAAGCAGAGATGTTTGCATCACGCAAGCAGACTAAATAATTTATATTAGAGCTTTCAACACATTTCAAATGCTGTCATCTCTGCCTGGTGAAAGAGTTTATGGCATCCTAAGACTTGCTTTCATTACATTCACTGATTTTGCAATCAATAGTAAGCCAGAAGTTCAAAACACAATCTAAGAAGGTCATAGTGCTGCCACTGAAAATAGTCTGGGGAAAGGTCACCTAATTATTTTGTGGTTTATGATGTTTATAGCTATGATCTGATATGTAACAATGTGTATGCAATCTCATTAAGCACTAATGCTAGCTTTGTAATGAAAACAATCTATTTTCAAACTTAAGAATTAATTTTCTCATTTGCAACATTTTTGATGTAAAAAATGTAGAGCACAGGACTTTGCCAAGATGAGTACACAAAATCTGAAGCTTATCATTACATTATTAAATTAATGCAATGGATGACAAAATGAATTTGTGGGGAAAATATAATTTACTATACTCATACTGGAGTATTTCAATTTAGGCAATCACACACATATTTGTAAAGACTCATTCAGGCTCTTTTTCAATGAATCATACAAAAACGGAATATGTAGTAACCTACTGTAAAAAGTTTGCAACGGGCATGATCTTATCAAGTTCTGACAAAATTTTTCAGGAACAGTGGTAACTTTGTGAAGAGTTAAGCAGCCTAATTCCACTGGTAGATCTCAGGAATTATAGCAGTTTTTAATGTGTCTAGAGTATCTAGTTGGAATATGAGACAACCAGAGAGGCTTTCACAAAGTGTATATATAGTTTTTATTTATACTTAGGTCTTTGTTCACCTGGACTATCTGAGCTGGATGTTGTGAGAGACTGAAATATTAAAGGCTCATGAGTCAAACAATCAGCCATTTGGAAAAGCAGCAGGGTGCTTTGCTAAGGCCAGGTTTGCAGCCCCCAGCCAAAGGGAAGGTGTATGGTGGTGAAACCTCTGACCCATGTAAGACAGAGGTGGTGTGCACCCACCATCAGAGGGTACAAGCTGGGTTTTGAGCCAGATAAGGGAGAAGGCCAATAAGAAGCAGAGACTGAATAGTGCTTTTTATCATGCCACTGTCCTCCCTTACACAACTGACTCAGTTGTAAAACTCCCTCTTCCTCCCCAGGAGAGTTATTGGGACCATCACACGTAGGCCTAAAGGTATTCGTCCCTTCTGATGGGGCATAACTGGCCTAACTATGCTGATGTGAGAAGCACCTGTTATGTCTTAGAAGGTGTCATAAAACATCAAACATCCCCAAAGTGCCTCCAGACTCATTTCTGGGACCTTCCACCAGAGGACTGTGCATGGTCCACAGTGTTCCATCAGACAGTGTAAAACTATCTCTCAGGGAGTTACCTGTGTGTTCCACCCAAACCTGAATGTATATTAACTGAATGAACTCTTTTTTTCATGGCCTTCGCCTAGCCCCAAGGATCAAGACTATGACCATCACTTTGACCAATGGACATCAAAATTGCAACAATCAAGTATTGTTGTTGGATCCACAGGTAGTGATAGCTTTCTACCTTTATCCTGTCTTTCTCTTTCTTTTCCTTATACATGTTCTTAAGCATTATTTTTATGTTTTTTGTATTGCTATATTTCTCCAGATAAAAACAAAAATGGCTACATACCTCCTTTCCGTTGCAATCAAATAGTTCCAAAATGAATCCTACATAGGGTACACCCCACCCAAGGGTTCTATTACCAGGAACCTCAGTTACACTCACCTTCAGGGGTGGATCATAACAGATGTAACAATGAGAAATTACTGCCTTTGTCTGAGAGTAATTTTGCATAAGTCATGAAATTTTCACACTCCATAAAAAATACTGCAGTTTAGAACACAAAACAATTCAAAACTTTTCAGATTTTCACTGTATTTTCATTTATGCAGATGTCAGCCCAGCTCCTACCCAACTCCTTACCCTTTGGATCCAAATATTCTGAGGTAAGTTGTTGCCAAAATCCTTTGCTGATCCAGGGCAGATTGGTTGTTCAATAGTAAAGTCAGCCTATTCCAAAGACAAATTTCCTTTGAAATGTTACCAACACATGCTAATTGAATTTCCACATATCCATGAAGAATTTGCCCCAAAACTGGCAATTCAGATGAATCTCCTGAGCAAATGTCTGAGATTCCTGAGCCTTGCCTTATCTTCTGACATAATTAATTTTTTGGTTTGTTGTTGGTTTTTTGGGTTTTTTTAATGCAGTAAGCTAGTTCCCTCTCTTCATCCCTGCCTTGGCACATGCTTGTGGGTAGCAAGGAAAGGAGATCAGTTTGCTCCAATCTGAAGAGAATTAGATAAACTGTGGTAATTGTCCTAGATGTGTGCTAGCACATCCTTGTGTTCTAAAAGCAGTGAGTCCTGCTGCATTCGCTAAACCCAGGGTTACTTTTGTGATTACCCCATAACTGCTGGCCTGTATCCCAAGCAGTTGGATGCATCACGGCTCCTCCATGAAGCAGATGCCTTTGTCCCAGGAGAACAGCAGGCTCAGGTAACTACCAGAAGGAGGACAGAGGGCCTCTATTCCTCACACCAGCATCAGCTAACTTGGCACATACTGTGTCACACATGCTGTGACAGCACATTTGTGCAGTGGCCCTGAAAGGACAACATTATAGCAAATGTGTTTCAGTGCCAATACATACCAAAAAATGTGCACTTGAGATGAACCATTCCTACATTTTACAATATCTATAGCAACACAGCAATCCTAGCTTCTATAGAGCAACCTCTAATACCAACAGCACAGAACTTAACACCTATGGCAACAGAGGAAAGGAACCTCAGATTAACGGTGGAGGTCAAAGTGTCACTACCAGTGCCCCTCAGCAGCTATTCAGAAAAGCTAATGAGAAAATACTTTGCAGGAAGCATACAAGGCAAATATATAAATAACATTATATTGTCTTTCTATAAATCAAGGGGTGCTGTACTCTTATCCTGGCTCCAGTACTGGTCACCTTGTCTTAGAAAACATATTGTGGAGACAGAGGCAGAGACAGATTGCAGAGGAGTGATGAATCATCAAGGGCATCTCAGAGATTAAGAGAGATTGAGAAGATTAAGACTGTTTACTTTGGAAATAAGAAGAGAGGACATGATCAAAGTATCTGAAGTACTTCAAGAAGTGTCTAAAAGACAGAGTGGTGTGATTGGAAATTATTCTTTACTATGTCTCAGAGCACAAGACAAGGGTTCACTCAATTAAATTAAAATGAGGAGGAATTAAAACTGACTCTTAGGGACCTGAGGGCACTAACAGGCCCTCATGGCCCTACCTAGTTTCCCAGATGCCTCCCACATTCTTTCCACAGCCCAGGATTCTATTTCAGCTGAGCCCAGAGACATCAGTCCCTGCAGCAGACACATCTCCAGTGTCCATGTCACAGTATCATTGCTTGTATCTCCTTGGCTGACAGAGACCTACTGCCTTGGTCTTCCTGTTGTTCAAGGGGTCAGTGAGCCTCATTACTGCTATCATCCTGTTCTGTGGGGTGATCCCTCACTGAGCCACAGCCAGAACTTGTCTCTGGGGCAGCTGCCTGGCTGAATCCAGCTCAGACCAGCTGGAGCTGGGGGCCAAGTTCATGGGACCTGACCTGCAGGCTGCATCTCAATGGAGCCCCATGAAACTGCCTGTGGCCATTGAGCCCCAAGATTTGGTCAATATGTAAAGGCAGAGCACAGCTCTGCTGAATGCCTGCTCCTGGCTGGCCTCTTCCCTACACAGGTTTCAGAGTGAAGCTGTCCCCTGGTTGGAAAGTACTGCCATTCCAGTGAGTGTGGCTCACATCATCCTCCCCCAGGAGCTGCCTACAGTCCCACAGACTGCCCAGCTTCTTTACAGGATGCTTTGGTGCCATGGCCATCCTTGTAGCATCATTGCTGAGCAGTGGTTTGGTTCACAGCCAGATCCTGGAGGGATCTCAGGGGCCTGTCCTGGAGACCAATCTGTCTTTCCATCACCTGGCCAGCATGACAGCCACCTTTGGCTCCCTGGTCCCCTTTCCACACAGAGCAGCCATGCTGTGGGTGCTCCCTGGCACAGTGAAAAAAGAAACACCTAGTGCCAAAATGTTCCATTAATTTGCAGAACTCACTGCCAAATGAAAATGTTGATGTGAAGAATTTAGAAGGTCTCAAAAACAGAGGAGGTATCCATTAATCTGGGTATCCACACAATTAATTTAACAAAACATTAAGTTTTGTCAAATAAGCATTAGACCTTCAGACTCCAACCAACTTCAATTACAGGTTGATGGGAAGATGAAATCTCTTGGAGGGAGTAGGTTGTCTCACAGCTTGCTGAAACACAGCAAGTCACATCCGAATATGAGGAAAAACTTTACTGTGGGGGTGACAGAACACCAGAACAGGCTGCCCAGAAAGGTTATGGAATCTCATTCTCTAGATATATTCAAAATCTACCTAGACACAACACCTGCTGTAGGTGAGCCTGCTTTAGCAGCATGATCTCCAGAGGTATCTTCCAATGTCAACCATTCTGTTACTCTGTGGAGTCAAACTTATTCCTCTGAACTTTCCAGTACTGACAACTATGTTATAGAAAATACTAAATAGTAGATGTGTCAGCTCTTGTGTTCATAACTATAGAACCATAAATTGGATAGAATGTATAAAATAATTCACTTTCAAGTGGTCTATGGTGACCACATGTCTCATATTTTCAATTAATGAGCTACTTGCAGTGCACTGCAGTATTGCAAGGATATAGATTTCTGCTGAGAATTCCTCTTTGATCTTTTTTTTACCCAGGGTCAGTCATTCTCCAGTTCAAACACTGTGGCTGTGTAGCTGGAAATATATCATGTAATGGCAGTGTGAAATGAAGCTGAAAAAAGGTCTAAAACCGCTTAGGGCTGCTTCCTCTCTCCACCAGTCTTTACCTAGACTATCCTGTAAATTTAGGTCCAGAAATAATCACACTTTTAAATCTCATGTTAAACTATCAAATGCATGACTAACAAACTGAAGATGTTGGAAATTATTTAACAAAACCAATGCTTTGATTTGAAAAATCCAGCTTAGTCACTGGAAATCACATAAGAGCCCAGATGCATCAATTGACTTGGCTGTACTTGACACTGGATATCCAAGTTAACTTTGTCAGAATGATCTCAGGTATCCCTACTGCTTATCCATATGACACCACATTGCTTACCAATATGACCTCTAGTGTCTGTCAGCCATCCTGTGATTCTGTGATACATTATAAAATAGTAGTTTAAAAATTGAATCCTTTACAGATCAACGATTTATGAAAAACCATCAATCTCTTTCCTTGAAGAATAAAGAGTGGGCACTATTTTTACTCCATCTCTGTCTAAGGCACTACTCTCATGGTACTTTCCTGTTCTTAAAAATCAGGCCTAGATGACAGTGTTTCCCAACAGTAGAAAGTTTGAAAAGTTAGAAAGAGTGTGAGTTTCCTCTATTAAAATGCATTGCTTCTGCCCTGTAGGACCTGAGATGCCCTGAAGGACCTTCATAAATTGTTGGAGTATTTTATGTTTGCACTTCTAGTTTTCAGTTAATTGATAGCTGTGCTCAGTTAAGATGAAGCTCCAATTTTCTTTTCATGTACGTAACTTCAGTGGTTAAAACTAAGTTTTTAGTATAAGTTATTCCAAATTGCATTGTTTTCCTCCTAATTGGCTAGTTATTAGATTTAAAAAAAAAACCACATCATTTTTGCTGTATACCTGGAAAAGCAGTTTGGGTATTTGGTCCTGTAAATATGGCTGTCACAAATGATTATTCTGTCAGATCTTAATCAAGATTCATTTGCACGGTTTCTTCAGGTTCATGTCCCTTTTATTCAATGGCATAAAATAGGAAGATAGCAGCATGAAGACTTCCACAGGTTTATGTGTATCATATGTTACACAGAAATAAAGTCTACCAGAGTAGACAAACATACAGTATCTGTTTTTGCCAGAGCAACATCAGCCTCTCTGAAAAGAGAAGTGACAAATAATGATGTAATGGAGAGAAGGAATGAGATCTATTTGTATTCTTACTTGCATTAATTAATGCTAGAGGTCTGAGGGGAGATAAGAATCACAGTAGGGCTCTGTGAGTGGTCTAAGAAATATTTGGCTTCACAAGCTTACTATGCTTTATCAGGAAGAGGATGTATGTGTTGAACTTAACCTAGAATGAGGAAATTAAAATAAAACATTTTCTTAAGTTGAAGCTGTATAACTAATACAGTTATGATATTCAGTATTTCCCAGATCAGATTGCTAGCATATAGACAGGTTTTGGGAGCTCAGCTTTGCTTTTGCTCATAGATAACAAACTTCTACTCTATTTATCACTAAAGCCTACACAAATGTCTATTAAATGACAGTGATAAAAGTTCTGAAAATCAGAAGCACATCTTGACAATTTTGCTGCAGCATTTTTGTCCAAGTAATTCTCTGGCTTTGAAAGTTTTGCTTAAAATAGTCACAATAAATGCAAGATTCAAATTAGATCTCTAAAAGAACACATAACAATAGTCACTTAACAGTTTTCATCAAAGAATTAGTGCAATCAAGACTGGAATGTTTTTACTTCCTTGATTGTTCTTTCCATGACCATGATGAAAAATTTCACTTTTTTGGCCTCAATAAATATACGTAGCAAGTTAGTTGCAAAAACATGTCAAAACTGGAGCAGGACTCGGTGACCCTGGACACTGGAATCTTGAAAAATCTCTCCATAAAGATGCTCAAAAGGGCACTACCAGGGAATAATGAAATCATGGTTTAGGTGGCCCCAGATCTGAACCAGATTAAATAGCTTTTAATGTCATCTTTACCTTGCTTCAGTCTGTTGTTCTCAGTATGCCATACTATCAAGGATCAAAGCGTAACAAGAATGCCTAATACTCTATAATGTAAAGATTTCACCACTGCAATGGAACTTGTGAGATACAAGGACATGACTCAGCTAAGCTATGCAGTCTTCTGTAAGAAGAATTTTTGTGTGTGCTTCAATAATAGAGACCTAGAATTTGAGTGACAAGTCCCTTCATAAATAATATCTATTGATTGAAAATCTCTTGTTGTTTGCATTCATTTTTATCTGAGTGCAGGCCGCAAAGAAGGAAAAAAAATAAAGAGGAAGGCAAAGAAAAAGAAAAACAAAGAAGAGAGAAAGGAGATAGAGATGGAGTGGTAGTTTTCTGTGAGATTTTTCTGATTCCATACAGTTGTTTTCAGTTGTGCTCAAATAGCCTGTCTGGAAGCTGCTTCAGAGAGCAGAAATGCTTTTCCTGTACTCATGTTTGATTCCTAATGCTGATTGTACTGCAAAACATCACATGGATGGGAAGGGGCCAAGAATAAGTGTGATGAAGGATATTATCATGGCTAGAAAAATTACAGTTAACTTCCAAGAATAGCATGGTCTTCAGGGTTTGTTTTAGACACTATATAGAAAGCAGGAAAGCATTGTTCCAATAAATTATTTTTTAATTTTAATTACTTATCTGGAGTATTTCATCTGTCTCCATTTCAAATGCAGATCATTGGTAGTTTTTCAAAACCTTTAACTTCACAGAAGCAACACATAACAGAGTAAATGCTTTTTTTCTTCATTACCTTCTTACACTGTATATCTAATGGGTCCAACATAAATCTGCAACTTCTCAAGTAAAAAATGAGATTATAGGTCTTATGTTTAGTTGCCCTTCACTTCACAGGCTTATTAAAGAGGATAGTTTCTTGTGGTGTTAGAAATTATTCAGCAGTAGTCAGTTTTTATTAAATGTGGCCCCCCTAAAAATCTTATTTGATAAGGAATAGAGTATGGTTTTAGAGATGTTACCTCAAGGAAAGTTCAGCATTTCAAATTAACAATTTAATCTTTGAAATATTACCACTACAAATATTAAATTGTTTAAGAGAAACAATTATAAAGTGGGTAATATAAATAACAACATATGGCATCACTGTGAGTATGAGGCTGAATTAATTCCTGAGGCTCTGATGCCATTCATAAACCTCTCACAGTTTATGACTGCAGCTGAGTTCTTGAGTGAAATACAGCCTTGTCTTTACTCCAGGGCTATCTATTAAGCTCTATGTTATTCAAATGTATTCTACTGTTGATCCTCATGCTTTGCCTCTGAATTGTTTTCCCCCAATCATTATCACAAGCTTGAAACTTTTCCGCTTAGTATGACTTCTCAATTTTTTCAAGAGAAAGAACACTTGTCAACAGAGATATTGCCTTATTGATGCCACAAATCACATGGTCCACTAATTCACATCCTTTCAACATTCATGGCTGGAGTAAAGGGAGCAATTTTATATGGAAAGGAAGATTTAGAGACATTTAATTCAGTTTTTCATCTGGATAAGAGAAACCAATTCTGGTTTCATTGATTCATGACATCTAAATAATGCTATTACACCAAAATGACCTTCTTGAAATTAATCTAAACAATAAACTCCTAGAAACAAGGCCCATCAGCCTATTAGAAACAGCACAAAACATTCCTGATATGGGCACCTCCTACAGACACTCAAGAATTCATACTACCCTGACAGAGTTCTTATAAAAATCAGAGCATCAACTGAGTAGTAAGAAAAGATAAGATATTGTAATGGGTTATTTTGCAACCCTTTAAAGCTGGTAAGAACTGGAATACCATTCTGGAAAGTTTTGGAGTGTTTTCTGAGAATTGTGTTAAGGATGAATGTGGCTTTACAGAGGCAATATCTTTCTGCTTCATATCTCTTTCAGAAACATTGTAGGCCTACAGTAAACCTAGCAGAACTCAAAAAAAAAAAAAAAAGGGGGGATATGAACAGTGAAAAACACTTTTTAACTGACTTCTGAAAGATAATTTAACACCCTGTGTCCACTGAAAAATTTCAGTAGGGCTTGCATGAACATCTAGACTCTTGATGAATATAACCTCTTACTGACATTTCCCAGTTTTGGCACTCCAGTTTGAGTATTTGCCTGTTATTTTATCATGAGTATTTTCTCATTATTTTAGCTTCTGCCTATTTTGGCAAATTAAACATTCCTGAGGACATTCTCAGAAATTTTATGTTAAAGCCAGCTGGTCTGAAATAGCCTACATCTAGGCTAATTCCTCCGAGCCCAAGATTTGGAACACAACGCCAACAACCTATGGGAAAGGATAAATGCTTTGAATGCTTTATCTCCCATTGTATCACTGAGAATTACCTGGGAGATTGCCAGTTGGTATGAACCAGCTAATTTCTATTGTATCAGCACATAATGTCCAGAACAAAGGAAATATTTACAAGTTTGGAGTGGGAAGGAATTTGTTGGAGGTAATTTGCTTGCATCTGCAGAGCCTTTCCCTCTACATTCCTTAGAGTAGGACTTTGTTTTTCCTTTGTAAGAGAACAATCCCAAAGCACACTTAGTCTTAGCGTTTCATGTTGTAGTTCTTCTGACTCTTCCAGCATGCCACACAGAGCTCTTGGTGTATCTCCCAAATATATGCTCTAATTTTCTAAACTAACTCCCCAAACCACAGAACTTCCTCAGATTTCTTCTGCCTCTACTCATACTGGTTACCTTCATTGAAGGTGAAATTAAATAGGAGAGACATCCCTGCGGCTGCAGAACTCTTTTCAAACCCTATTAGCTACAGGAGAATCCAATTCTTTTCAATCCTTATTCTCTATATGATTTTGGGTCTACTACTCTCTGTAATCCTTAATAGCATCTGTTACATTTGGGACATCTCTGAAGTGTGGCAGTAGAGATCATTCTTTTCATATTGTCTCATTATGACACTTCCACTGCAAAAAAGGGGGATACACATACGTCATTTGATAGCCTCTATATTCATATCGACTCCTAATTTGTCCTTTCTCACTTCCTACAGTTTCTGCTGTAGTCCATATGTACTTTCCTTGGTCATTCATCCCAGATCATGAAGCTTTGATACTTCAAGAATATCTAGACTTCAGCAACTGGAGTAACTGAATCAGCTTAGATATTGTTACATTCCATGACTTGCCCCTTAAATAATTTGTATTTTATAAATAGCATCTTAGCAATTAAAACTATACTGTCTTAGAAATCAAGTAAGTTGTGCTGTTAGAGATCTCACTATGTAAGGAATTTTTTCCTGCACCTCAGCAAAACTTGGCAGAGCAGTCAGCCTTAGAACCAAAATATAGCAGTTGTAATTAATCATTGCACTGTTCAAAATAATAGTCTGTATAAAGGAAAAGGTGATCATCACCTAAAAACAAAAGAATTGTTTCTCTATATGCCTCACAAATCAGATTCCATTTACCAAAACACAAAAAGAAAGTCTGTGTTTATTAGTCTGGATCTATGCAATAAATTCTAAAATAAGAGGTATCTTGTTAAGAAACATGAAAAAAATCACAAATATACCAAAATTAAAAGAGGCATATATTTTTCATGTCCCTGCCTATAATGCTATACTATTGGAAGATTACTCTACAAGTAGTCTACAAGCATCAATAGTATTAATAGGGTGATTAAGATTACTTAAACAGGCCTTTAACAAAACTAGCAAGTTTTCCAAGAGCAAGGATCAAAAACTTTATGGAATTACTTTTCTCCTTTGCTAGCTTGCAATGAATGGTAAAATTTCTTCCTCTATATTGTCCTATTTCTCCATCTCATTGTGAATTGCTGCCCAAAAAAAATGAACTAAAAATATGAGTTCATTTCTGTACTCTATTATGAATGTGTTATTGCCACAGCATGTAATTACAATAATTCACAGTGTGAACATGAGGTCTGAATAGAAAATTGTCCTGAAAACAGTATTCTCCTGTTAATTTATGAATTTCCAAGCTTACCTCTCAATACTGATTAATACCGTATCACCATTTAACACTCAGATCATTCAGCAGAACAGCCACCATACCTCAGAAGTCATGGCAGTGAAAAAACACTTAGTGCACAATAAAAATAAGGTCTTATGACAATGTAATTAATGGATATTATATCTTTATGGAATGAAGATGCAGGCAATAAATATAAGAAATCATAAAAAAATTTTCTACTGCTGCTAAGTGGAAAATTTTTAAAAAATCGCATTGTCAGGGTAAGAAAAAAATGTCTTTACAGTGTAATTTGGTACCATTTATACTGGGAGGAACAGTTTTCTATAGACAGGGAGGAAATATCTACAGAGCAAGAAAAGAATAAATACAGCATTAGCAAGACATTTTTGTACCTGTGGTTGAAAGATTTGTACTTTGCAGCACTGTGCACTCAAGTTTTAAAGACAAATCTGTTCCTATTAATCTGTAATGACAATGTCTACCTCATAGTGAAAGATGTCTTTAGTGAACTTTGAGGCAAGAAATTTTCTGATTTTCTACCTGAGCTACATTGCTGCAATAGTGGTTCTATGCAAAGGGCATTCAATAAAATTACTTACCTGAATTCTGTACTACATTCTTGTTGTTTAAGAGAGGAACATGGAGCTAGGTATTACTAAAGTTTATATAATTCCTACAGCTGAATTATTTTTTTCTGAGAAAAATAGTGTGTTTTTTAAAGTTCTTTTCCCTTTTTTCAGCCTTCTTGCAAAACACTTTTTTTTATTCAGTAACCTATACAGAAACAAATGTGACCACAGAGTGAGAAAGACCATTTTTTTATGAAAGCAATTCATAGATTATTTTTAATGGTTCTATTGAAACAGAAAATTTTCAGCTGTCATTCTTTCAAAATTCAAAATTTAGTTCCTAGAGGTCAATATCTGTATACAAAGTTTCTTTCAATTTTTTTAATTTTTTTGGTGTAGATTTTTTAAGTGACTTCTGTAATCTAAGATCTGTTTTCAAATTATGCTATCAATATGTTGGTTTTAACCAGAGATTTGTTACTATGTGTTGGTTTACCTATAGATTTAACAACAATGGCCTTGTAGAACACTCAGATTGATAAACATAATGTAAGTGAGGTTTAAAAAATTACTCTTATGGTATATCTCTATGACTAGACCTTAGCCTTTGTTGGTTGTGAAATAATTAATGAGATTGTTTAAAGCGATGAAATAACATAGCTCCAGAAATCTCATTAAATATGTTACAGTTGATGTGATTAGTAATCTACGCGTTATTTAAATGAAGCTAGTCTTACCAATTCTTCTGTAGCTATTACAATCACCAAGCAATAAAAGAATATGCATAGGTTTCTATTTATGCCAGCATCAAGGGAACAAAAAATAGTGCAAGCATTATGAAATAAAATAACATATTAAGGCACACAAAGCTACTCAAGTGTCTCTCTCTCTCTCAGTGATTTCAGTAGGAGATAGTTCCTATCTAATTTGTGAGATTACCCGTGCACTATACAGGCAAAGGTACATTGATTCAGGAACCAATTTGCTCCACTAGGACCTTGGCTTTTAAAAATTACTTTGCCTCATTCTAGGGGAAAAAAGTAAATATATACCATTTTTGAAGCTGTTTTTCTTTCCATGAGACAAGGGTCTTGGGTGTTTAATTACTATGAGAAAAGTAATACATCTATGGAATACACTCTGACACACTTGTAAGAGCCACTGGAATAGGTGAGATTATGGTATTTTAGTACTTTTATTTCTATTCTCCAAAAGCTTGAAATCAAAATGATTGTGAAGCGCATTTACTTAAGTGTTTCAAGATTTGGAAACTTTTGGTTCAAATTTAAAGAGACTTGTTTCCTTTTTTTTCCTAGTACTAGGTTTTTTGCCCCACCAACACTTTGTCCATTATTCCTGTCTATTTGCACATGTTGTGTTAACATAAGCTTTTTCTGACCTGTTTCAACACTGAATAGAACTTTCTTAATTCAGAGTTCAAAGAGCATGAAGCCAAAAAGTACTAAAATAACTTTACATACTGTATCTATGACTAATTATAACCTATTCTCTTCCCAATATCATGCTATGAAGAATAAGAATTTTTCTCACAAAGAGGTTGCTACAGAGACATTAGTTTTGTTTTGGTTTCTTATTTGTTTGTTGTCTTAATTGATTTGAACAGAGTTCAGCATGTAACACCAGCGCAAATCAAAGACAAGTTTAATAGCACATGCTATTCAGGAGTTTTCTCTAAAGCATCTGAAGTCTTAGTATAAGTGAAATGCTGTGATTAGGTCATAAACATTACACAACAGAGATGTTGCATTTTGACTTGGACACAAGCCATAACCAGGAATGAGAAAGTCACTTAAGGTCACCATCTCTGCCATGGTACAATTTCACTTGTACACTGGAGGAAACAATCTCCGTAACTTCCACAGCACTTTCCTGACACTTCGTCTCAACATTAGATTGAAGCAATAGACAGATACCACCTCAGTTTGCACTGACATCAATTTTTAATTTCTGTTAGTTCCTAAGGAAGTGTAAGAGGTTCAGAGAGTAACACGTGCTGCCACCTCCTTCTAGAACACCAGAACTACAAGATGCATCAGCTGGCAGGTTAGCTTAGGATAACATGATGAGAGTCCATTTATTTATAAAACATTATAAAAGAAAGAGTGAAGTGATAAAGCATCCCTGATTTGTTCTCCTCCTTTAATGAACCTCTAGATCAAAAGCAGTGTCAATGTACTTCAAGTTCCTAGGCTATATAGACAGTAAGTGACAGATTCTACTGCCAGTTGCTATTCACTTTGAGCGGTAACTTTTATCTTAGAGGATGCTATTGATGCTGGAATAGTATTTGAGATACTTAAGGATAACAGAATCTTGTATTAATGCAACACTGTTCCAGATTCAGTCTGATTGCTTCTGTTAGTCACTATGCATGTAATATTTATGTATCTTGTGTAAGTGATAGTAAGCAACTATAAGGCATGAAAATCTGATTTCAGCTATACTGTAATCTGTAAAGTTTGCAACAGAACAACTTGTTTCCCTTAGGGCTTCACCAAGGCTAGCCAGGCTAATTCAAAAAAAAGAGTCTCCTTTATATTTTAAAGTGAGGAAGTCTGAGAGGTGAAAGTCCCTGAGTGCATACTCTGAGTGTGTCTGGCAGGCAAAGCATCATCAGAGCAGAAGGAGAATGAACAAGGACAGAGTGCTCAGGGTAGCTGAGACCAGGAAGACTTATCTTGAAGCAGCCTTTAGAGCAAAGGGAAGGCTGTAGGCAAAACTTGACACCTTTCTTATCAATACTAAAACTGTAAAATTCCCAACATCTTGGTTTTGTCTATGCATATTTTAAAATTACTACTATAGAGAAGGAAACTAAATGTGAGAAAAAGAGAAAAAAATATAATGAAAATATATCTTTAATAATCCTGGTTAACTGCTTAGTTGTTGGGGTTTTTTAATTACATTCGATGCCTGTAATAGAAGGAAACTTACTTGGTCTTCTGAGGGGAGACTTGATAAACGGTGTTCAATAGTAACTTAGATCCTCCCAAGAAATAATCAATAAAGATTTGCAGCTTATGGAACGGCAACCTGTCTAAAATGTCTTTATATCTAATGGAAACCTTTCAAGTCCTGCTGCCTAAGCGTAGATACCTGTATGTAGCAACAAGGTAGAGGAAGGAGTGATTAGCAAATAAAGCAGTCAGATAAGAAGGTGGGTTTATTTCCTTTCCCATAAAGATCTTGATGCAAAGTATGTCACATTAAATTTTATCATTTGCATATTGTTTGTTGTTTTGACATATGAGAAAATTGACTTTATATAATAGATGGCATTATAACTTCTAAAAACTGCTTTACTTTGTTTGGGAATGAAGCACAAAATCTTTGATGACAGAGACAGATTTAGAGATCCTTTAGACAACGTGAAAATACATATCACAAGTTTTTAAAATAAGTGGCCAACACTTAAAATTTCAAATTGCATTTAAAATTTTGAAATTAAAGTGAAGTTGCATGAGGTACTCAGAGAAGAAAAGAAATTCTTGTAACAATAACTTGGTTACACAAATTCACATTTAGAAAGCACAGAGAGCATCACCTGAACAGAACAAGCAAACTCTGGTCAGTCTTTTTTTTTTTTTAAAGCTTAGTACGTGGGGTATTTTAGGGAGTTTTGCCTGTTTTTGATGGTGAAACCTTATTCAAAACTCAAAAACATCACCTCTTCTTATCTCAGAAGCTGACACAGATATACTTCAGATCCAACATTTTTCAAGTTCAGGTTTTAATAGTAACTTGTATTCAATACTTTCTGTTTTCTTTTTTTTTTTTTTTTTTTTGGGGGGGGGGATTTTCTTTTTTCTTTTTTTTTTTTTTTTTTTTTTTTTTTTTTTGGGGGGGGGCATTTCCTTTTCACTTCTTTTATTATAGAACACCTATTCTAACTTAGTAAAATCTCAGTCCTGACAAGATATATTGCTGTCTAAGCCTGGAAGAAACAGTTTCTATATCTCCATTTGTAAATGATAGATTGTAGTATACATGTTTTGAAGAGGTGTTTAGTTTTTCACATTTCATTATGTGAAAACTTATGTGCTGGTTTAGTAGTAAACTGGCAGGAGAAATGAACCCAACTAAAGAGAGATTACAAGTCAGAGTTGCAATTTACTAAAAAGATTACAATAAATACAATGATACAGGGAAAACTGGTTTTAATCCACAAAGACAAATGTATAACCCAGCATCCTGGGACAAGTGGTGTGAGGCACAGTGTATGTCTCCAGCCATCCAGTGGTTGCTTCTACCATGGTCAGCACATACTGCTTGCCTTGGTGGGTTTGGGGAAGTGTGATGTAATCAACTTGCCAGGCTTCCCCATACTTATATTTCAACAACCATCCACCATACCATAAAGGCTTCACCCACTTGGCCTGCTTGATGGTACCACATGTCTCACTGCCATGGATAACCTAGGAGACACAGTTCGTGGTTAGATTCATCCCTTGGTCACAAGCCCATCTGTATGTTGCATCTCTCCTCTGGTGACTGGAGGCATCATGGGGCCATCTGGCTAGAAATGATTCTCCCTTATGTTGCCAATCAAGATCTACCTGAGAGACTTTAATCCTGGCAGCTCGATCCACCTGCTCATTGTTATGATGCTCTTCATTAGACCAGCTCTTGGGTACATGAGCATCTACATGATGAACCTTCACACTCAGCTTCTCTACCCAAGTAGTTATGTCTTGCTACATCTCATGAACCCAAGGTTTCCCTCTGCGCTGCCAGTTGGCCTTTCTCCATCAATCTAGCCATCCCCATAGAGCATTGGCCACCACCCATGAGTCAGTGTAGAGTCTTGGCAACTTTTCTCATTCAGCAATGAAGCCAGCTGAACAGCTTTAAGCTCTGCAACCTGGCTTGATCCACCTTGTCCTTTGGTCACTTCTGCAACTTGCTGTGTGGATTCCTTATGGCTGCTTTCCATTTCCGGTTTGTCCCTACAATTTGCCAGGAACTGTCCGTGAAAAGAATGTATCGCTTTTCATCTTCCGGTAGCTGCTTATATTGTGGGGTCTTCTCAACCCATGTCACCTGCTCCTCTTTTTCTTCAGAGGATAGTTCAAAACTCTCACCTTAGGGCCAGTTTGTGATGATTTTCAAAATCCCAAATCAATTAGGATTTCCCATTCAGGCTCACTGTGTGACCACAGCAATCCACTTACTTTTTACTTTTTTCTTTCAAAACATCATACAAACATAAAAAGGACACTCCTACTGTTGACTAGTATATATTTATCAAGATGATTTAATATGGTAGTATATTCAACATAATGACAACTTATAGGTCAGCAAAACTCAGCTGGTCATATATTAAAGTATGTATATTTAAAATTTTCAAAAGCTAATTTGATTGGACCTGACATTTGCATATGGTATTTGTGGTGGTGTTTCTAGTTGACATCTGAAATTTCCTGGCTCTTTCCATCAACTATAAAAGCAATAGAAACAATTAAAAGCTATAAGAACAAGTACTTTAAGTTATATAAAATGCACTTCTCCTGTGTAACTTCCTTGTTCTTTAGGTAATTAGGTTTGCCAAGAGTGATCCACAATATGCACATAATGCCATTGTGTACAGATATTTGAAGATGTGGACCACATTATGTGATATCAATGTTTTAAACACTCTTGTAATTGCTGCATGTTGTTGGCATAAAGAGCAATCATATGGCCAAAAATAAAACACGGTATCATCACTTTTATCAATGTACAGTTTTTAGAGTCAACTTTTATATCTGCAAAAAACTATCAAACTAAACATGGCAGCATAGTAGAAAACTTTACACTACTATTCCACCTGTCCCCACAAAACAGAGGGAGACAGACAGGCACAGACAGGCTCAGAAAGAATAAATCACATCAAATAATTCATAAAGGTAGAATATGGGACGGGACGAGGGGGGAAGTTACTTCTGCATGAACTGACTACCTTTTTCTTGTTTATTATATAAAATCAGACCACTGCTAAAACACAGCTCATGATAACCCAACAGATGTAATTTAGACACATCAGTTTTATTCATTTTAATGGAATTTGGTTTTTTACTGCTCAGCAATTTGCTTTTGATGTTTATTGAAATCATGGATTTAATGAGCAATCTGGGTAGACAAAATGTACTCAAATTTCAAGAATATAAATAAGGCAGGGAATTGTAATCATTTAGAAACAGTTTCAATACAATTTTTGTTATTATCATGCAAATACTTAATTAGAAAAATAAATTCAGGTTTGTAAACAAGCTAAAGATGATTAAAAATTATTATAACAACAGAACATCTGCAAGAATAATCTGAAAAATACTGTTAGTATTCTGGAAGCTACTGTGAAATAGTACTTGGAAATCAGAAATACTAACTGAAGCTTTGAGATTAAACTGGACAGTAAACTATTATGATAGCATAATGCCTGTTTGGGGATTCAGTTTAACAAAAGTATTCTCCAATATGCTATTTGAAAACTGCTAACATATTTTGTTTTATTGTAGGGTCTTTTTAAAACTATAATCAGGAGGGAATTATTTCAGGAAATAATTTTAAAAGTTTCCCCTGGATAGTTTTTCTGGGCAAGGATAAAGAACAGTGTAATGACTGCTTAAAACCATCAAAAAAGCTAGTTAAATCACACAAAGATATGTAACATGGGAAGGAATGAAGTTAAGTGTAGGTCAAAGGTCTTGAAAACCTTCTTTGCTCAAAGAGAATAACTAAGCTATGGAATTTCCTTTTGGAAAATCATTTAGGTCTCATCACTTCAATCCACAAAATCAAAATGGGTGCTTTGTAAGACTTAACATAGGCATGAAAAAAAAACAGTTTCTTCATTATAAACTTTTAAACATTAACCATATTTTTTTTTCAAGTGTTTTCAGAGATGTGTATGTAGAATCCAAAGATACATGCTTACATTTTTTGTTTCTTCAACACACATATATATATATATTCACCTACTTTAGAGCATCAGTGAAAACAACCTGTACTTTTGATCCAATTTTCATATTATTTGAATAGAAACCACAGCAGTACTAGTATGAAAAAAGAGAAATTACATCTGAGAATGTGACAGCTAGAAACCTGCTATAATATAATCATAAATTTAATAAAATCCATATATACATAGCTATTTATCTTGCAAGGGGTTTGCTTTTTTCTCATTTCTGTTTCTTTTTTTTTTTTTTTTTTTTAAGAATATTGTTTCACTCCGTTAAGTGAAATCCTATAGGAGATTAATGGAATAAGCTTCAACTATGGATATTATATAATACTAGTAGAGTATAATAATATTCTCAGGTCAGTGGAAGACACCTTTTTTCTTCTTCTTCAATGAATACTAGAAGTTAGCTTCTGCAATAAATCACCTTTTCTCAAGGTAGCAAAACCAATAGGTATGTGGTCAAATGCATCATAGCAAATGCCATAGAAAAATGGTAGCTTACTCATGAGATATGATGTATATTTTATCAGCTTCAGTCTGACTTCTCTCACTCTGCCTTTATAACAAAATTAACATTTGATTAAGATTTCAAGAGTTTTTTACAGAAATTTTCTTTTTTGTTCACTTTCTGCTTAATATTCCCCAAAGTTTACTATCAGTGCATCAGAATTATTTTAAACAAACAATATGGCACATGTTTAGACTCATACAAAGACAAAAGACAGATAACTTTTCCATTCAACATAGAAGGAGACACACAATAACAATAGTCAGTGTTCACTGGGCATAAAATCAGCCCTAGTGGCCTCAGCTGCAGTGAGGGATATCAGTTACACGTAAAGGACAACACATTTCTGACTCAACAGTCTTTTTATTTCAGTTGTTTTGTCTCTATGGCTTCAGAACATCCTCATATGACATGAGTGGCTCTTGTTGGCAAATTGTAAGGACTGAAATACAAGAGAGAATTCCAATCACCTAACTGAAGACACTTAGATGTAGACCAAGCTGGTTAGGCTGGGTAAGACTAGTCTAGAGTCCCTGTATCTCTAGAGATACTTGTGGAATCCCTACAGATCACTGAGGGAATCTATACATCTCTCAGTTTAGCCCAATTTTTGCATCTAAATTTAGACAAATGTCATCTAACCTGAGCTATTTTATTCAAACAAAAGATGAAAATTCTTTTATAAAATTCTGTGGATGCAAGAATATCTTTAAATATAAAATATTGTGATATCAGCATACAGACTCACATAATCTCAGAATGATTTAGGTTGGAAAAGACCTCCAAGATCATTGAGTCCAGCCTTTGGCTGATCACCTTGTGAACGAAACCACAGAACTGTCATGTGCAGGTGTTTCTTGGGCAGTGATTCCACCACTTCCCTGGACAGTCTGTTCTAATTCCTGACCACCTTTTCAGTGAAGAAGTTCTCCCTGATGCCCAGTCTGAACCTCCCCTGATGCATCTTGAGACTATGTCACAGTGTCCTGTCACCAGTTGCCTCAGAGAAGAGGCCAACCTCCACCTGGCTACAACCTCCTTTCAGGTAGTTGTAGAGGGCAATAAGGTCTCCCCTGCGCCTCCTTTTCTCCAGGCTAATCAACTCCAGCTTCTTCAGCCTCTTCTCACATGAAGAACATATATTTCTCTGTGATTAAATAGTCAAGTAGAAAAACATTTCCATTTTATTGTTGTATTTGATTTCAGTCAGGTTAGAATAGCTATTTCCTTATAGAAACACTTTCAAAAGGCTTAATAATTTTGTATGGGTTTTTCAAATGTAGACCTAGCCTTTGTCTGACTGAAGACAGTTTGATCTCTACAGACTGTTTTTGCAGATTTTATCCTCCTTTTATATTTTCAGTTCACATGCAACAGGAACATGAGTACTTCAAGAAGAACCTTTTAAAATACACTTATTCTGTTTATGATACATTACCTTGGAGTGGGGGGAAAACAACTTGAGGAGATAACAATAAAAATTATTTCTAGTGATGCCTTAAAGACTGAGGCGAAAAAAACTCCAGGCAAATTTAGTAGGAGATAAGGAGAGCAGAAGCTTTAATGAACCTTCGGGCTCCAGGAATACATGTCCACAGGATCCCCCCTCAGTTCCCAGGTTCCAAGATTTTATAATGATGTCCATCCAATCTCATTCTGTTATTCCCCTCGGTCCTCCCCCACCCCGCCCCTGGCATGCCCCATCAGGAATTGAGTCTGGGGGTTTGGGACCCCTCTTTCATTGTCCTTGTCTTCCTCACAGCACATCTGGTCCTTGGAGGCCTTCCAAAGTTCCAGATTTGGTGTTCTTCTGTCCATGTCTTTATCTTGTGGTGCAGGCCTCATGGCGCTTCTCTGCAATTCTACCTTGAAATGGAGACTAAACAGCTACTAGAGTTTTGAGGGATTGATATAGGATGGGGTTGGTATGTGTAAACATTAAGCTACTGAAGTTACTTTGCTGTTACACTAAAACTACATTAACTTCTACAATCTATAAAATTAAAAAATCAAAAATCAAAAAGTCCTGAGGCATCACTAGCTATCAGATTAAAATAAACAATTATGGTCTGCAAGGTTTAAGGCATTTAAACATGGTAATCTTCTAACCATTCCTTTTACAGAAGTAAGTAAGTTTACTATACGAAACAGCAAGTTACGTAGTTTGTAAGGGTCAGCATTGAATTATTTATTAAAAAAACAAGCATAAAAGCATGCACACACAAAAATAATCCACTGCACACACTGAAAAATACTGCCTCACACTGCAAAGAAAGCCCTCTGCTTCATTTCACTGTGATAGATGTAATGACTGCTATGAGCCAGGTTAATTTGATGCAAACAGTAGACAGTCATCACAGAACCATCAGCATTCAAATATGCAATTCATAGTAATTTAATGCACCTCTCAGAAAACTGAATCTAAAATAGGAACTCAAATCTTACAAAAGCGTGTCATCTCTAAAACAAAGAATAACTCCTGTGTAAGTTCTCCTTAAAAACTAAATAAATCTTGTTTTCTCATGGGGAACATTAGAATGGTTTTACATTTTAAAAAAAACCAAAAAGTGGCCACAAAGTACAATACATTATCAAAGTAGTTTCCCCCACAATTACCCCAGGTTCTATATGTACTACTTTTCCTTAACAAGATTTCTGCACATGTACATATCCTGTATCCTTGTTGAAGAATTTACCCTTAAGAAGTTTTGTCCTCCTGTCTGTATTCCTAGTTGATAATAATATAATCATGTTGGCTATATCTAAATCACATGCTGAATAAATGCCAGAGTTTGAAGAGTGCACTCTGCAGCACAAAGTACAAAACATGCCTGAGGTTTATTTCTGAGAAATAATATATAAAAGCATGTGATTAGGAAGTGCATGTGTGCAGCATGCAGTATCTAGTGACAAAAATTATTCCTGAAAGTTTCAAGATCTTTCAATAGTTTTACTTTTATTTTTCATAGGAATTTGCATAGAAAAAAAGGGGGGTTTTAAGTGTATGAATAAACACAGAAAGCCAGTTATGGTCTGACAGACAAATCAGACAATTCAATTGTCACTAAACGGACTTTTTTCCAGTGCTTGCTGGTTAAGTAATAGCAAAAACAGAACTTCATTTGGGCACTGTAGCAAAAATGGGAATGAGGGCAAGAGAAACCATAAAAAAGTAGTACCCTTTGGAAGACAGCATGTTGCTGGGTATTGATCTCATTTGTGTGGTCTGCCATTAAATATACCTCAGAAAGTGAACCTGAATGCAATTTAATGGAGTCCAAATGGCTTTTATTCATGTAAAGTATAAAGATTAATAACTCCTTTGTGAAGAGAATCCCCTATAAAGACATGGCCCTAGTTTCCCTCCAAAGAGAGAGACAAGGTGTCTCACATAATAATAGTCTCAGACTAAAAACTCAGCCAACTGACTACAGTTTCCTGCTCTGTATGCCATTAATGTTGAGTATTCATGACATTTTGTAAAGCCCTGAGTCCAAGCCATATGCTGCCCAGAAGTTTTACCTGTATTTAAAACTCTCAGAGTTCCCACTGAATTCCTGCAGAGCCTTTAGTTCTTTTATACATTGAATTCATGTAAAGAAAACACACTATATACAGTTCCCAAGAGACTTCTTTTAGTTTAGCAAGAAAATAGGCATTTTAGCAAAAGGTTCACAGCAGTAATATACAACCAAGGAGAAACATTTTACTAAAGCACTCTGCAAACACCAGCTACCAGTTTAGTAAAAATACAATCAGTTTTAAGTTACTCAGGAGAGATTAAGGAAGAGGAAAGAGGGAAAGGAAGAGACTAAAAGAAGAGAAAAGGAGTAAAGAAAGAGGTTTGAATAAGAGACTTTTATAGCTACCAGCAAAAGATCATGCTTATGTCAGGTCCTAGGAGAGAAGACAGGCAAGATGAAGCTTATGCCCCTCTATTTAAATAGTCTTGCCAGATTGGCCACCCCTCCCAGGTAGGACATCTGGCTCACTGACTACTCAGTGGTCTCCAGGCCAGAGTGAGGGGTTCTGTAGCCAACCAGAGGCTTGAAGGGACATGGTTTGGCTACCAGGTGGGCCTTTTTGATTGACAGCCCAGCCAGGTGGCTTCTGTCCACTCTGCCATGGCTGCGATGGGGCTGTAGGCCTGGCCTCTCCCACACACACAGAGTTTGTTCCAACACAAATAATGCAGTGACATACTAATCTGGTATCTCACATATCTGCATGCACGTTCTAGAGCTAGGACATCATTAAGCAAATGATAAAAGTAAATCTGCGCAAAATGCAAGTTGTGTTGATTGGAAAGGCAAACATCTCAAGGATGGCCATGGTATTTTTCAAATTTAATTTGTTTAACAAGTTTTCATGTGAACCATAACTTTGAAAAACTCAGAATTGCCAATTATTTCTGTATATTTCAGTTCTGAGTTCAACTTCCACACATTTCATTTACATAAACAACATTTTATTTCTATGCCTGATGGATCACATACCTACAGTATTAGACTAGTACTTAACTTTGTTTTCCAGTTACATTAATTTTTTTAGCAGTTTACTTGGACATTGTGCTGACAATATCATCTCTAGAAAGTTGCAGCAACTGAATACTGCTGTTTCATTGATTGCTGTGTGACTGGGAAATAAGAAGCATTTTGTGGTTTTATACCAGGAAACAGCAAAATTACATACTACTTAGATTAAATGTATTACAAAATGCTAGGAGAAAACACTCAGCATTGAGATCCTTCAAATTAAAAACATATGATACAGCCAAAATATCAGAACTAATATGACTCATAGAAGTAGGGAAGTGATTGTCCCCCTGTACTCGGCACTGGCGAGGCCACACCTTGAATCCTGTGTTCAGTTTTGGGCTCCTCACTACAGGAAAAATACTGTGGTGCTGGAGCATGTCCAAAGAGGAGCAACAAAGGTTTGGAGCATAAGCCTTATAAGGAGCTGAGGGAGCTGGGATTGTTTAGCATGGGGGAAAAAATAGAGTCTCAGAGGTGACCTTATCACTCACTACAACTACCTGAAAGGGGTGTGTGGCCAAGTGGAGAAGAGGAGATTGGTCTCTTCTTACAGGTAACAGGCAATAGAACAAGATGAAGGGGCGTCAAGCTGTGCCAGGGAAGTTTTTGATTGCATATTAGGAAAAATTTCTTCACCAACACAGTTATTAGCATTGGAACAGGCTGTCCAGAAAATTGATTGAGTCACCATCCCTGGAGATATTTAAAAGATGTGTAGATGTAGTGACATGGCTCAGTGGTGGGCTTGGCAATACCAGGCTAATAGTTCGATTCATTGAACTTAAGGGTCGTTACCAAAGGAAATGATTATATGATCCTATATTTGAAATACAACAATTTTCAAAGGATTCCTTATTTCCCTATGGTTTGCAAATCTCAGTGGCTTACCACATGTTGCTTGAGCTTAGTTACTAAGGAAAATGTCAAACAATATCACACATTCATTCTTCTTACTGTGCTTGATAATTTTAAATATTATTCAGAAAGTTGGAATTCTGTTCGTTGGTAAGATTCAGATCATTGGTAGGAGTCAATATTTCTGTGTTAATATTTAAGATGTAAGTTTTTATACTTTGAAGTTCCTTCTCATTGAAAGTCTTTAAATGGTGTTTGTTTTGTTAACAAACTGAAAAAGACAGAAGGAAGAGCTGTCTGGTGTTCCTCGCTCAAGTTATATTTATTATTGTTGCACTCAAAACCTGATAATATAATATAATATATAAAAGCAAGAAAAAGTGTTATTTTACCTTTAAACAGAATATGTCAAGATGTTTTTGTTAGCAATCTGAATCACTAAATGTTCTCACTGATTTTTCTCTCATAAACTAAATTAATTTATTTTTAAGAGGTACCTTCAGCATAGCATGACTAACTGTACCAAGATCACTTGAAAACATTAACTTACACCTTTAGTTTTGGAGATTTGTGTGTGTGTGTGTGTGTGAGAGAGAGAGAGAGAGGTAGGGAGAAAGAAGACTGAATCTCTATTTTTCAGATAAAGCTGTTACAAAATGTAATGTTTCATAAATTAAAAAATGTTGAGATTATGCAGATGTTGTTTCTGATATCATTTATTCAAATGCATGCCAGACTGGAGTTGGAAATTTATTTCCAGTTTCTAATTATTTAAGACCTCTTGTCTATTTAAATGTGAATCATTACATTTTTTTGTGCCTCTCAGTGTGGTCCATTTTATAAGCACTGAATGAGTATCCTCAAAATAAGAAATTTAGAAGGCAGTAACCTGTGGGTTCCATTTGTTTGTTGAATGGTCAATATACTCTTCAGTAGTCTCTTATGCCTTTTGAGAACATCTTGTGAAAAATCAGTTGGGCTAAATTGTAACAAAGTTTCCATTCAATGCCTTGCAAGTTCCATCTTCTATATTTTCTCTTGTTCGCACATTTTGTATGACTAAATGAGATCTGAATAGCTTACCTTTCAAATAATCAATAGTTTCATTAATCGTCCACTGGTATTCCCCGATGCTTTGAGATTTAAATAGTTTTCATGAACAAAAATCGTTACATTTTCATGTTAAACTGTTTTAGCTCATTATTTACTGAGAAGTGTGGAAAATTTTGGCATCTTACACAGAATTCCTCAGGGTGCTATTACAGGTTAGTCTGTTAAATCAATCTCTGAAAGAAGTTTACACTTTGTAAATTCAAATGCCATTATTTAATTCATTATACACATAATTTGCAAAAACTTGAAGTGGCAATAGTATAATAGAATTTCAGCTCTCTTTGATTATCTAAGGAGTATCTAAGCTGTATCTATATTTAAACAAAAAAAAAAAAAAAAAAAAAAAAAAAAAAAAAAAAAAAAAAAAAAAACTCCCCGAAAA
>VXBX01006700.1:1405050-1426489 GCA_013400415.1 Scytalopus superciliaris | reverse complement strand
CCCACCAATTAGAGATGATTCATTTCCCAACTGCAAAAATTGAAGGGTTTGACAGATTTGAAATATATCTCAATCCCTCATGGTCTGTAACTGTTTCACTTTCCACTGGTTGTAATTCCCAGAAGTGTCAAATATTCTTTCAAAGGACAGCAAAATGCCAGAAAAAGTGTTACAAGAAAAATGCCTCTCACTTATTTCAGGGTGACACACTGCAAAGTGGCTGTAATCAGTGAGAGCAGCAATAAACAGCTATTGAAGCAAGCAATTATGTTGAGTTCTTATGCTCTTGCCCAGAAGAAAATCTGCAAATGCCAGTCCAGTGAGTACCATGGCGGTATATGTATTTTCAAATTGAAAAAAGCTGGAAAAAATCCAGATCTACATATCATTGTATAATAGAATTTTCAGTACGATGCTCAATATTCAGTATGATACATCTGATTATCTGCAGTCTATGCTCATCTGTACGCAATGGCAAGGTATGTCACTCATCCCATACAAATTAGGTCTTCTCATTATTACTGTAAAGTGCTCACACCAAATACACAGTGAAAAAAAAATAAATAAAGCTGTAGGAAAATTAATGGTACAGAACTTAATTGTATTTTGAGCCTTCAGTTGTGAAATGCTATGTAGTTCATTTTAGAAAAGATCTTTCTATCATTTTTCTACTATCTCAGAGATACATGAACAGAAGAAATTCTCTGCATAATATTAAGCTTCAAATCTGAATTTACAGTTATTTAGAAAGATTAACCAGCACTGCTACTTTCCAAGTGTGATTTTTGAAAGACATGTTACTAGAGCAGACACTGCTGTGAACAAAGTAGTGTCCTGATGGAAAGATGAATCTGGTGGTCTCATTGGGGAAAAACCCCATAGTAACATGAGACTTGTCAGCTTTCTGAGAAACAGAGGACAAGGTAGGCACAATGGCTCACTGACAAACTTGTCCTTATGATGGGAGAGTGCTTATGAGACCCTTGTCTTCTGAGGAGCAGTGTCAGGACTTTAATAGTTCTTTTCACTTAGACTAGTGTTTGTGTAAGGGGTCACAAACTTGTCAGTCCATCTCAAAATGTGACTGCTGAGTGTAGGGTTTGACAGAGATGAGAAGAGTGGTTGAGCCTTAGTGCCTGCAGCAGGTCAAGATTGCAGCACTTGAACTGTGACTTCATTACTCAGTCTCTGAACAGGGTTATGTCAGAGGGGAGCTAGGAACCTACACTGGAATCAGAGCAACTTCGCACAGAGAGATCTGCAAGATAAAATCGCAGGTTCCCTGTCTGAAGGTTTGAGCCTATCAATGGTTCACAAGGCTAACAAAACTGGACTTCTGTTTGCTATTGGAAACATGAGTAAAAGCTACCGCCTCATTGAGTTTTCTCTGCCTGCAGAGAAATGGGAATTTATTTCTTCTAAATTCAGATCTGGTTACTGTCACTCATGTCTTCATCATTCTGACACTGCTTTTCTACAGTGCATTTCATCTGAGGCAACATTGCTTTATTTAATCAGAAGATTCAGTGAACTGCAGTGAAGGCACTTAACAGTCACTTAACATGCTGACTTTTTTCCCTGTTAACTTTAAGCTCACTTTCCTTATAATCCATGTCCTAAGAATATCCAAGAGGTTTAAAAGCTCAGATATTAATACTAGCAGTTTGAAATATTACTTGCATATAGTATTTTAACATCAGAATCACAGATATGCTGGCTTGAGTTTCAAAGACATTAAGTAAAAAGTTCTTAGTCATAGACTATGACTACATAACTTCAAAGCACTAATCAGCACTTTACTATATATGTGTGAAATCTCACTTGCCAATTTACAGTGCTTATTTTGCTTTATGCTTATGTGAAACTGCCTTCTTTCTTACTGATGGATGGATGTGGAGTAAACAATGTCACCTTCATATTTCCTTGTGGATGTGCTGTATAAACAGCTTAGTGTTTTCTGTAAATTTATATGGCTTTATTCCTAAACAGAAATTCATTAACTTTTTCACTACTGAGCATTGTATTTTTAAAAATAGATAATTCAGTTCACTGCGTATTTCATAAGATATTGGGAGTTTCTTTTTAAATGTTGACTTTCCTCATAATGTTTTAATCTCCAAATGTAGGTTTCATTTCTGCAATTTAAAAAAACCCACAGCATTGGGATTTATTAACAGCGTAAACAGAAAAATTATCACATGGGTCCCTTTAACACATTAGTTTAAATTAGAAAATTTAACACATTAGTTTTATTTCATTAATAGCAGAGTCATCTTACTAGCATACAAGAGACATTTCTTTCCTACTGTAAGTGTAGAATTTTTCATCCAAATTTTAAAGCTCACAAAAATTCTAGTTAAGGGATGGTACTTTTAGTATGATAACATTCTGATATGGGTAGTGTAAACTCTTCCAGGAAAAAACTATGCCCACTAAAAACACCTTTTATACTAACATAAACACACTTCCATTAAGATTTAGCTCTTGTTTGTAGAGGCTCAATCATTCCTCATGCTGTTCTAGAATTATAGCTTAGCATGTACCTCTGTTAACACGCTTATTTCTTGAATGTAAAATATTGATATTCCTATGGAACTTGAAATTCCATATATATAGTTATAATTTTCTGATGATTTGAACTTTGTTCACTGTAAATTAGGACATCTCAAAACAGCATGATTTTCATATTGCTACTTATTTATAGCTTCCTCATAATTACTATTTATAGAATGTGACTGATTTTCACTATGATATAAACTTGTGTTCTTCAGAGACCAACAACAATTTTAGCAATGTTTAAATAAGCTGAAAAAAGGAACTGTTTCTGCATAAAAGACATAGATGAAGATGTGACTCCATCATCATTTCTAGAATTAAGACACTGTCTAAATATTTGATACCCAGGAGAAAAATTGAGCCCTCTGTGCCATCACTGCTTTCCCGTGGCTTGTCATTCAACAAGCCCAGCAGAGAAATGCCTGAGGCTATGATGAGATTGTTGAAGATCACTTAAAAGCATGTATAGTCCTGCCATCATCACAGAATGGTCCATTGCTTCTGAAGCGATTAACCAGCCAAGGCAATTTTTTCAGATTGGTTTTATCACCATCTTCTCCCCATTAAAAGAAACATTAAAAATGTAGAAATCCTAGTTGAGTTCTATCCTAAAGTTCTAGGAAGTAACATGGATATAAATATTAATGTTGGCTGATAATTCTAATACTGAATCTCATTAGTCAGTGGAACTAACCTTTCCTGTTCTTTTTTCTGCCAGCCTTGAATGTGACCTGTGTTATATGGCCTGTAGAGGACAAAACTAATTCCAAAACTTCCTCTTTGGTGAACAGGAGAGATCTGTGTTTGCTCTTTAATAGTCATCATATGTAGTGTTTCACAAGGTACAACTAACTAGTCTCCTTGGGTACAAAACAGATGGCTAAAACTTAATAAAAGTGATGCTATGGGGAATACAAGAACAACTTGTACCAAAACTAACTTTATGCTTCATTATAGGCCCCAGATGAGCAGTGATGTGAATGTGAACTCTCAGACTGCAACCAGATTGGCCTCTAATCCCTATAAAGTGATAAAAGTCATTAAACTGGATATTTTTTCTTTTCCACATCTGCTGACTCAGGAGTCTCCATTATGTCCTTTCACATATTCCCCAGAGTTAACATGATTTGTTGTGTCACTCAGTACTGTTGACTTCTGTGTTTCAGGGCTCTTGGGCAAGGCCATGAATAGTCTCCTCTCTTCTGAGAGAATTGTCACACAGAAAATACATCACATCAATCATCTAAATTTGTTCGGGTCAGTCATTAGTTTTTAGCTTTTGTTTAATATTATCATTCAGCAACCATGAATCTCTAGTGTTTAGGGTCCAGAACAATTTAACCATTTAAGAACATCAGTACTTCTAGAGGAATAGGCTTGGATATGAAAACTCAGTCTTTCAAAGACCAGTTTTGAACATGGACATGAATAATCTCCAAGTTTTTGTCTCCAGGCAGTTGCCTTGTTGACTCTCTGTGGGGCTTTGGGCCAGAACTGATGTGCTAACACAGGCAGAGATGCCAAAGATGAGTTTTGGCAGGCAGGATCCCATGCATTGCAGTAGGTAGACTCAGACAGCACCTGGAAGCACATTTCCAGATTCATTGTCTGCATGGACAGCAAACAGCTTTAGGATCAATAAAGGTAACACCCCAAGATGCAGCAGAGGCATCAGCACAGACCATGCTGACTCCACTGGGAGCAGGCCATCATTATAAGTAATTAAGAGAACTGCATCACTTCAGCTACTGCTGTGGAATGGTAAAGACACTAAGTTGAAGGCTAATCAGAAACCAAAAACAGAATAGAAAAATAAAATTCAGATTGTGAAACTAAAGGAAAACAAGAAGACATCTGGCTTAGTTCTGAGATTTCTGGGTCTGTGTGCTTCATCAACATACTGGATCTACAGTTCCTAGCTTTTTATAAAATACATTGCATTATATTCAGTTGCTAAAAAATTATGTCCAAGCACCTGAGCCAATTGTTTCTCTTGGATCTGTCTTTCAGTTGATACTTTTTAGATCAAAATGCAGTTTCTTTTTTTTTATATTACTTTTTCTTTCTGTTGTCACTTGGCAACTCATTGTTTTAAAATAGCTCCTTTGGCAGATTTTGCTTTGTATTTCAGCTGAACTGCTCACAGTTCTTATCAGTAGGAACTCTATTGCACACAAACCAGGAAGACATGCTTATTAAGTGTCTGCCTCAATAGGAAACACTGCCCAAACTACACATTTCAGTTCACAGGCAATGTTGTGTGGTAATATTTTTGGTGAGCTGCTGTAATTGGAATGAGTGTATTTTTGAATCCAGTCCTCCAAAGAATAATCCAGAAGTGCCATGCGAGTAGAAATGAAATATGTAATAGTGCTATAACCTTACTGCCATGGAGACAAAAACTTATGTGATGGATGGTAGAATAAAGTTCAGTCCTTAAAAGCTTTTGTCAGCATTGTCTTTCGTGAATGCCATCCTTAGCAATGAGGTTGAGTGATGCTATTATTGTTAAGACTCTACTAGTTTTGTTTATTTTCTCTAAGCTATAATATTAATGAAAAAACAAGACACCTCTTTTTTGAATTATCATTTTTTTCTCCTTATCTGAGTTAGATATATAGCCTAAAAATAAGCAGTATTTTCCTGCAATGTCTGAAAACTGTGTTTTGTCAAGTAAATAAGTATCATTTTGGGGGAAAAAGAACCTTTTACATTGTTAAGAATAATTCAGCAAAAAGTCTTTCAAGTGTTATATCCTGGATAGTAACTCAGAAAATTTATGTGAAATAAAACCCAACAAACTAACCTTTTATTAAGTGGATTGTTGAAAAATGTATTCTGTTTCCATGCCACGTGTACGTGCTCTAAATTGTCCTCTGCATATGGGCATTTCCTCCAGGTTCCATATCTGTGTATCTCTGAATAGCCTTTGATAAGACATTTTTTAGAAATTCTACATTATAAACATCCATTTTTAAGATCATATAAACTTATCTACAGGTAAGACTGGTTGCAAATGAAGATTTAGAAGGCAAGATTTTGCTTTTAATGCTGATGATTTTTCATAATATTTCTTCAGTTATGTAATTCCCATGCAAACATTTCCTAAAAATGAATAAATATTCTGAAATGGGAAAATTTTAATTTTACTAGAAGTGATTAATAAACCTGGTTCAAATAACATACATAAATAATAATAATATAGTTGTTGGACTTCCTTTTTTTGTGTTTAAGAGAGCTTGTTTTATCATATCATACAACTCAGTAATCTCAATTATTATGGATCTTCAACTATTTTTTCATGTGATTCAATTTACCTTTACTATATACCTAAAGTTTTGTTTAAACATTTAAATTACTGACTTGAATAAACTAACTCTAATGCCATAAAATAAACTAAGTAGGAAATTAAAATTAAAGCTAAACTGAATACAATTTATTCTATTCACAGTTTTGCTTAGTTCAGTCTAGTTTCATAGGTACAGAAGAAAAATCATCTCTAAAAGCAGTGCAAAGATTTTAAACATATGGAAGTTAAAATAAAGCATGACTCTCTATGGGGGTTTTCCCCATTAAATAATGTGTTATTTCTACTCATTCTTATTTCACTAAAGAATAAGAACAAAATCCCTGCATCCAGGCAGCAACAAACTTTAGCAAATTTTCTACTTTAGACTTGTGACTCAGGTCTGCCTGTAGTTAATTTAAAACCTAGTTCACTGTAGACTATATGATAAGAATAAAAATGAAAAGTTGTCAGCCCTAGGAATATCATAGAACAAGATTAATGTTGCATTTAGATATTGTGGGAAGTGTTTATTTCATTGATAAGTGATACAAAAGCATTTTGGATGCTATTTTATATGTGAGATTAAACCAAAACAAATTGAAATTGTTTAAATCAATAACAGCTATCGGACATAGATCTGCAATGATGTTTCTAAGCAGTCACTTCAGTTCCTGGGTTCAGAATTCTGGGTTATCAAGAGATGGAAAATGATAGATGGTTATAAATTATGCACAGCTTCTAAGCTTTCTGCTTTCCTTTTAAAGATTTTAAAAATTTACTCAGTTCTGACTCCTGGCTGCCTGCAGCCTATTATTTCCTAATCCAAACCGTGACTATGCAGCAGGAGAGCAGAACATGTTTAAAGCAGTTTCCTTTGATGAACAAACAGTTTCTTCTTCTCCTGTCCTTGTTGGCTGGGATTAAGGCTTCTGTAGGAACAAAAGCAGCAGCACATGACTCCACTGCAGAGCAGGGTCCCCTCCAAAAGCAGGGAGAGCTGAACTTCTGTATGCCCTAGGTATCATTTGGCAAAAAAGTAGGTTGTCATACATAAAGCTGGATCGATCGTTACATAAGAGCTTTGAAGTTTAGGACCTCTAGATGCCTAGATGTGTGAGTTCTGCTGAGTTCCATTATGCAGACTGGTGTGAGCTTGCTTGGTGCAATAACCTATTTTCTGTGTTTCTATGTATATAGAAACATAGAGAGAGAGAGAGACACCCAGGGTGAGTACACACATTTACAATCTATATAGTGTATATGAATTATATTTATCTATATGCATGAGATAGATATATATATATATACATATACATATATATATATATACACCTCTACATAATTGACCTCTGTGTGTGTGTGTGTGTATGTATCTTTATATATAGAGAGAGCATATAGATTATTTATTTTCAATAACCAAGTCTGGTTTTCTACTTTTGTTTATGATTTGGGTACCACAGTGTTTTGCCTCCTTTGTTTTCTTCTCTCGTGGCCTGCCCTTTTGTGACATCTTCTCCCATCTATTTTATCATAGCTGCTCTTCTCTTGGCTCAGCTGCTTAGTAGCTGGCACTTACACTGCTGGAACTCCCTCCAGCCTGGAGGCCTCAGAGTAACAGAAACTGCAGCCAAGATAAAGTGTACAGATATGGTTAAATGGTAGCATCCAGAAAAGCACTTAAATTATTATAGCTCTTTGCTACTGACACAAGTTGCTTGCTAAGCAGTATCTCTTTCTTCATAAACAGAGCTTTTGGGGAACTAGCCAGGAAAAAGCAAATGCCCATCTGAGTGATTTAAGTAATTTTATAATTCATATAAATAGTGAAAACACTTTGTAAAGCAGACCATTAATGTGTGAAGGAAAACAAGAAATAAATTTTCTGTTTGGAACATTCTGGATCCTGTGACCCAGAACTCCTTTCCTTCATGTCTATTATACAGTGTGTTGCTGAGAACTTCTCTAAAAGTTTTATGAAATCTGATGTTTTTCCAGATTATGTCTCTAAGTATTTCTCTTTTATTTTACCAAATTTTCTTGATATCCTGTGTAGAACTACTGTGCTGTCACATCATAGGCAAAATGATTTTTACAGCCTCTACAAGCTCCACTGTCTATTCCTATCTGGGAAGATACTATTGCTTCACTATTTTTCAGTCCTTTCTTTATACAAAATGGAGTCCACTTTCTAAAAGGTTATAGATTTTTTGTGAACTAGAGCCTTAATTAACCACAAAAAAAGTATTAGTAAACCAGGACTTTTTTTTCTTATGAAAGAATTATTAATCACTTATGCCTTGTCTTCCTCTCTGACTGCAAAAGTCCATTTTAATTATTTCACAGAATGAGTTCTTATAAATTAAACCGGTACACTTCTATATCTGTGTCTCAGATGGCTTCTCTGACTTTTAGTAGTGATGGGAAAAAAAAATAAAAAGCTCAAAAAAGTGATACTTGTCTCCTTTAAGCTTTCTCTGTAGGTAAGCAGTTAGCTTCAATTGGTTCATGGAGCCTGCCACGGAAAAATACTAAATCAGTAAAGTGCTACACACTCCATGGGTTACAGTTACGAACTAAATAGTTTCGTATCTTCCACTTATCCTTCATGGACTCCCTGTCTCAGAGTACATGTCTTTGGAGCCCAGCCAGCACACAAAAAAAAAAAAAAAAAATTAGCTCAGAAAATCACAGAGATAGATCTAGCTGGAGTTGGGATTAAAAAAGTTTCTTTTCTTCTTGGCTTTTTGGAGTATAACTATTTGAGAAATTAAACGAATTTATAGACAAAAGTCTTCCTTCACTGTAATAAAATGATATGAGGAGATTGGCTGTACTACTAACATTATATACTAGTATTTTCTCACAAATCAATTGTTTTCTTGAAGATACATACCAAGAAATGCATGCATTCTTTGTAACATGGAATATTTTATGATCTGGCCAATGAGCAAAGTTTGCGCACCAGTGGACAGCAGAACACATACTGTCCTTCCATGATGTTTCAGGATACAAAGAGGATTTGTAGCCTGATTCATGGTTCATTTGGCCAGCTGTAGCTCTCCACACAAGACCTACCCAAACATCATGAACTTTATAAGCTGAGAAAGACCTGTACTTCCAGGAGTCCGTTCATGTGCTCTAAGTAAACCACAACAGCCCCAATGAAAATGTTATACTTTTCTAACTATATAGTGAGTCCAGGGTGACTAATTTGAACAAAGATGTGCACATTGTAGCTTTCTAAAATAAAAGACTATCTAAATGTAGATCAAATGAACCCCATCTGTGAAGTTCAAAGAAAGTGAAAGTGTTTTAAACATAGCTTTACACATCTCATAAATATACTTCCAGTACATCTTTCTGTTGATGAGTCTTGAGTTTACTGGTAGCAGAGATTTTTCTCCTTCTCTGACTGTTTTCTCCTGTATGTTAATGGAAGTTCATATTTGCTTTTCAAAACATTAGACCTGTAACCTCTTCCCTAAAAATAACTAGGCAATAGATATCTACACAGTTCCCAAAACTGGCCAACTGCCTTCCAATTTCAGGACATCTTTTCCAGAACAGACAGAAATTTCCTACCAAATTAATCCCTCACCAGCTGGGTAACAGGTGGCAGCAGAGATGACTGTCTCATTTATCAGGTCTTCTGTCAGCTGATACTGGCATGATGTCACTGAGGCTTATTTGAAATTATTTTATAGGATTCTTTGCCTACACTAACAAAGCAGAATACTTTCTCATGTTTTCATCTATGCATTTGCTCCTCCTTCATAGTTTCTCTTTCTTGGTGGAACTGAACCACAGCCTTTGCTCAGCTCCTGTCTTGCTGCCCTGTCTTTTACTGAGAAAAAAAGCTAGCTAGCTCCTACCCATGTCTTAGCCATTGCACTATGTGGTTTATTCTCACATTGTCATGAAATAACATGAATCTAACCTTTACTTTTTCTTTGTTCATAGAGGGCACAAAAGAAAAACCTTAAAAAGGAAAAAGAGGCTGTGGTTTGATTTCAGTTTGGGAATGCTAATACAGATCCATGGAGGAAGCTATATGAAGTTCAGACTTAACCAGAGATAGTGGTGTTTTACAGAAAGTGTGAAAATACAAGAACTATCCTGAATAAAATTATTGAAACATGATTTGGTGGAGGTTAGTAACTTCATTGGTGAAGGGTTAAATTATGTGCATGTATAGAGAATTTCTCCTTCTCTAACTCTAGTTGCCTAAAAACTGGGTACCTAGGATGCCCTGTTTGTTTCAAGCTCCTTTTAACACCAATGAAAAGGAGAAGAGGTGTCCACAGAGTAGTTCTTTCTGTTCAGAGGTACATGAGGGAAGTCATTAGCATAAGGCAAGAAACAAAGTAATGCAGTAGCACAACCTAAAGTTCAAAAGCAAAATATCAAATATCTTTTGTATATGACATCATCCACAGACAGCAAAGTGACCATTTTCTTTTGGAATAAAAGCACACTCACATACCTCCCTGTATGAGGTATTAACTTTGAAAAGACTGAGTTGTAAACTATAACCCAGTCCTAAAGTTTGAGCAACTTCAATGGAAACCAAGTTGAAGTCCCCATTTCAAAATCAGTCTCTCAAGTAATTCTAAGGACATCTGTCTCCATTAGCTTATGAAGTTTTTATTAGTTTAAAGAATCCTCCACATCTGCTGTTATTCTAACTTACTGTTCAGTATCAAGTGATCTGCAAGGTTTTCACACAGATGCAAAAAGTGTTGCAATTTTTCAGCATTTGCATGACCTGTAAGGTCATTGTTTAATCTCTGATGGTTTTACTGTTGATAACTCTGTACAGCACTATCACAATACAGAGAAGCAGATCTGCAAGCATGTAAATGAAGTAATTTCTCACTTCAATGCTCTTCTTTCCTTCCAAGTGAGCGGTTCAGAGGAAGAACTTTAAAAAAATAATCACTTAGCACTATGTATAGCAGACATGTGCTTAATTCTGTTATTCATGCCACACTATCAATCACTGATTCCTCACTGAAATTTAATTGAAGAATGTCACTTTTCTTTATATATTACCCATCTATCTTAAATATTGAATCATTATTTTATGTGAATTCTCCTATACAGTGTACACATGCAAATGCTTGCAGGGTTCTGTTTGACTGTCTTAGCACAGAGATCTATTTTCAGTTCAGATCATCAAATGTTTGTGTTTTCTTGTCTCTTAGAGTCTCTCAGTATTCCAGGGAGGTTACTGACAATTACCTGGGGGTTTAACTTTGTTACAGAAAAATCTCAATCAAACGGTTGGAAGTTGCATTTAAGACATCCTTGTGCAATAGTGTCAACAGGGGACCAGTAATAATAATTTGGTGTCAGAAAATCTATAAAACACATTAAGCTGGTTTCAGTACCACTTTTTTTTCCTAAGTCTTGTTACATTCAAAATTGAAGTCACAGAGAGAAATCAAAAATCTGGGAACAGTGCTTACCTGAAAGGCTTTATTCATAAGAACTTATAAACAAAAGGTTTAAGATTCAGCATCCAAACTAAGCTTTACTAGTTCTGTAAACACTATTGATTTCTCACAGATTCCTGAGAAATATTTAATCCAAACTCTATTTGTCCTATGAAAATGAAGTGTCGGAGTTGATCCATATTTTCGCTTTACAATATTGAGGTCCATAGGTTAATACACTAAGCAAACTGCAGACTCTTGGGGTTTTATTCACTTTGCAGGCTATGGGAAAGACAGGCATTTATTTTTTTTCCATCACATGGTTTTGCAGCAGAAGTATTTGTCCTGCATTGAATTTAAATATCTGGTTCTGCATTGCAGTAATATTCAATACCCTGTTTAAGTTGCATTCTTTTTTTGAGATGAAAGCTTAGGCTGTGATATGAGCATTTTCATTTCACTGCAGAATTTCAGGATTCTGCAAGGAAAAAAAAGGTCACTACCAGTTTCTCTAAGTTTTGGCTGGTTTTTTTTTCAGGTGTCATCATAGTAGCCTATAAAGAAATGCTCTTTTCCTAAGAGAAAGCCCAGAGAAAGATAAATATTTAAAGCTACATTTCCAAAATAAAAAAGTTATTTGGGATTTGGCATCAATGAACAATTCTTCTTTTATTTAGCTTAAAGCGGGATACACATTATTCCAATTCTAGCTAAGCCTTATTTATAAACTATTAATGGTTACATTTGCATTTTCATCAGGAAGAAAAAAGACAGTCATTGCATAGATCTTTCTCTAGACACTGATATATTATTTAATTAAATATAGTTTATTATTTTGCACAGGATATCTGCACAGTTTTGGTGAGAAACAAGAATAATTGCACAATAATTGTGCAATGGTTATATTTATCTGAATCACGTTACTATTTTTCTGTATTAGCACATTATCTGTGATACAAGCATATACACAAGTTTAACCTTCTTATGACCCAACAAGATATTATCTAACAAGAAATATTTATTGTTTTCTGTGTTGATTTATGTAGCCGGTTTAAGGGGGTTTTTTTGATTTATACTCATGACTATAGGGCCTGATTATGGATCTGTAAAGGTCATGCCCCAGTAAGTTAATTTGGTACCTATATAGCCTCTCATTCTTGACTGTGGGATGCCATGACAGAAAGATATTACATTGAATTAAAAATATTTTCTTCAAAATAGGGCATTATTTATTCATTTAAAAGTAGAAAGTGTGCAAAGTAATGGATAAAATCAATAAAGGACTATATGTATCTTTGTCCCCACCAGCTCCACTATGTTTTCAGATTTACCTTTTCAGAGGTGCCTGAAGGAAACTGTCCATTTGTTTCTGACAGGTGTCATTGCCCTGTGTCAGTATTTTCTGATATACTACATGTATCCAACAACATCACCCCTTTCAAACCAACACCCTTAAGGGACCCGTGTACTCTGAGTCTATACGTTAGTTGAGAAATGCATTGTTTGCTGGACTTTGCATTGCCAGGCGGTCAGCAGTCAAGAGTTTTCCTCAAAAAATCCTTGATTCTCCTGTATGACACTACTTGCATTTGGCTCCTATTTTGTTTCCTGTGGAATTTCTTTCTTGGTCCTTGCCTTTTGATTTATCACCGTGCATTTAGTCAGGCTAATACTTGATAGGTAAACTGAGGTTTAGAACTTATGTTTAAACTAACACTCATATAAGTCTTTTTCCTCCAAAAGAAGCTGACAGGTGGCATTTAAGTTCATGCAATCATATAGGAAGAACGAAAGGATAATGAAAGACACATTCTGCAAGTATGACGGATCAGTGTTTTCAATCATGGAAAATTTGTAATTATCTGCAGTTCAGCAAAAGTAGCTTATATTGTCTTGCAGACTCACCAAAGAATTTTCCATCTCCCTCAAAATGTTCTTGTTGATTTTTAGGCCAATGCAGACTAACACAGGTAAAGGTTCCTGCCTTACTCAAGGGAGGATGCAAATAGTCACGGCTCTAAAACAGCATGATTGTTTAATAGGAACCTGTAAAAACTAGGAAGGTACTCAGAAAGGAGAGAATGAACACACAGGCTGACAACAGTCATTACGAAAACTTTGTTTTTTGCAGGAGGGGCATGGCTGGAAGGAGACTGTAAAATACTCTTTAGAAGTGAGGCAGGACAGAATGTAATGGGCTTCGGTATCCACCCTTGTGGGAGTTCAGTTATTTGAGATAAGACATGAGTATGGGATAAAAAAAATGAAGGTCTACTAAGTTAGGTGATCTGAAAAATAGGTGAGAAAATTGAAAATCAATCTTCCTCTTCATATCCAAAGAAGGGAATGTGAAGAATGCATGAAGGGGTGCAGTATAGGAAGTGGTTTATAGATTAAACTGTTGAAGTAGTGGCGCTACCTTTTGAGCAAGTTGCAAAGGAGAAAGCAGACCTACCAAGTGTCTTTGGAGGAGGAAATTAAAATAATTTAGTTTTGTGATCACAAGGAACATATCATTGACAGAGCTTTCTCATATAAAAGTACAACCTCAAGGTAATCTCTTATATTTTATCTGATATATGACTCCCCATGGAAAGAAACCCTTGGAAATTAGTATTTTTTACTAGATTTTCTCCAAAGTATGTATGTTTTTAGCAAATACAGATGCAAAAGAAGAGCAGATTTTTCAAAGTAGATGTCCTGTATCCAAAAGCAAGGCTTCTGTACTTCTATGTGTAATGACAAAAATGTTGCCTGAATATGCCTATAATAATTTTTTCTTTTTTTTTTTTTTTAAAAAGTAATATGGTTCAAGTCTTGGTATGCTTGCTTACCAATACTTTCTACCAATGGTTGTGAAGCTATAGTGGTGATCAACTTATCTGACATTTTTTGGAAACTATGAGAACTTATCTACTGGTATGAATGAAGAAGTAGGTGTCACATTCAGTGATAGTCTTCAGGTTTCATTCCTCTATTATACAACAAATTCAACTTCATAGTTTCTGTTATTCCTTTATAACCTTGTTTGTTATTAGATTCTTGAGCCTATCTGTATTTTTGATCCATATGTTTGGTAACCACCCTCACAGACAATTGTTTTTATATGAAATCAGGTCAGATTCAATCTAATTTACTGGAGTCCCCAGCACAGGAAGGACACTGACCTGTTGGAGTGAGTCCAGAGGAGGACCACCAAGACGATTAGAGAGATGAAGCACCTCTTCTGTGAGGAAAGGTAGAGAGAACTGGAATTGTTCTACCTGGAAAAGAGAAGGCTTTAGGGTGACCTATTTGTGGCCTGCCAGTACCTGAAGAGAGCCTACAAAAAAGATAGGGAGGGATTATTTACAAGGGCATCTAGTGACAGGACAAAGTATAATGGCTTCAAACTGAAAGTGAGTGGATTAGATATCAGGAAGAAATTATTTACTGTGAGGGTGGTGAGGTCCAGAGAAGCTCAGGATGTCCCATCTCTGGAAATGTGTAAGGCCAAGATGGATGAGTCTCTGAGTAACTTGGTCTAGTAGAAAGTGTATCTGCCCATGGCAGGGAGGTTGGAACTAGATGATCTCTAAGGTCCCTTCCAGCCCAAACTGTTCTGTGATTCTATGATTCAGTGATCTATGTTTATAACTTCTCAAATGCTCTGGATCTTTTACAAAAACACAATAAATTTCAAATTACAAATTATGCATATTACAAATGCTCTGTCTTATATTTATCAACTTAATTTTAAGTTGAGATACGTAAAAATAAAAATTCAATAATAAGTCTTTCACACATTTAAGCCAAGCAATATACATTCCATTTAGAATCATACAGCAAATTAAAACATCACTTCTTCCTCTATTCTCTACCAGCAATTTCTAGGAAGGTCTGCCAGCATTGTTTTTTCTGTTTTTCTTTGGTTGGGGTTTTTTTCATATGAAAGAAAACATTAGTACATAACAGTCTAGCCTGTAAATCCAAAGCTTTAGAGCTCTTGAAGAGGGCACCATTGCAGAGTCCTTGTACATAAGTGTTGATGATGTTCCAATTAGCAATAAACCACAAACAGTTGCTGTAGACTGCAACCATCTGGTGGACTATTGCAAAGAAGAAATTAAAATCTTATAGATATATGGAACTTCCTAAATGATAATTTCCTCCTACAGAAATGCTCAGAGAGTTTCAAGTCTACCTCTTTCACTTACGTGTTGTAAATAAATAAAGTTGACAAGCAATATCAGATGTGACTCTTGAGGTCTGAGAATACAGGTAGAACTCAGGTAGTCCTCAGTCCTCTAAATGGAAGGTAAAGGGACAAATGTATTCCAAAGGTGAATGCTACTGAAGAGACTCCAGCTCTCTTTATAATAAAATGACATGTTGTGAATGTGAAGTATAAATGACTTGTGACTGTAGTCACTACCTGCAACAGAAACAGGTTGAAAGTACTTGCATTATATACACGTTTCCTAATCTGTTGAAACTGATGGTCTGAACAAAGTACTCAGAGATGCAGCTGATGATTTATGAGCAGTTTCAGAGTAAACATAAGGGAAAATGCTAATTGTTGACATCTTAAAGTGAAATATGAAAGTATTGTCCATGTATGTTGTAAGTTCTCAGTGGAAGTTAAAAAATACTTTTGTTAGGAGTGATAGCCAAGGATGAACTAGTTGAGTGTTTCAAATGTTTTGCAGATTCTGTGGCTTTAGAAAGTGTTCTTGTGATGGACTACTATAGAAAACAGAAAGCAAGCTAAAATGCAAATCAAATTAAAAAGGCAGGAAAAAGGCAAGAAAATTTGTCTAAGTTATGTCTCAAGAAATAAAGGAAATAGAACACAGAAAGGATCAAAGCAAACACTTTCCTTCTTCTATTTCACCTGTCCTCCTTATTTTGCCAGATCTGGTCACATCCCCAGATATCTCACCATGTTGTTGCAATACTTCTATAAATGCACCACTCTGCTCTATTTCCCTTCTGCTTTTATCAAAAGTATTTTAACTGAGGTCTTCTTGTATGGCACTGCGTTTTTTTATTTCTGAAATGCGTTTTTAAACACAAGCAAGCCATTGTACTTTAATATTTTTCTCAGGAAAAAAAAAAAAAAGAAAAAGCTGTTGATTTTGAACTTTGACATTTATGGTGGCTGACCTAATTTCATTTGTTTACTATAGCCAGTATGATCATAACTCAGCATGATGTGAAAGGTTTTTCATGATCTTCTCTTAAGGTTAGTCAATAAGCTATCTGAAGCACTATATATATGCAACCATAGGTTTCATAACTGGTAAATATATTCACTTTCTGTAAAATCTAAACTTCATTTATTATGTTTGCATAGAGCCATTTCAGACACAGCGAAGCCAACTTCAGTGTAGTGCTTGTCAAATAATAAAGACTTATTTGTAATTACTCCAAGATACCTTGCCTTGTCAGAAATCTTAACATTTATACTATCAATATTAAATGAAGTATTTTAGTTTTGTTCTATTTCTTCACTATTTGTAAAGTTGCTCACACTTCAGATGTTTCTCAACTGGATTCAAGCAATAACATTATGGTTCCAATCTAGTCAACTATTANCAATCTAGTCAACTATTACTACTTTATGCAGCAGACTTTATATTTTGAATGTGCTGATGTTCATGGCCCTGCCACTACTTAAACCTTGAATGATCACATGAAGGTTCAGTCTTTTAATCCATGATTTTTGAATCAATGGGTTAAATAGAATCAATGGAACAAATACTATTTGGTTATCTGAATGAATTGTATGTAACAAAGAAACTAAAGGAATCGAATAATTTTTTCTCTTCAGTTCAGCATCTACTTAAGTAGGACAAGACTACAAAATAAATTAATTAAATAACAAAACAAAACAAAAAGATAAATTGTTGAAATTCTTGGGACAACAATAATGCAACCTAGTTGCTAATATCCAAGTCAGATCTTTGGTTTTTCTGTGAAGCTGAACTGCATGCAAATCTTTAATAATAACCACCTTCCAAAGACAGATCTTCACTTATGCATCTGCAGTTACAATACAATAGCTGTGTTCTGTAGTTCTTTTAACAATAGCTTCATTCAGTGATCTGTGCATTCTTTCTAATTAATTATTTAAATATTCTGTCAGGTGCTGCAGTTAAGTCTTAATCATTTTGTAAATGGATGAACACAAAGATAGCTTAAATGACACAATCACATCAAAATTCAGTAGTGGTATAACACAGGGAGAAAGCTGTAAGTGTATGTCTGGGCAGGTTTTCTGACCTCCAGTGCCTGTAACACTGAACTCTGGAGGAACTTTTAAAGTATTTTATTCAAATATATTTGATTTATTCAGTGCCAACTGAGGAAACATAACACAATCATGCTTAACTTTTTGAAAATGCTAGAAGTTCTTATGACATCAATGAATTACATATGCATTGATGTGGATTTAAGCCTGTGTTTGTGTCCTGAGACCCAAGACCATTCCCATTCTAAAAGAGAGAGTTCAGTAACATTACAAACTGAGCTTCATAGCAGCAACCTGTAACATTGAAGCCTAAAATGTCAGTTCTCTCTTTGTAGAACAAATTCCCTCTCTCCACTGTGTCAGTTTTAAAGAACTTTTAAACTTGCACTATTCATTTAAAGAGAAAAAGGTTGACTACTGAAAATATTGCACAATGTATGATACACAGAAGTACCCATGGTTCAAGTTCTCTGGTCTTTTGTTGCAGAGTTAATGTTTTGTCTTTAAACCTCAGCTTTCTGAAGTGCCCCATTTGAAGTCAGAGTCCTCTCATGAATTATAAACTTTCCTCATTTAGAATGATTTGTGTCTCCAAATGTATTCGTAGAATTATCTATTAATTTTATGCATGTCAATATGTCAGTTAAGACTATCCAATCACTGTGGTACCAAATACCTCTCAGGGAAAGAGGAACAACAGTCTCAATTCCAGAAGCCTGCAATATAACTAGATAAAGCAAACAAAGGACTACAGGGAAAATAGAGCGAAAGATGAAGAGACTTTCTCAGGGTCATTAAATAAGACACTGGCAGTAAGACAAAGACTTTTAGCTTTCTGTTTCCAGCCTTCTGAGCATCTTACCTGTTTTCTAAATAGTTCCTCCATTTCTTTTCAAATTTCAGCAGGAGATTATAATTTATATTCATATCTACTAAATGTAAGTAGAATACTACTGATTTGTAAATAAGCTGAGAAGTGAATTTGCCTGGTGAGTTTCACTGCAGTACAAAGCAAGACATAAAAAATGCAATACTTCACAAAACTTGATTTGAACAATATTCTCACTTTTTTTTATTCTTCTGAGATGTTCATACAGCTGTCAGAACCTGTAATGCTACTGAGCAATGCAAACAAAAGAGAGCTATAATTATGTTTGCCCCAAATAACAGTAAAAGATCAATATCACATCCTGCATGAGTGCTACAGTATCTAACACAACAACTATTGCTGAAAGAAAGGTGTCATCTTAGCCTTATCTTCCCATGATGTAGAAGGTAAAAAACAAGTCTGCAAGAATAAAAATATTTAAGTGAAAGAAAAATCTTGTGAACAGCAAAATTCTCAACTCTCAAAATAAGACATGTATATCAGTGTTTTGCTTCATCAGACTCATGAAAGCCATTATCAAGGGGTTAGATTAATACTAAAACAGATTCAGCTTTTAAATTAGAAAGCACTTACACCATGACTGCCATTGCAAGGAAGAAAATTTTGTCAAAATAGATCATCTCTATTGTTGTGTTCAGCTTTTGCAGTGGTGTTTTATCTATTTCCATACCATATGCTTCAGCATTTAGAAACAACATTCACATCCTCAGCTTTGTTTTTGTGAATATGTTGCAAAGTTCTCTTGGTGTGAGTTAGAACATTTGACTCTCTTTCAGTCTGTCAGCTGTAAAGGATTCACAGTGGAGACCTTTGTCTGCTATGCTTATGCTTTCATAAACAGGCTTAATATTCTGCAAAGTCTTGCAAATCTCCCAATCCTTCAATAGCCCATAGACTGCCTGTTGAAAATCACTATCTAGCTGAGTAGATGTGCATACATTTCTTGAGATGCTGCAAGTTGAAGCCTTTATATTCTTTGTTTATTTCTGCCAATATCATTGTTTTCTGTTATACATTAATAAGGCTGAGTTCCATGGCTACCTCTGTGGCAGATCTATAGCTCTCTTTCTCCCAGGGCTGCTGAGAAGGAACTGACTGCTTGATCTTCCTATTGACAGGGACTAGTTTTGTGTCTGCAGAAGAATTGACATTAGCTCCCTTTGCACTACATAAATGGTATGAAAGAGGGATGGGTAATCTACGATGTCATCATAATAGAGTGACTCTAAAGCAACAAGCCCAAAATATCACATAATTATGCAGTAATATTATTATGATATCTTCATTACTGTCTTTGATTACTCTATGGCCTGGCCTCTTCCTTTGCCTCTTTCATTTGCAATAAAAGACTAATGTGAAGGAGACACATTTTCTATTATTTCACATGTTTTTTGATTAATAAGAAATGTGTGGATCATGGGACATGGGACAGAAGTCACAGAGGCTGGGGAAAGTGTTCATGCCTTTTGTGCCTCTGGGGAAGAGAGGAATGGGCTCCCTGAGTCCCAGAGCTACCTCAGAATACATCCACCAAAACAAGGCAGATTCCATTTCAACTGCTATTGCTTTAGGACATTAATAAAAGTTTTCAGTATTGTTTTAATGTATTCTCCTAAAGCTGGCCATAGTTGAGAACATTCTGTTCAAGGACAGGTCTAAAAGACTCCCTTGCATACCTGTCAGTCAGGTAGCAGGCAGTAATAAGGAAAAAAACCCATTCCCAACTCTGTTTCCCAAAATACTACTGACGGCTTGTCCAGCGCTTCAAAGCATGGGAAATCTTCATGCTATTACAACATCTTAATGATTTTTTTAAGAGAAAGGATTCATATTTGTTACCCACCAGAAAACAAAAAGTTTAGAAAATTAAAGTTGTTACCTTGAAATTTGAACATGATTCCCTGATGCTGCAGTAGTATGCTGGCTCCTCAAAAGAAGAATGAAGATATGAGCATGTGAGACAAACATGTTTATCAAGCAATGACAAGTTAAGCACTGTGTGAAGGAATTTATATTCTGAGTTTATGCAAAAGCATTTCTCTCTTCCCTGAGCCTTCTGATCCTTCTTTGCAGTCAGTATTCAGATTGTTTTGTAACAGTATTTTAAAACTGTATGTTTTATTATAAGCTTGCTTATATTGTCAGTCTTATAATATTATAAGGCATTTGATTGCCTCCCTTTCTCAAACAAACACAAGAAATGGAAAAATAACTCTCACGTGTATGACTCCCATGCCTCCTATACTTTCCCCTTTTTAAAACCTTAACCTCATTTTATGCTTTTATTCTGTTTACTTCTTGCTTGTTTCCTCTTCCTTTGTCTCCCTAAATCTTTCTCTTATATGTCAGTTCCTTGACTCTTCTATTCTTCCTATTTGAAGTCAAAACCAGCAGGATTCCTCCTTCTTCATCCTACTCATTTCTGATTTTGACCTTATGTTTAATTCAAAATATATTGAGTCTTTCATGAAGAGATACGAGATCCAGTCTGGGTGAGTCAATACATATCTAGATCACAGATGCTGCAAATAGCTATATGAGAAAGATTCCAGGTCATGCACCTTCTTCACAGGGTGCTACTGAACTGAGGCTCTGTGATGCTGATATGAGACCAGTTAACAGTGCTAATAAACCTTGAGCTAGTGCTTTTCTTATTGTCCTGAAATATGAACTACTGTATGATCCTGGTCCCTCTGCACAGACACTTACACACATAAAATAAATGCAAAAGTTGGGGATGCTTCTGTTTCATCCTCTTGATTGTGGCATACAGCCCTAAGAATAACATGGGCATAACAATTTGGGAGCTGAGAGAAGTGCATCACAGACTGAGTCTCAGGGATTGTGACCACTGCATGAAAGAACTCAAAGAATTTGTCAAGTGGCCCCCAAATGCGTCTCCATGACTGCCTGGCCTCAAGCTTGTAAACTTTGGAGAGATCAATCTTTTAAGGCATACCAAGCAGAAACAGAATTGCCCAAATTTTATGTTTTTATAGCTTCAAAATCTTTCTTGGAATTTTTTTCTTTTTTTTTTT
>VXBX01006700.1:1365194-1405036 GCA_013400415.1 Scytalopus superciliaris | reverse complement strand
TTTTTGTTGTTTTTTTTTTTTTTTTTTTTTTTTTTTTTTTTTTTTTTTTTTTTTTTTGTTCCTCACCAACACAGCAGTCTGGGGGTTGGGAGCCAGAATAAGATGGCTTGTTGAAGCCTGGCTCTCACCACCTGCTCTCAGAGCCAGCTAACTGTTTAAAGCCTAAACAAAGGGATAGCTAATAATTTCACATTCCAGTATGATGGCTGGAGAGAGGACTGGGGAAGGTGTCTTCCTTTTTTTGGGTGGGATGGATGTGGGAATTGCTTAGCTAAGAGACAGTGTTTACTTAAACTGTGTAAAAGCTGGTTGGGAAAAGACCAAGGAAACCATGAGAACTGAGATAAGCTTGCAGTGAGAAAAAGAGAGATAATGAGTTTAACAACTAACAACAATGACACAGTGAGCTAATTGTTAACCAATTACCTCCCGAATAAAGATAGACAGACTGTGGCCTAGAGCCAATCGTTTTGCATATAGAAACGTGTGTTCTGTAGTAAAAAGGTATATATAGAAGTTTCAAATAAAGTTGGAATCGAATATGCATCACGTTGATGTGTGAAATTCATTCTCGCTTGTGGAAACCCACCCACGGCAGATGAATCTCACTTTTTCCCTGCCTTGGGAGGTGGTGAGAGAAAGGTTTTCCCAGAGCTCATTTTTTGCCACTACACCTTTGTTCTCCATCTGCTTGGATGTCCAGACGCCACTTGCTGGGCTGGCGGCAGCACTGGGAGGGGGTTCCTGGCTGGTTTTGAGGAAGGAAAGGACCCCTTCCTAGTCTGGAAGAATTCCTCACTTTCCTTGATAGACATCTTGGTTTATTTTTAAATTGAGATATATGTGAACAGATCATCTGTGAGAGACCTGTGTTAAATGCACATTAGTGATCAAAGGCAGTGTCCTTACCCAAGGCTATAAACCAGAGTGGACAGGGTTGTACTTTCTACACCGACTGCTTAAGCTGGAGCGCTGAACAGAAAAAAAGTATTTTAGGTAAAAAATATAAACATTAATAATTATATATGCCCACTGGTGAGGATACTTATCAGCAAATAGGTAGATGAGAGTTCCAGCCCCTTACTATGTTCTTACTACATTCTTCATTTTTAAGCAGAGAACTCCTACTATAACAAAGAAACATCCCTGAAGTCAGAGCCAGAGCCTCCCAGCAGAGGTGAAAGCCATAATCTTTCTATGCCATCTTTCTCTGATCTTGAATAATTTGTGGCATAGTGCCATCACCTCTAGGCAGATAAAGTTTTCCATTATCTATTTCCTTCAAACCTTGTCTTTAGGATGTCTTCCTAGAAAAGTTTCAAATTCTTTATGCAGAAGGACACAAGCCTGGCTTGCCCATAGTAAATGGAATAACTGTTTTTCTAAACAGCAACCACAAGCGCTTTTTTCAGCATCATTGTGTCATCCATTTATATATGTATTATAGGAACATCTATGTATACTCCCAGAACATGCACCAGATAAAATTTTATCAGAAACTGAGGCAGACAAATGCCTTATTTTTAATTCCCATTTGGAATGAAGTGGCAGAAGGTGTCAAGCTGCTGTACATTACATACTTCTGCAAATGTACAACAGCAGAGCACCTTGAAAACACAAATTGAGCAGCGTGATAAATGTAACTGAGCAGCAGGTAGATTACAGTTCATAATTTTAATCCTAAATTGACCACGAGTCCTTCTGTAGACAAAAAATCCTTTCATTGTAGCTGTCTGTAACTCAATATATTAATTACACATATTTCTTGTAAGGAGTGGAACTGGATAAATGTATTCTTCTGTAATAGCTGGATGCCAAGAGATTAGAATTGGCACTTTCCATGGGAATACATGCATTCCTTCAGAACCACTGACAGAAAGCAGCAGGCAGCAGGGCTATCTTGGTTGTTACCCTGGCACGCAGGTGGCTTGCTTGGCTGACCAGCTCCCAGTCTGTCCCGCTGGGCATCTGGGGAGACAACCAGTGTGTTAGCTTGCCAGCTTTCTGGCTGCCTGAGTGGCAGATGGACTTGCAAGAAGCCTGGCTGCCTGCCTGCCTGCCTGCCTAGCCCTCCTTTTGCCTGCTGTCTGATTTACCTGCTGCCCAGCTCCCCAGATGCCTGGCAGGCTGCCTGCCCAGTTTGCCTGATCGTGGGTGAGGTTATGGGCCCAAAATAGTTTGTTCTGCAAAGCAGGAGACTGCACTGTTGGTGTTTTGTTCTCATCCAATCTGGAATGTCCCATGAAGCAGAAATTCCCATCCCAGCAAGCTTTAGTAATCAGTTTACAACATTTATTCATGTATTCTGTACATGGCAATTTAGAGTTCTTAAGTCTGAAGAAACACCTCACTGGAAATGTTTGCATAACATGTGCCTGACCTGTTTTTACTTCTCAGATTAACTTTTACATATTTTTTCCTAGCAAATTCAGAAAAGATTTTTAGACAGGCTTGTAATGTCATATTAATGAATTAAGCTATAGCCCAAGCCATAAAGTACTAGTAAACTCTAATATCAACTCATGAAAAATCCCAATGATGATGGTACTGGATATGTGGCCAATATCTGTGCCAAGTGGATTGAACCCTTTCTTACTTCTGAAAAAATAAAGATATAAATATCTATTTGTCATAAAGATGGCAGGAGTCTGCCTTTTCTCAGAATACAGTACCTTTAATATTCCAATTTCAGTTTAATCACACTGTCCTAAAGATTTCATTCTGCTTAAATAATGAAAAAAGGTGTTATAAAAATTGCATGAAATCAGCTTGCCCCAGGACAGGTTCTGTTGGATGTAATTACATATGCTTCAACAACTGGAGCAATGTGTTGTGAGAAAGGTTTTTAAGGTGACAGAAGTTAATTGCGAAGGTTTTAAGGTAAAAAGAGAGTAAAGAACAATGACCAGCACATTGAGGAGAAGCTGTTTGATTTCTTAAAGCTCAAGAGAGTAAAGATGTTATTAAATTATAAATGGACAAAAAAAGAGTGGTAAATAGGGGATACACTTTATCATACAGGGGAAATAAAAGACTCTCACTTGGTGGAAAGCACTGTACTGCAAAAAAGTCTGTTAGATACAAGGTTCTTTTTGATATACCTACACCTAAAATAGGACATTTGTTTATAAAAGAAGCTGTGAAATTTCCCTTGTGACACTGGTCTACAAGGCAGTACAATAAGAAATATAATTTTTTCTGCAATACTGATAATGACAATACATCAAAATTGAAGTCTGAGGCTATGGAAAACATGTAAACTTCTTTTTTTCCAACTGGAATACACAAGGCCTTTTGAAAGGACACTCCGGGTGGTATTTCTCTAATAACAGTGAACTTGCTTTCCCAAGCTGTGTCAGATAGTCACAAAGAAGAAAATGGAACTGTGCATGCCTGTAAGTGGTTTATTAAAATTAAGAAATAAATGACTCAAAGATGAAATAATGCTCTCATCGGCTTACACTATGCATATGTTTATAACATAGAATATTTGGTGCATAATAAATCCCGGTTTAGTTCCTGATTAATCAAATTTTCACTTCATGTTGACTTTCAGATGTCTGAGTATCAGGTCTTCCATTATGCAGGAGTCACTAGAAGCACAGTAAGTTTTTTTATTAAGCATGGTTTCTTGAGTTACAGCCCTTGTTCAAGGATATTGCTACCAGTACCTTAATTGCTACTAATAAATTAATTATATTGCATTGAAATACTTAATAAAATAGAGACACACTCAGGGAGTGAAGGATTATTGTTGAATTTTAATGTTAGATTCAAATATATCAACTTTATGGCTTATTCTTTCCTTTTCTACGGCCATTTGATTTTGACTAGCTGGAAGCATGCATAAGAAAGTTCCTACTGACTGCTTTAAAAGATAGCAACATTTCACATGAGAGAATGCAAAGAAAATATACCATTCAACCACAAATCTACCTGAAAGACATTAAAAAGTGTTTAATTTATTTCTTATGAAAGATTCTTTATTCTTAGCCCTTCTGCCCAGAGAGATGTCTTCTCTGTGACTTAATTTTTTTCAAGTCTAGTCTATTCTTTCTTCTAATTTGAATTTTATCCTGGTTTCTCATTACTGGTAAACAAATCTCATAATCTGATTTCCTCATTAGAGTACACAGTGTGTAGTCTAGTCCCTAAGAGCTTCTGGAGCAGAGTCACCCCCCAGCTCCTGAGACAAAGCATTACCACAGCCATCCAGCAGCCTGCCTTTAGTCATGGTCAGAACTTCACAGCTGAGATGAGACAACACTCACAGAGCCATGACCGCCAAGCACTGGAAAGGAAGTCTCCATTACAGTACTGAATTTTGGGTCTAAAATTCTTCTTATGTCTTCTTTTAGGAATATAAAGTGACTTAAAGATGCTCCTCCCACTAACTAACTGAATGAGGCATTTAAAGATGGGCTCCTTCCATTCCTTGCATAGCTTAAGCCTGAAATTGTTTCCATATAACTGAGTGCTCAATGGGGTTTTTTTCATTTATAGTTCCTCTCCCATTCCTTTCTTGGCAAGATGAGGAATTTATGCTCAAAAGAGTTTCTATATACTGCAGGTTATCAAAGTCAATAAAACACCAGAAATTTGGGGAAGTTGCTATATCCAGTATTTGAGGTTGAAGGGGCAAAACAAGTTGATTTATATTTTTGCTAGAGTTTTCAGTCAAGTAGATAGAACAAATTTTAAAGAATGAAGGATACAATCTAATAAAGACTGCTTTGGGTTTTTTTAGGAAGAACAGCTCTGGGGAGTTCTGCTGCCCACGGTTTCAGTTTCATAAAATTGTTACACAAATGTTTTATCCCTGAGCTCAACCTAGATGTAAAAAGTATTCTGGAAAACTTCCTCTCCAAGGTATATGAAATATAGAAACATATATCTGTTCTGTGCCTCTGCAAACTACGTTTTAGGTTCACAAAGTACACCTGTGTTTTGCATTTCTCAAGTGTTGTCTTGATTTTGGGTAATTTTCACACTTAAAATAGAGACCATTTTGGTGTAAAGCTACAATTCCAAGTGTGATAAAATGGTAGGGAAGAACAGCTGATTATATAGAGATATAATGATCATACCTAGAGACTTTGCTTAATAAGTTATGCCTTAGTAAAGTGGATTCATGGCCACAATTTCCAACTCACTTTTTCAGTATTTATGAGTGTGTTTTTACATAATATGTGCAGTTGACCTGAAGCTTCTAAATGGAGGAGTCATGACTGTCATGTCAGTTCACTGACTTAATTCTCTGATATTTTATTTTTTCCCTCCTTCCCTAATGGACTACAATTTTTCATGAACTTTTGGCTACCATAATAATTTGCTGGTTCATTCAGCCTCCTCTTTGCTTGCAGTCTTTTAGTTGCATCATAGGAAGCAGCAAGGGAATAGAAAAGGAAAGTCATTAAACAATGAAAAATAAACAGTTAGAAGTTCCAAAAAAATTCATTTCATACATCCTTGATGCTTATTATGACAGCACAGTAAGTCACCAGCTTGATATGTTGGTGTGATGCTATGCAAAAACGCAAGGACAAAGTGAAGTTTTCTCTCTTCACTGAATGAAAGGCAAAAATGAACACACTCCCCCTGGCAAAACGTCCCCAGTAAACATAGTGTTGGCATTAAAATATGACAGAATGACAGGCTCAATGGAAAACTTGAGTCATTCTTACTGCATGAGACATGTTGAAAGTAATGTATGAATAATCCAGCGAAGGTTATGCTAGATAAAACAGCTTAATTCATCTTTGTCAGTTTATGTGTAACATGCATATTGATTCAGTTCAACTTTTTAGAGGTTGGTATTTGAATCCATTGGAAACCTGCTAGATCATTTGGATCCATAAGAGGCATGGGGATTATCAGTAGTTTATTGAATATGCAAACACTTCATTTATGAAGCCTGTTCAGTTCATGACTTATTCTTCTTACAGAAGTCATTCATGAATATTTTATTAGAGGTTTTCCTTATTTTAACCTGAAAATTTGAAAAATATTTACCTACCAGATCTCCAATGTTGTAACCTCTTTTTTGTCTTGTTTTGTTTTGCTTCGAAGTTAATCGGTAATAACTGCAAACTTTTACCTTGGGAGCTTTTTATTTTAAAATAGAGAAAATAATGCAGATAAAAAGCTCATGAGCAAACTATCTCCAAAATGTAACATGAACCTTTGTAAGGTACTGTATGAATTTTATTTCAATTTAGTGGCACAGATGTTCAGATATTTTAAGTACTGAAATAAGCACTAAAGAGAAAATAAAGTGTGTCTGTACTTAACCTTAGTAACCGGAACCCGCTTCTGAAAGCCTATCTTAGTTTAATCTGTACTGTAAGAAAAATAAAATGTCCAATCATACTGAATGGTTGTTATTTCTCCACAAACCTGTGTGGAAACACATTATGGTCCAATTAGCTGGCAAAGGATTATCACAGTACTTCTTCAGTTTCACATCTAGCTAATAAACCCAGCTATAAATAAATAAAATTGCTCCTAATTCAGATAAAAAGATTTTACTTGCAGGTAGTGAAAAGCAACAAAAAACAGTATCATAAGGAAAAACAAGAAAACAAGAAATAAGAATAGCTATGCAGAGAAGTCATATATATGCTCATGTTAGTGATAACCTTTGTACTTCTAGTGGATAATAAAATCTTATTGGAACATGAGTTTCCTTCTTATTCAAAAAAATAAAAATAAAAAGGTATGATAAAGTGGTTATATTTTCACTGAACATGGGTAAATTTTTTCAGCCAATAATTTAGCTACTTCACTTCAGCACCTACAAAGCACTAGATGCTTTTCAAATGCATTAAGCTTTTCTTGATCTCTCTCTGTCTCAGTTAATACTGAAAGAATTTATGCCAACTGGAACAGCTTTGACAGGGAAGACAGACCAAGTAACACCTGATGTTTTGTTGTTCTGAACTGCACTAATATTTTTGCATATTCTTGACACTCAGCAAGAAATAGAGGATTTGAAGTTCAGTATCCCAGTGTTAAAGAAAGAAAAATCAAATTTTGTCTTTGCTAGACAAGGAAATCTTGATCTCTCCTAATAATATTAAAAAATAAAGTATTTTATTTCAAACACTTCCAACATATTTATCATATGCAAAAGACTTCCATGCCCTTTTTATTTCTTCCTTGAGGCAGAAAGAAAAAATAAGCATTTTAGAAAAACAACATCCTTTGAGAAATTTAGCTCCATTTTTCTTCACTTTGAACAAATTATCTTTGCTTTACCTCCTTTATACTTACTTGTATCTCATCTGATCATCAGGTTGTTATAAAACAAAACTAAACCAGAGGAGGCTTTCTGACTTCTCACTGTTTCATGGCAATACAGGAAAACCCTAAAGGCTATACCCTGGCATTCATTTTATTTAATCCTTCCTGTACTCCTATTGTTACATTCTAGCATAGAGGTAAATGCCCACTAGACCTTAAGATGGGTTTTACCCATTTTATAGACAGAATGAAATACAACACACAACACTTATGTTTCTGTTTTGTGTTTTTAGGTTTTCTTCCTGCCTTCTTCAGTCCTTAGCAAGACCCATGCTCAGAACATAATAAATAGATTGCTAAATAGTTTTTACTTGGTCTTTCAGAAACCGCTTTCCTAGCTTCTCTTGTTACAAAAGGCCTTTTCAGCTTAGACCATACCAGAAAATTTACGTTCTTCTGATAATGTTCCTTTAGTCAGAAGTGTTGAGAAGTTAAGATTATAGACCTGTAAAGCACCCACTGAATAAACATGAGCGTGTTCACGTTGAGCAGAAACCCCATCCTAGCCCTAAAAAGCTGTTCAAGAGGAAACTTCACTTGAAACCAACACCATTAGTTTTCACAGCAACAGCATTCTCTAACAACATCCTTTTCCACAACTGTCATTAGTGAGAATAAATGCAGAAGGAGTTTTTTAAGGCAGCTGAGGGATTAATGAGCAATAAGTGTACCTACAGAAGTTAAAGCTGTCCCAGCTCTAAAATATAAAGAAATTCTCAAAAATTGACAAAGCCCTTAAAGCATTTCAGAACTATTCCAACAGTGGCATATTTACTTCTGGGTAAGCAGACTGCTGTCTTCTATGTGTCCTTTTCAATTCACATAAAGCTTTTCAGTCATGTTTTAAAGGAAGCAACCTGTACATTTGCATCAGCTCCTTTGATGCAGACAGTTCTGGGCCTCACCTCTTCATTTCTTCATGCCATGGCTGAAGCTATATCAGTGCCTAAAAAAGAAATTAAGAGCTAAGTGTTACAAGGTCTATCTTCAACAATCTGCATATTGTTGGATTTCCTTGACCAGACTTCATTTAGAACAGTTAGACCTGGTGCAGCATGAGGAAGGTTTGAGCATGCTCTGGTACTTCTATAGGCAGCATTGGTACAGCTCCCTGTCACAAGGGAAGAGGGGACATGGTGCTGCATTCAGGCTCCAGCACTATTCGTTGTGGCAGTAAGGATTGTTTTCGCTGGTGCAATCTCCTGCATTAGAATTGAGTCATTTGTCTTCAATACAGTATAGATAACCTTCTCAAACTACCAAAGGTAGGTGTAAATCTATAAGTGTTTTGGCATAAGAATGATTGAAAATCATTTAATTATGCTGTTTGAAACTGCCTTCACAGCAAAATCCTCTGTGCAATTAGCACAGTAGAAATACTTTCCTCTGAAATTAGTATCCCTAAATATAAGATATAAAAATCAGTTGCGAGTAGCTATTAATATGGAATCTAATATGTCACTAAGCCTCTCAGTGCCTGTCCTTCTGCACCAGAGAAATCAGGAATTTCTTATGAGGAAAGATAAAGTTCATGAGAGTGCTTGGTCTTGGTTATGCTGATCTCCAGTGGAATCAGATAGTTGTCTCCAATGTTTCCAGTTTTCATGTTGAAGCCTGAGGATATATCAGAAGATGCTATTTGCTTGCCATCAATTCACTGCTTCACAGTTTTTTCCAGGATGAAACATTTAATCTGTAATCCAAAGTAAGAGTCTCATTTTTATGGTAAAATAGAATCCCGTGTAATGGGGCTAGCATACTAATAAACATTTCTACCTTTATCTCCATCAGTCTGCAAAATAAATATTTTTTGAGGATGTTAGTTCTTTTGTAGGTATTATTGGCCTTTCACTTTTACTTTTTTACTTCCTTATGTGCCTGAAATTATCAATGACATACCAATGTTTCCTTTCTTATTAGTAGAAAGGCAACAAGACAGTTTAATTAAGAATCAGTATTCTGGATAATTTTCCTTTCAAATGGGAGCACAACAGTGAACTTATTTTCCCAGTATGGACTGTAAATGAGTGATAAGTGATGAGTTAGTTACAAAGACAGCTAAACTATGTTTCCATATAAAGCTTTGTCATTCTAAGAGATCACTAACACCAAACCAGAAGTCTTCCCTTCTCCACATGAATTTTAGCTCCATTCTGTAGTTCTACCCCTCATTTTTGCAGGCTCCAGCACTCAGTAAAGCCTTCCTCAAGCTGATTCAATTCACAATGTAGAAAAAACCCTTTGTTTATGTTTATCTGCTTGTTTGTTTGTTGGTTGTTTGATACTGTATTGTACTTTTGCAAGGTAAGTGAATTGGATTAGCTCACAGTGGAGTCCAAAACTTGTGCAAAGTATTCAGCAGCAGCAGCTGCATGTGATTAGGAGTGGGAAGGAAAAAGGGGAAAGAGAGAGAGTGCAGTGCCATCACTGTACATTGGCTGGGATGGGCAGAGGGGTCTATTCATCCTGCCCCAGGGAATCTTTGTCTTAAAGTCATGCTGAGCCATGTAAGGTATACAAAATGGAAATTGAAAACTGCTTCTTAACAAAACCTCTACTGCACTATCCAATAAAGAAGGAGAAAAGACTAGATTAAGTAAGAGGGTAAAATACAGTTATAAAAGGACCCCAAAGGACTTTGAGGAGTATTTTTTGTGAGTTTGGGGTTTTTGTTGTTGGGGGTTTTTTGCATATGAGAATAACACAAAGAAAATTTTAGAAGCTGTCTTATGTTTTCAGTACTTTCCTATTATGTTGATTTTAGGGGATTCTAAGAAACTACACAGATTCTTCAGGCATTTTCAGACACACCTGTTAAACCTAACCTTTAAGAACTAATGCAACTCTGGCAGATAAAGGAATGAGCAATACTGCCCTGCCTATTCCTACCTGTTTTCTAATCTGGCTCACAAAAAAAAAAATATTGAAGGGTTTTTTTTCCAAGAGTGCTGAATCAAAGACGTGAAGATGTATTAGTTTGAATCAGTTAAAGGTCTGACTCTGAAGTAGAGTATTCAGAGAACATTAAGTAGTTATAGTGGCACTATTTCACTTAGTTTGCTTCAAAAGACACTCACACAAGGATTCAATGCACTTTAACTAATACACAAATTAATCTGACTACCAGGTAGACAAGCCCTTAATTGATCACAAAAATCCTTGAAACCAATTTCATTTTTCTGAAGTGTTTGTGGTATTACACAAAAGGTGTCAATGGGCCTCAGAAGCATGGATGGCACAGTCTGAGGACTTTTCCATTGGACAGAATTGAGAGGGCTGCCAACAGCATGTTCAGGATTGATTTGGTCAATGCAACACATCTTGCTACTCAGGCTGCCACAAATATCTCACTAGTGCATGTTCATACCCTTATATAAAAGGTGTATGCTGTGTCCTGCTATCCTTAGCTAGTGTCATGTTGGTACTGAAGGGATTTTTTTCTGGAACCCTCTCAGTGCTGTTTCACACCTCTGCTGCCCTTGGATCTCCACAGATCCTCCTGTGGTCTTTAACCCTGTAACATTCACAGCTACCTCAGTCTTACTCTCATGATCTGTGACCCACCAGTGGTGCTCTAGTGTGTGCTGCTGCTCAGAGGCATCTCTATGTCCTCATGTCTTTGAACACTTACTTGACAGATGAGTATTTAATATACAATATAAAGTGTTGAAATAAATGGCAAATGGCAGACAAAATAACGTGCTACTTCAACACTTTATGCTTTATCAGCTTTTTATTTCTATATTTTACATTCAAAGTGTGAATATGATAGGGTTTATCAAGGGCATTTGTCTTTGAGTAATGTTAGCATGGAGGGTCATAATATAAAACATCCATGTTACTTGCAGTTACAATATGCTGAATATTCAATGCACAATTTGAAAAATTTGTTCAGCCCTGTTTGTGTTCGTTGCCTGCTGTTAAGCAAGAATGCATTGTGAATATTTGTAGAGTCAGCCTGAAAACAAAGGTTCTTCTTTCTCTTAAAATAAACAGCAATACTAACTGAATTACTTCAGAAGTCTTGGTGACTGCTAAGTATGGAAGTGTTTCATGCAGACAAGCTGAAAGGCAGAAAGGCTGAAAGACAAACCAGAGTCAGCAATTTAAAGTATGACACCTGAGTAGGTATTTTCTGCAAACTATTTAGTCAGTGCAAAACTTTTTTTGTGAATTGTTATAATTAGTAAAATTTGTATAACAACAGTACCAGACAAGAATCTTTACACAATCACCCCAGGCATCAAGAGTGTGAAAGATTCAAAAATATCCATTTTTTAATATTTTGTTTTACCAGTTTGTCTCTTATTTCTCTTCATTTATAAATATCAGAAGAACACAATACATAGAAAATGCACAAACTATGTCTCTCGGATCTCTTCTATGCAGAACCACTTCCTCTCTCCTCCTCCCACGGGGAGGCAGAGGCCGAGGGTGCTGTGGGGATGGATTTCTATGCCACTCCCTCCACCCATGAGGCAGAGGTAGCGCAGTAGAGTCTGTTCGTGATGGTGATGGGCTTCTACGCCTCTCTCTTGCCCCACCGGGAGGAGGTAGTGCATATGCGTCTGCTCGTGCTGGCGACAGGCTTCTATGTCGCTCCCTCGCCCCACGAGGTGGAGGTAAAGCATGGGAGTCTGCTCATGGTGGTGATAGGCTTCTACGCCTCTCTCTTGCCCCACGAGGTGGAGGTAATGCATAGGAGTCTACTTGTGGTGGTGATGCGCTTCTACGCCTCTCTCTTGCCCCACGAGGTGGACGTAGTGCAGTGGGACCTCCTCGGGATGGAGGTAATGCATAGAAGAGATCCGAGAGATCCCTATGCTGGAAGAGGAAGCCATGCAGCCACACACTCAGAAGGGTAGAGGAAAAGGTCAACCCGATGAGCTGCCAGGCTTCAAGTCCATCACAGCGGGCATTCACAAAGCCTGTCACTTTCTCCCAATACAGCTGGAGGATTTCCTTGTAGGGAATAATGGCATCCATCGCTCCTGTTGCCGCCTCCTTCATTCCTTCCTTCTTTCTTCCTTCCCTTCTTCCCTCCTTCCCTTCCTCCTCCTTCGGTCTATATACACCTGATTACGTAAAGAGATGGGATGGAATACTTCCTAGATCTTGACCCTGGTTACCAAGGAAGGCCTACAAAAAACAACCCATCACACTATGTTTGCTATTCCTATATACTATTAGTGTATATATATAATATTACACCATTATTACTATTATACACTATTATTCCTGTGTACAGAACCATCTGAACCATCTATTGTTATTGTAATTCCCCGAAACCTACAAGTATAATTTCTACCTGTGTAATACCTGTGCAATAATCTCCAACAGGAATCAGTACTGTTTCTGAGCAAGACTTTACTTGCTCACAAGAAAGCTTCTTCAGAAATTTTAAATAAAAGTGAATTGTTTCTCCCAACACAATTGCATCTGTCCCTCTTTTTCAGTGCCTAGTAAGGGAAAACTTTGATTGCACCTTCAAAATGGTGCAGGAAGACAAACAATGTGGTAGAGGTAGCCTGGGGAAATAAAGAAAGTACTGTGAGCTTCCTCTGGGACAATATTTCTTTGCCTAAGAAAATAAATACACGAAGACTGACTTTTCTACAGGTTGGTGTTTGATTCAAGGCTTGTATTTATTTGATCATAATGACCGCAATTTGCATAGTTGAACTAATCTGTGAGCTTTTCAAATATTTAACTCTATTTGCACCAATTTTTTTTTTTTCAGATGTAAAGTCCTTTTTTTTCCACAGTGCTGTGTTCCTTAGTATCGATCAACAGTGGTGTATTCCAAGGATCATATTTTCAGGGTGCATTATCAAAGGTATTGTAAATAATTTTGTGCAGCTCAACCATCTTCCTATAAGTTATTAATATAAACTCATAAAGCAAATGAGTTTATCTGCATGGGATCATTCAAGTTCCCACTGTGCTGTGTAGACAGCACATTTTACTGAGTTCTATATAACAACTGTCAGCAGAAACAAAGCTTTACTAGTTGTCGTGAGCAGTGGGAGTTCAGGCAGATATCCATGGGGAAAAGAACGCAAGGTGATGAGAATATTGTTATTTTCAGAATATGTCAAGTTTGTAGACTTTAGATTAAAAAGAGATTACATGACGTGGAGAAAGTAGGATGTTACGGAAACACGACGTGTTGCAAACAGAGCCAAGACAGTTGAAACTGTGCTTGAACCCTCCAAGCTTGATCTTCAGCTGACATTCAAGAAGACTTTCAACAAACAATTGTTGGTCAAGTCTATACTATTGAAACAAAATACTTTGATCCTTAATGTGCTTTCAAGGTTTTTTGACAGATATCATTTGAGACAAACAAAAAAACTCCATCAATGTAATATATTTGCGAAATAACTTTGGCCAAAAAGAACCTGATTTTTCAAACACAGTATCTGAGCACTGAATATGACACACTTCTATAAAGCAGGCAGTTTAGTTCACTGTAGCAAAGGCATATAATATATAATAAGTATTTTTAAGACCTAAGGTATTCTGTAACTTCTAAGTGTGGAACCATATGGGTAATCTCTTTATACAACAGCTTGTGATACTCTTCTTGGCCTTAAAAGTTAAAAAAGGCAAACTTTTTCATGCAAAGGCTTTAATTTGGGATTCTATGTTTCTTCTGCACTCACCTTGAGAAGAGCAAGGAACTGAATCCCTAAATTACTTTTAATTGTTTATGAGCTATTATAGAAAGAGACATGCAAGAACTATGACTTTGGTCTTGCCAGGGGGAAAAATTACAGTTTCTGTAATATATACATTGTACTAAACTTGGATAGAGTTAATTTTCTTCATAGCAGCTCATATGGGGCTGAGTTTTAGATTTTTGACCAAAACAATTTAGATAACACATTAATGTTCTGGCTTCTCTTGATCAGTGTTTGGCCAGTGTCAAGCCCTTCTCTGCTTCTCACTCTGTTTTCCCATGTTAATAGACTGGAATAGGTTGGGAGGAGAGACAACTGGACAGATCAACCAAACTAATTGAAGTGATACTGCATACCATATAACACCATGCTCAGAAATGAAAGGAGAAATAGGAGAGCTTAGAAAGGTAAACCATGTTTTGCCCAGAAACTGGGTGGGCATCAGTGTACTCATGGCGGGTGGTGAATGGTTGACTTTGCATCACTCTCTTCCTCTACTTTTTCTTAATTTCTTCTTCTTCTTTATTATTATTATTTTTATTATTATTATTAGTAATAATAATAATAATAATAATAATAATTGATGTTGTTATCTAGACCCCCCCCAAGTTTTCTTGCTTATGTTTTCCATTTCCTCTTCCCCCCACTGGAAAAGGGGGTGAAGGGGGAGTGTGCAAGCAGCTCCATGCTCTTTAGCTGCTTGCTGGGGTGAATCAAGAACATATATAAAGACATAAATCTACAAACTTCTCCTTAAGTTTCATGTATTTTCTCACTGAGTCCTGAGTAAGAGCATATCCTCTAAATTCAGCATCATACTCTGTCTTCCAATCCCTCTGAATCATCCAAAGAAATATTTTTAATTCTGTGCAGTAGATTAGTGAAATGGTCCATGTTAATGAAGGGTTTTGCCCTTACCTTCTGCCAAAAAAATCCAGTACTGGCACAACAACAGAGGTCAATAACTGCAAGACAGTAACAGGGGTCTGGAGTAAGGTGAAGTGGATATGTTATAAGCAAATTTCATTGCAAAGAACATAAATTTTAATTGTCCTTTAAAAGCCCTTTATGATTTCTTTCCCATGCAGCTGTACATAAGCATCTGAAAGGGTATTAACCCTTCACCGTGTCAAGGTCTCTACAAATACATGTTTACAAAATTATTTTAGCCTGATCAGACATTTCAGTCCAAAATTTGGAGTGGAAGGCAGAGAACAGAGAAGAGGAGTGACTTAGGTCATAGGGGTAAGTGACTAATAGAGCTGGGATAGAAGTTCAATTAGCCTTGTGACATCTTGTCCATTCAGCTACTAAGAGACTTCCCCTGTCTTTAACTCCCAGTGCACATTTTTACTGACATTCAGCATCCCAAAAGACTGAAGGTCAAGTAACCTCTTCAGGTCAAGAAGTGGGGTATGAAAGACAGAGAGCATAATGTTCTTGTCAGAAATCTCAAACTTATACTCCTGTGGTTTAAGGCATGGTTGATTGTTATTTATTTATTTACTATTGCATCTCTTTTTGATATCAGAAATCTTGGGAAAAAAAGCAAGTAAAATCATGTACTCTGCATCATTATTTTATGAGATTCCTTTGCATGAAAGGTTATTTAACCTTTTGAGTTAATCAGTAAAGAGCAGGCTTTAAAACATTTAAAAATATATTTTCATATTTACTAATCATTGCTACATAAAACCTTTGCAATTAAGTATTCTACGAACAGAATATTGAAGCAAAACCTGCTGTTAGCACCATAAACTATGTAGTTTATTCATGGCCCATCTAAAGCAAAAGGTGCCAGACTGCTGTTGGAAACAGTGATGACTTGTTTGGAAAATTAAGAAATACTTCTCTTTAGAAAGCTTCTAGTCTTTCTAAATTTGTGCAGTGACAAAAGAATATGAAAAGTTCGCAGTCAATACTTGTCATCACCAAAATAATGTAGAAATATTGAATTAAAGCTCAGGTTTCTCTTCCTCTTGAGGTCTGGATTTGGCAGATAATTTTTCCTCTCAGAAAAAATCCATAGTGACAGGGGATGAAAGTCACATGTAAAAGATGTGCCAAAAATTTTTGCATCCCAAATACTTTCTCTGTTGTTTTATAACATGACTTCTGTCCTTCTGTTTAGAAATGCTTCATGGGGCAGAGCTAGAAAAATGGAATTCATGCAATGAATTAGAAAAAAATGCTGGGAAATCAGAGCAGACATGTTGTGAAGCCATGCATCACACTTAAATGATTCTGAATAAATCATCTGTAAAATTGCATCTGTTTATTTGCAGATAATCTACAACAAAGGAATTAAAAAAAAAAAATTAAAAGTCCTGAGACAGCTTGACCAAGTTAAGCTTTTGCATAAAGCAACCAGCATGTTTAAAACAAGCTTACACATTGAATAATAGGGCCTTAAAGGGTTATTCTGTAACCTTGGATTAAGAAAGTATGTCAGCCAGAATTATACACGTGCAAATTTGAAATAAAATGAATGGGTTGTAAGGGACATAACTGCCCTTGATCTGTGCACTTGTTCCACGCCGATGTCTTTGAGATCTGCACAAGTATATCAAGATATCTATTAGCTCTACATAGTGGCTGGCAAAGATCCCCATATATAGTGGATTTGAGTTTAACTTGGTTATGATGTAGGGCAAGTATTACACATTTTCCAGAATTTATGTAGCAAGTCTGAAAGTCGTATTTTGTAATTTTAAACAACATGTGAGCTTGAAAAGGGGAAAGGTGTTAATTTCCAGTCCTGCAAGTGTGTTTCTTTCTGATAAGAGAGTGAGAAGACTGAAATATCATTAGATGCTGACAGCACAAAATGGCATACCTCCATGCACAGTCTTTGACAAAAAAAATGTACTTCTTTATTTGCATTTCTAAACTTGCAATGACAGTTTGTGATGGTTTTGGCTGGGGTAGAGTCAACTTCCTTTACTGTAGCTAGCATGGGGCTATGTTTTAGATTTGTGCTAGAAACAGTGTTGATAATGCAGGATGTTTTCCTGATTGCTGAGCAGAGCTTGCACAGTGTCAAGGTCTTTTCTGCACCTCACCCCACCCCATCACAGAGGAGGCTGGAGGGCACAATGAAATGGGAGGGGACACAGCTGGGATAGCTGACTGCAACTGGTGAGAGGGATATTCCACACAATATGGTATCATACTCAGCATATAGAGCTGGGGTAAGTAGAAAGTGAGGGATATTCAGAATGATGACATTTGTAACCTGTTGTGGTTTAACCCCTGCCAGCCACCAAGCTTCACACAGCTGCTCACTCCCTCACCAGGGAGATTGGGAAGAGAATCAGAAGGTTACAAGAAAGAGAACTCATGGGTTGAGATGACTACAGTTAATAGGAAAAGCAAAAGCTGTGCACGCAAGCAAAACAAAACAAGGAATTCATTCATGGCTTCCCATAGGCAGGCAAGTGTTCAGACTTCTCCAGGAGAGCAGGGCCTCATCACGTGTAACAGTCACTTGAGAAGACAAATGTCATCACTCAAAACATACTCCCCTTCCTCCTTCTTCTCCCTACTTTATACACTGAGCATGATGTGATATGGTCTGGAATACTCCTTTGGACAGTTTGGATCACCTCTCCTGGCTCTGTCTCCTTCCAACCTCCCATATACCCCCAACTTCCTTTCCAGCATGGCAGTATGAAAAGCAGAAAAGGCTTTGTTTTTGTATAAGCACTGTTCAGCAGTAGTAGAATCATCTCTGTATTACCAGCTCTGTGTTCAGAACAAATCCAAAACATAGCCCCGTACTAGCCACTGTGAAGAATATTAACTCTACCCTAGCCCAAAGCAGCACACCTTCCCAAGTCACCATGGTTCATGATGGAGCCTGGCTTTCCTAGGGTTGGCTGAATACCTGCACCACCTTGGGAAGCAGTGAATTGATTCTGTGCTTTGCTTTGCTTGCATGCATGGATTCTGGATTTTGCTTTACCTATTATACTGTCTTTATCTCAATCCTGATCCCTCTGGTTGAGGGAATGAGCAAGAAGCTGCGTGGGGTTGAGTTGCCACCTGGGGTGCAGCAGGGTTTATGTTACTGAACTCCAGTCAGGTGAAACAATACTTAAACTGATAATATATATCACTTCACACAGGGCAACTGGATTCTGTGCATCATTTCTGAATGATGGGAGGGGGGGCAGATTAAGGGGGAAAAAAAGCATTAAGCAATGTTTGAAAAAGGACTTTGTCAACATCTGGCTATTTTAAACTTTTCTCATAGGATTGCTTTGAGATTTCTTGGGTAGTTCTTACACTCACACAAATCAGAAAAGACTCATTTACATGGTAAGTGGGACAAAAAATAATGAAGAAATGATCAGATAAGTGCTCAGGTACCAGTTTTCTCACATCAAAATGGACAGATATCAGAAGGTCCAAAGAGGAGGCCTCTGTCTGAGGAGGGAGAGAAATGAAGCCATTCACTTTAAAGGGTAAATACTGAAACTTAGAAAGTTGAGAAGAAAAGCAGTTAATGCTGATACACCTGAGGGACAAACACTGTTGCAGGACACCTATTAAATTACCTGCTAGGACACTGCCAGAAGGAATGGGAGCAAGAGCACTGCTGCATGTGAGACACCCTGCCCCAAAGTTCACCATGCCCTTGAGACCCAGCTACGTAAGTGTCCTTTGCAACACCCAATGAACACATTATGGAAAGCAATTATTACAGGGTCTTTTTTTTTTTCCCTATTTCTATGTGTAAGTCTTTTCCAGAAGAGAGAACATGGCAAAAAGCGCAAGTCTAAAAAGGCCTAAATTTTATGTAGACAGCCAATGCCATGTTAATAGAAGTGCGAGGCTGGTGAAAATGAGAAGGCATTTTCTTTTTATTTCATAACTACAGTAGACTTATCAACTTCCAAGCCCATTCCCAAGGAGTGAAGCAGCATTTATTTGTATTGTGAAACCAGCAAACATCACAACTAAGGTAAAGAATCCTGCAAGTGGTGCATGATATCCTAATTCATCTGGTAAACAAGTGATCTCCAAATTCCCTCATGTCAGTGAGATTCACCAGAAGAATTTCTGTGTATCTAGTATGGTATGTTTGAAGAAAGAAAACCATCCCAAAGGATACTATTCCACTCCATTTGTGTCAAGAACTGAAGTTAAATCATTTTTCCAGAGAATGAGGTTATCCATTGATTTTGTCCATTTCTCATATTTTCACCACAGAATATCTTTTCAGATAAGAGAGATTGTACAGGTCATTCCTGCACAAGACCACTTTCCCTGAATTAATATTAGTTAACAGACAATTGAGCAGTAGGCACTTTGGTGCATTTCCATGATTTATTGTAGCCCTTTTTTGTGTATAGCTATGACTTCTACAGTGTTACTGACATTATCTTTTAGATATATCAAACAGGCTTCCTTGGAATCATATAGAATTCTCCTTTTACCTTCTTCATATAAAATCTTTTCACTTAATATTCACATTAAGATTCACTTAATACTAATCTTTCCACTTAAAAAATGTTCAAGGCCAGGCTGGATGATGTTCTGAGCAGCCTGGTTTAGAGGAAGATGTCCCTGTCCATGACAGGGGTGTTAGAACTAGATGATCTTGAAGGTCCCTTCCAACCCAAACCATTCTATAATTCTGTGAACACTCAGCATCTTTCAGATAGTTCTAATGCCAAATGCCTCAGTTGTTTCTCTCAAGCAAAATAACTGCTTCAGGCCCATAGAGAATGATGCCTGCTAGTGCACAGCCTTGGTATGTTTGCACTCTGAGGAGTAAAGGTTTTTTCTGTTTATAGTTTTATCAGTTACTGTGAAGAACATCTTCTTTTATTCTATTCTGAAGGAAACACCAGCAGTGGTTAAGCTTCCTCTGTGCACACAGGAGTTTTGCACATTCTTCGACTTCACAGATGCCACATTTCACTTGCCCTTCCTATTTCCTCTTTTTCATGTTGCAACCACTTCATCTTCTTGGCATTTATTATAAGTCAAAGTTGACCAAACCAATCTTCCAAGGTTAATTATTAATTTGATTCATCAATAATTCAAGCAATTTTTTTCAGCTGTGTGATGTCATCTGTGTTAGTTAAGGACCTTAACTTTAGATCATATCAAGTCATGCCCTCTACCTCATTTATCATTCTTACTGTCTAGCTTTAGAATATGATAAAAAGCTGTAGTCATTCTATGCTTCCTTATATTATATCAAGATTTGGACTTGTTTAATTTTTCATTATTTTTTTTTAACAATGCTGCAAGAGTCTTCAAACAGTTATCATAATTACACTTTTAATATCTGAATGCCATGTGACTTTGCAGCTTTCCACAATGTTTCCAATCAAGCTGAAACAATAAATCCATGAAAAGGACAATCATTATTGGCCTTCTCACTTTTTTCAGCAGCCAGTACAACATGCATACCCAGGCAGTGCAGCTTCAGTCTAGTTTGAGGTTGCCCTAATTGTCTTCCCCTTTAACTCTTTAAAATGGCTTCTATCTGCAAATTATTGTGCTCACCATGATTCTCCTGAGTTGTATTTCAGCAGAATCTTTTTACCAGTTTTTATCAGTTCAATTATTAGTGGTAGTCAGTTCTTTTATATTTCTTCTTCCCCTCACATATAATTCCATCAAAACTGACTGGAAATTCAATCCCAATGTTTTCTTTAGCATCATTTTTTTTTTTTTTTTTTTTTGCCATTGTAATTACTCTAACCATTTTGTATTCTTTCAATTTTTTTATTCACAGAATCAGGGGATGGTTCGGGTTGGAAGGAATAACAATGGGTCATTTGGTCCAACCTCGCTGCTTAAGCAGAGTCATCCTAGGGCACATGGCACAGAATTGTGTCCAGATGGTTCTTGACTATCTCCATGTGAGGGGAAACTCCACAACCTCTCTGAGCAACTTGTTCTAGTGCAGTCACCCATACAGTAAAGTTATTCCTCACATTCAGGTGGAACTCCTTATGCACCAGTTTCTCCCTGCTGCCTCTTGCCCTACTGCTCTGCACCACCAGGGAGAGCAAAGCTCCATCCTCTTGACATCCTCCCTTCAGATTCTTATAGATATTGATGAAGTCCTCTCTCAGTCGTCTCTTCTGAAGGCTGAACAGACTCAGCTATCTCAGCCTTTCCTTTTAAGTGAGATGCTCCAGTCCTTTGATCATCTTTCAATAGCAACAAACTCTCTTGGATGCCTCTTGAAGGGCATTTTATAGAAGTCTTTGATTGTGTCAATATCCCGGTAGGGGTACAAGGGGATGCCCTTGTGGTTACATCTTTGGCTGCTTGAGCTTGCTCAAGGTGTTTCTTCTTAAGCCTCCTTTTGCTACTAGGTTGGTTGCTATAGTTCTCCCTTTCCCATACCTCATCCCTGTTCAGCCTGGCCTTGTCTCCACCCCCCTTCAAATCTAGTTTAAAGCTATAGATTACTAATCTCTTTAAGTTCTGTTTTCTTTCCAGAACTTTTACCAGTCTCATTTTAGAAATGCCTTCATTCCTTACAAGGATGTCATCATTCTTGCAGCTTTCCCAGAACTATGATTTCTTTTTGTATCTTAATCCTTGTAAAACTTAACCAACTATTTTTGTCTTTATATCTTCCAATCATTTTCTTTCCTGCATTTAATTTTGGTCCCCTGACTATTTCCTGCCCAGTCTGTAATGAGATTTCTTCAGCAACACAAATTAGTGGATTGCAAAAATGTCTAACTGGCATGTTGCATGTCTTCCTTATAGAACTTTCATCAAAATTGAATTTGGTTTCAACTACAACCAATTTTTTAATCTCAGAGTTGCTTTTTGTTTATGTTTTTGTTTTTTTTCACTTAAGCCTCTTTCCCACAGGACTTTCGTGAACAATGACATTTTCTACTCTCTCTTAGTTTTAACATCAAATGCCTTTACTAATAATAAACCGCTCTCTTTTCCTTTTAGTCTGGGTAAGTGGTGAATTCCATAAAGCCTCCTGATGTCTTTAGGAGAAATCCACCTGCAGTCTGTAATCAAACTGTGCATCTCAAGGCAGCATCTGAATTTTGCCCTTGACAACATGAAAGAAAGAAATTACTGAGGGGGGATGCAGTTGTGTTGCCAAGATTTACACTGAGTTTAGTATTTTTTCAAGCAACTGAATAACAACATCTTATTTTTAAAAACTAATGTCCCCTTTTGAGAATTATCAGCTACCTGCACTGACATATGTACCCATCTTCTGTTAAAATAAGATCCTAATAGTCCATAAGGGACAACTGAAATAATAACAAGTTACCAATTTGTGAGAATTGCTTTTTATGATGATTTCACCATTACAATAATTATGGGTTTTTTTAAATTATTAGCCCTCACAATCACTATTAAAAGTAAACTGTGTCTATTGTTCTTGAATTTATGATCAATTTTGTCTCATGTAATGGGTGGGCTGCTATCAGATGTTTGGCAGACTACAATGCAAATTAAGGTTTTAGTCTGTGGAAATATCCATTAACCATACACATTCCCAAACTTTAAAATGCATGCTTGAAAATTACAGTTGATTAGACTCTTTGTTGTGAATTGCAGAACAAAAGCTGAAAATCCTGCTCTGCTTTTCATTTATTATATCAAACAATGATGCAATTCCACCATTGTATAGAATAAAAGGTGTGTTCATATTTGAAGAACACAGTGTCCATAAGGTTTAATCTGCAGTCTTATGTTCAGAGAGGTTTGTAAATCGATTCTTCACTAGATGCTGTAACTCTTGTCGATTGAAGATAAATAGCTGAATTCCAAGAGAATACAACACAAAGAAAACCATTAGCCCTGGCAATTCATAAACAAAGTAAAGAATATTATTCACTCTTTGTTCTTGTAAAATAGTACCCAGGTTTCAAACACTAAAAAGGAAGCTCACATAAATCATCGCAATTATTTAGTCAAAATGAGTTTGTTTATGAACAAATGTACCAAAAGAAAAAAAGGCTGATTTCTTTACAAGAAGTAAAAAGAGGGAGAAGAGGCAGGAGAAACCTTCATCATAATCCCAACAGCTATGTTAATAGGTACAGCTTTGTTTTCAGCCTTTTTTCTTTTATTATCTCAATCTTGCTGACCTATTTATTCACTGAAAAAAAGTGTCTGAACACATCGAATGCTTCTAGGTCAGAGGTTCCCAGTGTCTGTGCACCATGGTGACAGTCTCAGGAGATTTTCAACCAGTAAGAGTTTTCACAAATCACTCAGGAAAACCTTTGGGTTACTGGAGGGTAGGAGGGCTGGGGCTTGGTGTGGGGTATATTTTGCACTATATGCATTTGTCTTCAGCCTTTGTGAATGTGCGATTCCCTGGATCACTTGGCTGCCTAGACCCAGAAATTAAAATATATTTTACTTTTCTTTCTGTGACATTAAAAATGCATTGCAATGAATAATATAGTAGGTCTGTGTATAAAACTAAGGCTTCTGCATTCCTTTTAAATGTTTGTTCTTTAACAGAGATTCTCTAAGGGAAACTTATTGAAAGGATGAACAGTAATTTAATTTTTTATCATAAGCGTTAGTGGAAAATAAAGGACAAAAGTACTTTGCAGGACTGAAGAAAAGGAAAAGATATTTATCATGGGAAAATACTGCATCTGAGCTGAATCTCTGGCACCGTGCATTCTTTTTCTGTTCAAAGAGTGGCAGTAAGGAGATTAATATTTAGAGTCTAGAAACATTTCCTATTTATGTCGTAAGTAGCAAGTACTAAAGTAACTTAGCATGAAAGTGTGCTTTAAAAAAGTGTACAGTCAATACATTAAAGTAAAGCTTTTGCAAGAAATAATTTCTAAATTCTGAAAATAAATTCAATAACTACTGGGTGTCCCCAGCAATATTCTGGAGGAATGTTAAAAGTAATAACAGGTCAAATCATCAACTCATGCATATCAGTATTTCTGATACAAGGAAGACCTGCGTATTAGGAAGACATACTATGAAAATTGTTCCAAGAATTTACCAAACATTCACAGATTTGAAATATCATGCCACATCACTGCAATTTCACAGAGAAAAATTGAGTGCTGCTGAAAGATGAAGCAATTATTGAAGTTAAGACATGTATAGAACTCTTCAGGTACCATTTGTGATGTTCTTATTCTCTCATGCACAACTTTTTCTGATATCAGTGTGAACTCGTATAGAGCAAGGGGTAGGTCTTTTTGCACTGCCAAATGGTAGGAAAGAAAGATAAAAGCAGTAATGTTCTTTCCTCTTCCTCAAAGAAACTATCAGTTGATATATTGAAGTCTAAAAATACAGCATCAAACCTATCAAGTATTTAATTTTCTTTGAAGATACCTAATGAATAGACATCCTTTATAAAAGCCAAAGTTTGGTTTCAATGGGCCAGATGGATTTGTTGAGACACAGATTCCCATTTAATTTCTGCATCACAAGTGTTATTCAGCTTTGTCATTTTTTGCTTAAGAAGTAGATAAGCTTTTTCTTCAGGACAGTCTCAGACCAAGCCTCAAGATTCTTTAATATTTCACTGACTTATGCAGAATACCCACCAATAATATTGTAGATCAGTAAATTGTGAATAAAATACTGGATTTTCTGGAGAACTTGTTTTAAAAAACCCATCTCTGATCGTAAATCACTAGTGACTGTTATATATTGCATCAGTTTCTCCCAGTCCTAGTAGCTACTCATCTCTCTCTCTCTCTCTCTCTCTTTTCCTCTCACATAACACACAGAGACGTGAATAAGAGAAAAACTATTTTCCTGTTGCAAATTATAATAATTCTTCTGCCTGACACTCTATTCCAAAAACATGACTATTCTCTAACAATTTACCAAGACCTGATAATGCTAAAATAATGTCTTGCACATAATATCCTGAGAATGAGAAGTGAGTTGCAGAAGAAATTCTTCATGTAGAAGCCTTGACATGAGAGAACTAGCTGTGAACAAGAATATCGTGTGTGATGGGAATTCCTGTGTGAACTGCTTCTAAAACCTAGGTTAATCTATATTGAAAGTGCCATTTTCAAGCTGAATGAGCTGTTACAAAATGTTGCTGTTTTTATTTTTGTCCTTGTTAATATTCTAAGCACACTTATAGTTTGGGGAGCAATGAAAATTGTATAATACTCAAAGGCAGAAAGTATCAATATTTAGTGTGAGCCTTTTGTCACTCTTCTCACTGCAAATCACATATAATAACAATGGTGTGAAAAATTGCAATGGTCCTACCAAACTTGCAGGATTCTGTGCTTCAGTTTGCCAGGTCTGCACCAGTTGCAGGTTAAAAACAGCATGACTAAGTCAGTCATGGAAAATTCTTCACCATCAAGGTCTTCTAGTCCACTCCGCAACATGGGGATATCTCTCAGTCTCTGTCAAAGGAATGGGAGATTTTTAGGGCAGACCTTACCAATTATGTGTAATGAGGAGTAAATGCAGACTTCAGAACACCAAAAGTTTCCACACAGCACATGGCAGTTATATTACTGACATAGTTTTGCAACTTCCTGGTATCTTGAAGCTCCTCAGCTTGCAATTTAGATTATGAAAACCTTGGTTTGAGAGAGCAATGGGAAAATAAACATTCACTATTGCTCTTTCTCAGAAGAGCTGTGTTCAAAAAAGAGGGTTGGACTTCTAGCACATTCTGGTCTAAACCCCTGAGTCAAAGCTTAATACAGAAAGAATGTCTTATCCTGCGGCAACTGGTATGGTTGCATATGTTGTCTGTGCACATGTGTATGTTCTGTATATGTATGTATAGATGTGGTCATGACTTGTGTGGGCACAAGCTAAAAATAGAAGTACAGTGTAGATTCTATTGATGTTTAATGTCATGAGACTAAGCAAAATAGCAGAAAATCTCATGGAAAATGTATTTTTATGCTATGGAACTGAACAAGTCTTCTGTCAAGAAGTCCAAGAAAAGAAACAGTTTTACAGCTTTTATTCTTTCTTAAGATGAAAAGTAGAATCAGTTTGGGAAGTAAAAATACAGGTCACAGGAAGAATAGGTAAAGAGCAAAGAGACAGAAGGGGTAGTTGCATAGAGAAATGTCAGGTAAGACTATTTTATGAAAGCACTTGAAAGCACTTTGAAAAATAACAATGGTCTCCAAGGACTTCTGATGGAGCAGTCTCACATTCTGCAATTTGCACTGAGGGCTCTCACATACGAGCAGCATCTTCAAATGTCACCTTTTCTCATCTCTAATTTCTCCAGTGGATGTCCAGCTAAGCACATGGGAATTTCATGGCAACTAAGCTGTTAAACTTTTATCACAAGAAAGAGTACACCTTGTCACCTTGAACAGGATTTTCTTCATGGGCAGTCAGGACTATGAACTGGAGTCAGGATTATTCTGTTATTTCCATCCAAAATTTAAAACTCAAGTGTTAATATTCTGTAATGAAGACATGCAGAAAGGGATGTAAGTACCTCCACAAAGGTAAGGAGCTCAGGCAGGTAGTATTGTTTTACAGGTCCAGAGCTTGTGAATTGTCTCACTTCTAACATTGTGACCTTGGGTAAGCAGCCTGACTTGCCTGCATTTCAGTTTTGTCTTCTCTAAATTAGTGCAATTTGGTGCCAAAGGGATTTCAAGATGTGTAATCAATGTATACACATAGTTTTGAGGATACTACTTTTTGCAGAAACTAATTTTGATATCTTGATGTCCTAAACTGTGGTTTGATTTTTCTCCTTTGGTACTTTCTGGTGAATTCTCTGTACATGTAGAATCCCGAACAGTTCACAGAGCCAAAATAGAGCAGGACTCTTTTGGAGATAGCCCAACTGTGAGTGTAATATGTAAAAAGGCTACAGAGTTGGGAAAAGTGATGTGTGGAAGAGATAAGTAATAAATGATTATTCTTTATGTGTCATAAAACAATTAGAGAAGCATCCCCCCCAACCCTGCCCCAAGAGTCCTTTCACCAGGAATTAAGTGTAAAAAGAAGAATAAGGTGTCATCTCATTAAATGGTGGACTACAATCAATTACTGCAACATGCTGTGAAAGTAAAAGATGGAAAGGAATTTGAAGAGGAATTGTATTCAAGAGAGGCAGGAACTATAAAGTAGACAATCCTTTGCTTAGGCATAGCATAAACTGCTGACTGCCTCAAAATGAGATTATCCTGTTCAGGAGAAAAACTGCCTTACACTTGGGTTCTTTCTTATATCTTTTTTGCTATGCCCCTGCCAGGTGGACATGCAGTCCTTTGCAAGGTGACCCTTGGCTCTGATCTAGTTGAGCCATTCTTACAGTCTCACACTGCAGGTTTAAATCCCACTGGAAATGAGAACCACAGCACTTTGCCTCTTTCACATTTATAGTGGAAGGAAGAAAAAATTATGGCAAGAAAGGACATGACTGCTTGTAATTACTGTCCTCAAGTCAGCTCAGTAATGTTTCTAGAAAAGCAAAACTGGGACTCGAGATGAACAAGAGACTGGTGCAGAAGAGGAGAGAGCCTGCAGAGCTGTCCCTCCAGACTGCATGCATGAGGTGGAAGTAAGCACTTACTGCACAACTGGACCCATAATCTGGGTAACCTGTCACCCAAGACTCCAGTCTAGCCCTTCAATAAGGTCCTAATACCCTGTGGACAAAACTCAATGCTCCTTGAGTTCTTTAGTCACATGGAAAAACAAGACTGTAGCCCCTGGTGGGTATAATAGTCCTAGAGCAGTTAACTAAATGTGAATTCAGCATATTCTGTGATTCTGTGATTTCTATTCAAGTTAGCTTTAGAGAACAAGAGAAAAAGAAAAAGAAAAACCACAGCAATGTGAATCCTGACTAAGGCTATCACTCTGAATGTCCAACAGTCTGATTGCAAGGGTTATTTTTCTACATAATAAAGACAGCATGAGGGAGGAAAGTCATCATAATGCAGGTTCTTGCACTAAAGGCACTAAACATTTTCAATAGAACTCAGAAGTTTCCTGCAGAAGAAAGATTTTTGCCCATATGATGCCTATATTGAATGAAAATATTTAAAAGTCTGGAAACATTTGGATAATAAGTATCTGAATCTTTTTCTTCCTTATTTCATAACACCCTTTTTCTGACTTCCCCAAATTATATTTTGATGGGTTTTCTTTGAGTTTTGGGGGGTTTACTTAATAGATCATGCTACACTTTAATGCAAATAACAACACTTTATGTATCACATTACACCTCTTATTTTTCTCTGGCTGTTTTCTCTGATTTACATAAAAAGGGGGAGAGTAACACGTTTAAACTGTTCGGTAGGTCACTGTTAAGTAGTAAGGTAACTGAATTCAAATACTGGAATAAGTTCCAGATGGCTGCCTCGCTGAAGTGCGGCAAAGAATGGCTGCAGCGGCGCCGGGTTGAGCATCCCTTTGCTGGAAGGACGCGGCGCTCCGTTGTCGCTGATCAACAGCGCCACTTTCTGCTGAAAGAGAATCATGACACCTCGGGGAGAGGCAACCTGGAGAGCTGAATTCGGTGACTGACGCAAAACACAAACCTGCCTCGTCGGTAGCTGGCCGGCTGTGTAAGAAACTTTTTCCTCGAAATATGCAAAGTGCACTCCGCAAGTGTTGCAGTGTAATAGTCAGGCCTGATTCTTACATGGAAAGGGGAAAATGGCATGTTTGCCTTAGAGTTTTTTGTTCAAACAATTTCATTCTTACTTCCCCACCATCACCATCATCTTGAGCAGTCATGCATCACAACCTTATGCTAGTGATCTAATGGATTATGTAAATGCTGTGATTTATGCATAAAATAAAATCATGGGAAGACTGCATTTCATGTCATTGCCTAATTCAACAAACACGCATCTGAGTTAATGCAGATTCTCATCACAGCAATAGACATTTAAAAAAATATTTCTCTGTAGAATCCAGTGGGTATTGATAACTACTGAAGCTCACAAACTATCTAGCATTACAATTAGATAAGTTACTGTCCACTGCCTGGTTCTGTTTAGGAAAAAAATGCTAAATTTAGATTTTAGGTATTCTTTATGTCTATTTCTGACATTAACTTTTCACACTTTTGCTGGCAGCAAATTAAATGGTGCAGAAATCCAATGTACCTAGGGAAACTGCAAAAATTGCTTTTAAAATGTTATTATTATCATACATTTAGGCATCTCCAAAGCAAGGAAATAAGGAGCAAATAATGCCACCCTTATGCCTATACATATTTTATATATATATGTAGCTGAATCTCTAACAAGGCTTGAGAAATATTCTGCAGAGAAAAATGAAAATAAACGTTGTTTATTTCAAAATCTTCCTTAAATTCTGTGAAATTAATACAGCACAATAATGACATATGTAGGAGACTGAAGAATCATGACTAAATTTCATTGCCAAAGGCTTCACTGCATTTTCTGAAGCAGGAAAGTTCAAAGAACACCATAATCTGGTAACCACCAAGCAGAACCTTCCACTGATAATGGTATTCATATCTGCATATTGAAATTCAGTCATAAAGCAGTTTCATATGCATTTCTCTGGCAAAGGCATTAGGGTGTATTGAATTACTTATGTCTTTTGAAATCTGTCAGACACTGTGTTCAGCTCCCACCATAAATTCTCTAGAATAGAGTGGATAATGCTACTGTTTCTTGGCTCTCCCCTTACATTAACTGAAGTATTTGTTACACTCATTGCCATTTTCTGTTTTCTGGCTTTCAAGAGCAGCATTAATAGACGTGGAGGTGTATTATCTTATCAGGACTTTATATTTTCAAATACCCGGGATCCTTTCACATTGTCTGCTTCCCACATAAAAGCTAACTTGGAAAACAGAGACTTTTCTCCCCACAATCAATATCTGAACAAGTACTATCCAACACAAACATCTATAGTCTAGACATTAAAGCAAACCTTTCAGCAGCACATCCTGATTTCTGCTATGTAGCATGACTGTGGCAGTTTATTAAAGAATCTCTTTCAGTCTGTAAGTTAATGTTTTGTAGTGTGAATCCCAGACTTTGGAGGCTCTCTTACCTGCAAGAAAAGGCATGTGGTGAAGGATCAAGTAAGAGGTCTGGATTGGGATAGAAGAATGTGACCCAAAACTGCTAATTATCATCTAACAGTATCTGTAATCAGGCATTGCAAAGAAGAACCCACAAACCAACTGAAATCAGGACAAACAGCCCCAGCACGGCAAGATAAAAGGTAAAACAGCCTTGCAACTTTTCTTGAAGACTTTTATTCTTAGGGAAAAGCAAAGTGTATGAAAGTCCAGTAACAAAAGCAAATACCATCTTTCCCGTGTGAAGCCAACTAAAGCCCTACCCACCAACAAAGCCTCTCATTACAGGGTTGCAGAGGCTTTGTTTTACAGCTGAATTTGGCTCGTTTAGCTATAAAGTGTTCCCACACACCAGTATTCGCCTCACCAAAGCATACAAAGGAGATGAAGTACTTAATACCTAATCCTGCCACAACTTTCAGAGCCATAGGAAGGAGGTGAGCGGGGAACCTGACGGCTTCAAATTACTGTTTAAGAGAGCAAAATATTTTCCAGTGTGTCTCCCTGTAGGTTTTCAGGGATTTTCTTGTTGTTTCTGGGCTGTGTTCTGTTTCGCTGCAAAGCAACAATATGACTTCCAGTCATCCCAGGAATTTTTACACAACAAGGGGTAGCAGAATCTGGCTCCTCATGATTATATTTGATGTCATTTAAGTACATGGCAAGACATGCAAGTAAACTATTTCGTATTTTCTTTGCAAGGACAGAAGAGCTAAAGATGGTGATTACAAATCACTCTGGGGCACGCCTATAAACTCCAAGTAATCCATTGAAGGGAGATAATGCTAACATATAATGGGAGCAAGGAGATCAGTATTCCCTTTTCACTGTAATACTAGGAAACATCAATATGCATGGCTCTGCTAATACAATGTGTGTTGTTTAGCAAAGTCGGAACAAGGCAAAAAAAGAACAAGATTAGAAATCCACAAAAGCGTGTCCTGTACACCGATTGGGTGGAAAACACTTTTGTGCTGCAGCCGAGCAGCTAAAATACAGAGACTTGTTTCAGTACTACCAAACTTGAATGTCAAAATCAGAATTTCTATCACCTTGGAACTAATTCTTAGCAGAAATCGTGGCTCTACTAGCACATACAATAGTCTTTGCTTCCTGGAATTTCACAGGCTGTTTTTCCTACTAACAATTAAGGTCTAGGATGTTACAAAATCGTGCTAAAAATCTGCTATCTCCTAAGAATCTTTCTATCTTCCTAGCAGTCCTCTAATCACCCAAACGAAATACTGCTGCACAAAATACTTAGAGGTGGTTTGCAACACGGTAAACATCGCCACCCTTGGGCTGGGGTAGGTTTGTAGGGGCTTTGACTGTGAAGCAGGTAACAGCTCCTTTGAGCCCAAATCCACAATTTTGGCTTCTGCAGCCTAGCACAGCTGTGCAAAAGGCTTTTTTTCATGCAGAATTTCAACTCTTTCCAAGGTTGATTCCAAACATTTATTTTTTTCTCCTCTTTTGCAGGCCTTAACCAGATATTACATCTGTTAATACCCTCTAATCCTCTTTGTAGTCTGCTAAGTGTCGTATGTATTTTCTGTGTCCCCACATTGTTTTTCTGTTCACGTATATTTGCTGTCACTTTTAATGCCCTTCTTATGTTATAATTTCCAGCTTCTTTGCTCTGAGTACCTGATGAATAATGTTCTATTCTTCTTTCACAGAGGAGGAAACTGTGTCAGTATAGCTCCATGAACCACGTGGGAAAATAGGTTTTTATTTGTTTAAGTTCAGCACTTAACAGGAGTCAAGTAGTGTGGAGTTAGGGGAAATTCACATCTTGAAATGTGGATTGAGTCTATAAAACCATTAAAATGTATTTTCCATTGGAGAATTGTGAGGTTAAGCCATTAACTTTGTGAATTTGCAGAGGTTTCCCAGAAGCTTAGTCAAATCTAGTGTTTGTATCATGTTAAATCTATTCTACTTATTACCCTAATAGCATAAATGACCACTCAGGCACTGGAGAGTGACAAGATTTTCCTAACAGTGCCTCTGAAAACTCGGGGTCACTTTGAAACTAGTTAACCTAGAGAAACAATTGTATTAAAACAATATGAGTTTTTCTGAAACTTGTATTCTCTTAGGGACTTTTCTCGGTATTTGGGTTTATGCATGAACAACAGACAATCCATAACAACCTTTCAGTGGTAAACATAGGGAAGTCTCCAGGAGTTTGGCTTTTTGTAGTGTGTGTTCTTTTGGTTTTGATTTGTTTAGCAAGGGCAATAATAACAAACATAGCAGGCACCCTAAAGGACAGTGATGATGAGAATGGAAACTAGTTTTCTTATAAGTATTTTAAATATTTAAGAAACGAACAAGTCTTTAGAATGTTGATTTATTTTTATTACCTTTTTTGGGTGCACTATATTCACTTCCCATGAAAATTCAAAAGCAACCTACTAGTTCTTTCACTGGTTGAGTGAGATGAGCACAATCTGAAAAATGTTGTGTATTGGTAGGGACCCCTGTCTCCACTGACCTCCAAAGCAGAAACAACAAAATATTTCAAGTGCTTCATACTAGAAGTCTGAGAGACACAAAAGGAATCTACATGCAGTTCTGAGCTGAAATACTTACTTTGGAAGTTGTAACACAGACTCTTTAGTTCTAGAACAAGGGAATGCGAGAGAAGTTCATAAAGTGCTTCATCTCATTTATGCCTTAGAAATCTTACCTTACATCAAGGTACTTAGAAAAGAAAGCATTTGCTCCAGAGTCTTAGAAAGACAATAGGAGTGGGGTTTTTTTTCCCCATTTAAAGGACTTGAAACCATAATCAGACCAGTTGCAAGTTTCTCTGAGAACAGGGCTGTAGATCAATTGTTCGTCTGAAGATTGCATTTATAAAAAGGTGGTCAAAAATAATTATATACTTTCAAAAAGGACCTTTTTTTTAAGCCTATGTGTCAAAGTCAATTCTTAATCTTTGAACGACCCAATATGTATCTTTGCATTACAGCATCTTCGGTGAGTTCAGACTGCAGAGTGCTCATCTGAATTTGTCTAAAAGTGTATGCATCTGAAACCAGGTTGCTAGGGTATTTCAATTACATTTATTTTGAAGTAATTATTTCTTTTCTAAAGTAATGCAGAGTCCATAATTGTACTTTTGCATCCAACTGTGGCTTAATGGCAGCAATATGTGCTGGTAGCAAAAAGGGAAAGAGAATTTATTGATGGAGTAAAAGGTATTTGCTATGTTGTACCTCCCTCAGCATTTTTCTCAGTGAGGTAGAATTAATGGGGGATTGGGTGACCTCTAAATGTGCCTGAACTCCACTACATTCTGAAAAGATCATTGTCCAGAAGGCTGTTTAAGATAATTTCCTTAAAAGGCCATTGGCAAGTGCCTAAAACATCTATTGATCCTGGTCCAGCAGGAAATAACTTCCCAATCTAAGCAACAAAAGAATTGCAAACTTCTTAGCTGCACATGTGCCCCAAACTGCTTAGAAATAGGAAAAGCAGAGAAAATATTTCCTGCTAAATATAGGGAAAACAAAATCTTGATGATTACAGATATCAGCAAAATGCTTGACAGAATAAAAAACGTGCCTTTAAATTGATGGTATTTGAGAGCACTTTGCCAGTCAAGAACATCTTAAGAGTTCATTTACTGCACATGTTTTGATAAGAAAAAAAGAGAAACTGACTCAGGCTATTAAAAGATTATCCAGCAGGAGGAGATGAGTTGGTCAGTTAAAGAAGATTCCCAAACACAAAGGAGAGAGGAAATGAGTTATTTAGAAAGAGGTATTTATACCTGCTGGGGATCTGTCCATAAGGAGTATTTAGACTTGGAAAGCAGTGAATTTCAGTGTACAGAGAGGAATTAGGTTTTTTTAAAAAATACATTTCTTATATTTTGGGCATGTCTGACTGATGTGTAATCACAAATATATTTAGGAATGTAACTGTAATGTTAGAAATTGAAGTCCAAGATTTTTGCTTCGTTGACATTTTCAACAGTCCCATTCAGCTGATGTATAACCATGGATGGCATGTTTGTGATAGAGAGTCTTTCAAGTTTTGATGCCTCCATCAGCCTCTTAACTACTGCCTAAGCCTGTCTTGTGTGTGGAGCATGACTCTGTAGTCAAACTGTATACCCAGAGCAGAAACAAAACCTTCTGGTATGAGGTGTGCCTCTCTGCATCCATCATACCCAACTGCAGAGTGATGGAGGCACCCTTGTGAGTAAATGGCCTCTCACCAGAGGATATAAATAATTTCTAACGTATCAGAGGCAACTGCATCTGATCCCATACAGCTATGCAAGGTCCTGTAAGTATCCATCATCAGAGTTGGCTTCTTGACTCTGCACTTATTCTTTGTCTCAAAGACTGTGCAGACTGTACATATCAAAAAGGCACTTCATTTACCCTAGCGTATTCCCCCAGGCTGGTGGTTTAAGCACTGAGGGACACCAGTTTATACTGGACAGACTGGATATGAAAAAATATTTTCCCATCTCCTAAGTGGCTTACACACTGACTATTGCGTGCACTATTTCAAGTGCAAGTGTCCTTTCTTGGTGTTTTCTATGAGAAAGGCATGTCTGACTCAGAAACTTGAGTCCAGGAAAGGATGGAAAGCTGAGAAACACAAGTATCTCTTGTCTAGTATGTAATTTCACTTCTCTGTTTTGAATTATTCCATTTCTTTCCCAGTACAAAACAAACCTCCCTAGTAGGAATGATTCCTAAAGAGTGTGCGAGTACAAACTAGCACATTCAAAGCCCAGCTAATCCTGAGCCTTTTTTTCAGCTGTGAAGTTTTAACCTTACTGATTAGTCTGATTAGGCTGCTGTGGGTTCTGTTCAGCAGCAAACTGCATATAAGCAAGGTATTGAAGCCCATAAGTCATTTACTAACCCAATGATCATCCAAAGCATGATGTTGTCAGTAATTAGCAGTGTTATAAAGCATGGTAACTTCCAAATACAGAAAAGCTATCCAGTGTTTGGGATTTTGGGAAAGAGTGATGTTAGAGTTGATGGATCATGAAAAATTAGATCTTACAATCACATTATTTCAGTTACAATGACTTCTCTCATCTATATTATGTGCTTTTGGATTAAGATGCAGCCTTTGGACCAGACATAGCTTCCTGTAATGACTTCAGACATAAATTTTAATAGATTATCTCATTTGGAGCTAACAAGAGACAGAGCCTACAGACTCCTTGCTTCCTTGTAGGACTAAAGTCTATTATTCATAAACATTTCCATTTTCCTTTCAATAAGGACAGAACATTTTTTTTCTCTAATGACATCAGTAACAAGCCTCTGAAAAACTGATTCAGAGTCAGGGTTCCTAATGCATAAAATAGCCAGGGGTTTATGACCATTCTTAAATTTAGCTTACAACTTTGGCAGAAGTAAAATGTACAACAAAACAAAATATACAAGAAATAATTATGAATTAAACAGAAAAAAAAAACCCCAGAGTTTTATGCTAGCAAGAGACGTTACTGAAAGTAAAAAATATGTTTTCAACATTCATAGTTTAAAAACAGAATTCTGAAACTACTTAAAATTTAAATGGATTAATTTTTGAATCTTCAGATGTGTCCTTACTGCTTTGGTTCCATGTGAAAACCAGGAAATCTAGTTGTAGTTCAAGTAGAGCCAGAACATTTACAAAATCTTGGCATTTGGCCAAAAACACCAAAAATTCTGCACAAGCATATCTTCTGCTAAGAAGCTTGCCTAAAATACATAATAAATACATACTAAAATACACAGTAATAGTTGATGTATTCATTATTTATATAAGGTAAAGCAAATTCAACTGCTGGGAATACACCTAGGAAGTTGGAGAGTTAGTTCAAGCTTCTGCTTCAGGGAACAATTAATTATTTATACAAAGTGAAAACAGGTTTGAGAAAGTCTGGCATAATCTGTTGCCATAATACCCAATAAACTGATAGGGCTATCCCTTGGGAAATGGAACATAATTTCAGAATGTAAGCATGTTAACTGTTTGGGATACCTTCTTGACTCATATTACCACACACAAAATCTCATGAAAAACACCTTTTAAGATTTTAGTGTTATCTATTCCAAACCTAACCCTTTATTTGGCTGAAATTTCAAACCAAACATCTAAAATAAACCAAACAAGCATGCAAATGCTTCCACTTGGCTCCTAATGGTGACTCATTAACAAGAGGCTAGAAACGTTGGCATGGCTTGTATCCCTAGGAGCTACAGATGCATTTCTAAAGATGTTTAGGCACCTAAAGACGCAGATAGGAAGCTGGCAAACTTTTAACTGTTAGACAACTCTTTGCATCTTTAGGTGCCTAAATACCCTGAAAACTTGGCCCTGAGAGCTATTCTGCAGGCTCAACCAACCACAGGCCTAGGTTTTTCTACTAGTTTTATTTATCATCTTGGATGAAACAGCTACCTATATCCTCTTCCAGTTAACCTGTTTCATTTATTTGAAATACTTCATGGATTTTTGCATACCTTACATGTATGACTAGCAGTAGCAATTTTATACACATCATGATTTTATAGTACTAGCCATTGAGCCATCTGCAATTGCTGGAGACCAAAAGCATCAGGTGCTTTCCACATGCAGTGATCCACAACAGAGATTCATTTCTACTTGGCTCATAATCCTGGGTTATCCTTCTTGGAATACTGTAGTTGATAAGCAACTTCTGATATATCCCTTCAAACCATCAGTTTGTTCCTTATCTTATGCAAGGTTTTCAAACGCATAGCCCTTCCCATACTAAGAAAGACAAGTACCACAAATAAAATATCATCACAGTTATCAAACCTAGAACAAGGAAGACTTGGAATAGAAAAATCAGAGGGTTACCTGTTTTGTTTTTTTTATTTAGGTTTTTTTAATGTATTTGACACCTAAAGTAGAAATCAACCTTGTAAGAAAATGGTCTTTAAAAGTGTGATACGACTTACAACTTCTACTCAGGATGATATGTGCTTGGTATTTGCTTTCCCTCCTCCTTTCCATCTTTGCTCTTATTCTGTGGTGACCAGCACATTATCAGTCATGCCTGATGAAAACCCAGAGGCTCAAGAGTGTCCTATATGAAAGTTAACATGGATGTTTCAAACTTTTTTTCCACTGCCCTTTCCCTTCCACCAACAGCAATTGTCTTTTGCCTCTTCTCAGTGTATTGAGTACTGAAGAAAGGAGGGCCATATCTAGCATTAATGAAACAACAAATCACATTTTACTGGAGCACTCTATTTCACAGAGGATCTCTTAATAAAAATGAACCACAGTTTAGAACATTATGACAGATCAAACATTAACATCTCTCTCTGCAGATTAAACGCCACTTTCAGTGCATGTTGTTTCACTTTCCCCTAAGGTTTACTGGCTTTGGGTACTGATCATGATTGATGCCTTGTTTATATGCAACATTAAACCTGTGCTTTTGCCTGTTTCTGGTAAATGAAACCCACTTCTGTTCCAAATAATAAAACTTATATTAGTGTTTTACCTTATCCACACCATCACTCCTTTCATGGATCTAATGCTACATATAAAAACCTTGCTTTTTTCCTCCATGGCTTGCCTAAACTATAATCATTTCAAAGTCAAAATTCAATGGTAATTTGAGGCTGTGGCAGATGATGGTCTAGATTAATAGTCCAGTTAAAACTTTAAATGCCTTCGAGCAATCGAGGCACATATGCTTTTTCTTCCACATTCTCTAAGCTACTCTATTTGCCACATAAAGCTGAAGAATTCCTTAAATCCTTCATTAATTTTCAACCTTCACATGTTGTCACAGTCCTTTACATTTGGACTGTTGGCTCAGAGGCAAAATCAACTACCATTTGTAAGGGAGAAAATATATAAAAGTGTCTTTCTTTGCAAAAAATAATGCTTTTCAGTGGGATCATGTCTCAAGGGTGATTTTATACTGGATGAAAACTGGCGGTTTTTTGTATACCAGGTGATTTTCATGAACAACCAGTTCTGGCAGACTCGAGAGCTAGTCTAGGTGTTAAAATGGTAGGTGATACTGGATTTCACATGTGATGTTCCATTTAAAGGACCTGGCTGGGTACCACTGTGTTGGAAGGTTGCTCTTGTGTTTGCAGATAGTGCAATAAAACCCAGAAAGTCATGCTGTGTTTGCAGAAGCATGTCTGTGGAGGCAGTGAGGACAAACAACCACACCAATAAGATGTGAAAAGTTACACTAGAGAATAAAGCTCTCATTTATTTATGCAAACCACAGCATTCTCCACAAAAGGGGTGCAGAGAGACCTATTCTGGAATACTCAATTATCTTGTCATCAGGATCTTTCTTCTACAAGGAGAAATTCAGTTCCAAAGGGCCAGAGAATGGATGTGAATCTGAATAATTTATATCCTAAAAAAAATAACCAGTGGACTAATCAAACATATGTGGAGTTTTTTCCCCTGTTTTCATTTGATGTTTGGTTTCAAGACCAATGAGTCAACTAGACTTACATAACAAACTTCAAAACAGAATTTACTGACATAAATCCAAAGACAGAAGTCTCCAGACTATGCTTAAAGCACTATCAGAAGAGCCGTGTTGGAAGTCATCACCCCAGCTGTCGAAAACAATTTTTTCTTAGAAATTATTGGACTGATGGCAGAGGAAATAGACATAACTTCTATTCTGACTTTTCCTGCATCAACCCAGCATCAGAGACAGCTTTGCACAGAAATGTGAGATTTTTTGTATATAGTTACTGGCTGATGTTTTTCTCATAACTGACTTTGGCAGTGTAGGCAGGCAATTAAACTTCGTCTCTACTTTGAATTTTCTGCTGAGTTTTGTAGCCCTCTGTGTAGTTTTTTTTCACTTGAACATCACATATAGAGGAAACCTCCCTATAAATTTTAGAATGCCCTATAGGATGAGTTTGGCTTTCCAGTAAGCTGTGTTGTACCAAAAAGCTGTGCATAAAGTATTTGGCTTTCCTTTGTTCAACAGTAAATGAATACACAGGAAGTCCTGATTTATCTTCTTTAAACATTCATTATTGAGCATAATTGCCATATCTCTTATTTTCATTCCCCTGAGCCACACATTTTAATCTCATACCATATGGAAGTTATTGCAAGTCATCAACAGCAAAGGAAAACCTGAGGTAGATTTGTATTCAGATGAAATGCATCTGCTCTAAAATTACTGGAGTCATTTCACTGCAGAATGACATAATTCTTAGTTATGTCAACAGCATCAGTGTTTTAGACTGAGGATGAAGACATTTGCAGTCCCTTCTATGTAAAGGTATTGACCAGATAGTGACCACATTTGGTGATGGCTTGCCTAGCACATTCCTTAGTTTTGTGCATTGAATTTTGACAGAGTACGTCTCTATCCAACTGCAAACTCCCTTTTACGTTCCAGGGTGTCAGTTTGGTTTATATTTTGAATTCATATCTTATTTCTCCAAAGTGTTCAAAATACTTACCTTCCTGAGGTCCAAGGCTTAATACATCATTAAATTCATAACAGATTGTCCTGGTTTTGGCTAGATAGAGTTCTGAGACTAGAACTCTGAATCACTGAAGAGAATTCTGGAAAAATTACTATCATCTTTTAACCCCATCTGGCAACTAAGTACCACACAGTTCTTTGCTCACTTCCTCCTCTCCCTGCTGGTGGGATGAGAAAGAGAACTGGGAAAAGGTAAAGCTTGCCATTTGTAATAAGCACAGTTTAGTAATTAAAATAAAGTAAAATAGAATAACAAGAAGAAGAAAGAAGAAGAAGAAAGAAGAAGAAGAAAGAAGAAGAAGAAAGAAGAAGAAAGAAGAAGAAGAAAGAAGAA
>VXBX01006700.1:1301468-1365119 GCA_013400415.1 Scytalopus superciliaris | reverse complement strand
AAGAAGAAAGAAGAAAGAAGAAAGAAGAAAGAAGAAAGAAGAAAGAAGAAAGAAGAAAGAAGAAAGAAGAAAGAAGAAAGAAGAAGAAAGAAGAAGAAAGAAGAAGAAAGAAGAAAGGAGGAGGAGGAGGAGGAAGAGACTATTAAAACTAAAAGCAAGTGATGCACAGCACAGTTTCTCACCATCTGCCAACCAATGCCCAACACATCTCTCATCAATGATCCATGGCTCCCACTCGACTCCTTCCAGTTTATATACTGAACATGATGCTCTATGTTATGGAATATCTGTTTGACCTGTTCAGGTCTTGACTGTCTTGGCTTCATGGTCTCTTGTGCACCTGCTCATTGGCAGAGCATGGGAAACTGAAAAGTCCTTGACTTAGCAACAACCAAAATATCAGTGTTTGACCTAAATTATTCTCATGCTCAATCCAAAACACAGCACCATACCAGCTACTAAGAAAATTAACTCTATTCCAGTCCAAACCAGGACACACAATAAAGACCTTCATGCTACATTCCAAGGTTATTTGACCCTACTTTACTGGTCTGCATGCCCAAGGTACAATGTGCATTCTGAAAAAAAAAGAATTGACTGGAACAAGCAGTGTGAAGAAGATGGCAATAATTTTATTATCTTTGAGTGTCCTATGTACATGGAACTAGAAGCAAAATAGAAGAAAGGAGAGCCTGGACAGAAATTCTGTCTGACTGTGGGCTTACAGTAGATATGAGGTCAAATTAAGTTACACAGCCTACCAAACACAGTTTTCAAAAATCTGCAGTATCACTTCACTGAAATATTATGGCTGCCCTTTTGCTAAGCTCAGTTCCCTCACTTCCCTGCTGCCCAAGAAACCTGGGCTGAGGAGAGTCTAGACAGCAGTCTGAGAAGCAAAGACCTCAGAAAGTGGTTTCAGAATATCAGACAGCCAAGGACTCAATAGTCAAGTTTTGTGGATAGCAGTGAATGCTACAGGGCATATGCACACAGTTAAACAAAAGAGAGCTAGGGACCAAAACTGAACCTGGACCTCTCATTACCTGCTTTAGTTAAAAGTGTGTTCCCTGACCCTGTTAAAACATGCTCCAGCTAGCATTCCTCAAGACTAATTTACTTCAGAAACAACTGCTCCTTAAAATTTGTGACTCGCTGCCAGTTGGCTCTTCTTGGTCTTGGGACCAAAAGCCATGACAACAGAAGGTGACAAAGAGCTGGAAGAACTCGGAGAGACAATCCAGTTCAGGATGACTTAGGAGCTATAACTACATCTTTGTGTCATGAATAGGCATCAATTAAAAAAAAAAAAGGAAAAAAGAGAGAAAACAAAACACCCCAAGGCTGGTCCTGACTGTAGCTGTTCTCCAATAATCACATTAGGTCATGGAACCGTATTTCTTAATAAGTCAATTACCTGAAGGAATGATTGCCCCATTCAATTTCTTTTAGCAGTTTCTTGATAGCCTTGGAAACAATCATAACTGCTGATTCTGTGGAATCTAGGGGACCCTACAGGAGACATTTTCATGTATTGTAAATATTTTAATTCACTGTGAAGCAGCTGAAATCCACAGCTCTATAAAATATTGACCTTGTTTACTTCTGGAGAGCTGTGTCAGGAATTCTTGAGCTAGGTACCAAGGCAATTAGTATGTCAGATAATCCTTTAATTAGATTAGAGAGTGCAGCTACTGTATGTCAAATACTTATTAATAAGTGAAAAAGTCTGTCTTGAGGTTTTCTAAGTATGTAAAATCTATTTATTTGCCACATATTTGATTTTAAATTACTTCTAAAGGACTATACTGTTAAATATAGTTAGAATAGTTAGATATATTAGTATAGTTCAAAAAAGACTGAATCTAACCTGGAAAACCTTAAAACATTTCTTTTTGTTGTGTGAGCCAAGGATATATTTCAGATGTAGGACATTTTCAGATCTAGGAGATCCAACTCCCATTGCTGTGTATGTCAACATGCTGGAAAGAGGTAAACTTCAGCTCACTGCTAGGAAGTGGTTTTGAGCCAAGTTACTTTACTGACAGATTTTTTCATCTGACTTTCTGCCTTCTTAAGTCAGAGGGTTATTGAAGCTATATCCTTTCTTCCAGCACAAACCACAAACCACTAGTCTACAAACTATTCTGGATAGAACATTTTCCTCCCAAAAAAAGGCTTCATAGCACCAAAAGGACTTTTTTCTTTTACTAGCAAAATCCAGGTATTTGAGCAATTCAACTCAGTGTCTGGAATAAATTACACCAAATTCTACTTCAGCTCCATTTTCATCAATAAGGTCTTTTAGTGGCATGTAAGTTTATATAGATAACATGCTGAATGCTGGATCATGACTCTGGAATATGGAGAATATTAGTATTTATAGAGACTGACAAACACCCTTATATTTTGCCTTATTTATAAATAAAACCTCTGTTCCCAGTAATTGATAGCTGTTTTCTTATTCTGCAGTTGCATAAGTATAAAGTATTTATTTATATACCTATCAAACCCATGATAACATTTATCACAAGAGAGTTGTTCATAAAAGTTTGGGGTTTTTACCAAATCCCTTCCAATTAACCTGATATCTGTTAATGTCCTTCAGTGAAACGTTTGTAGTGACAAACACTGTGCTCATGATTTTTACTATTTAAATGAGCATTATGAGAGTATAACTCTGTCATTGCCTTTCAGAGCCCAGGATATGAAAAGATACTCCCTACACCTACCTGAAAATTACATCCAGTAATGAACTTGTCCATAAAAAGAGCAGAGCACTGTTTTGCTATATGGACATGTCGCAGGTCTTTTTTTTTAAATACAAGGGAGGGCTTAGAGTAGGATGACATATGCCCAGCAGGATAACAAAACCACAGAGTGAACCACTCACCTTCATATGTTCTAACAGTTTGTATGAAGCAATGAACATGACTAGGGAGCTTTTAACTGCCTCAGGCTGTCTACTAGGAACTCAGAATACAAGGAAATGAGATGTCAGAAAGGAAACAGTACTTGATTTTGAAATAAGAATGAATTTTCTAACCATCCTGTACACATCACATCTGTGAATTTCTTACACAGTGTAAAAAACATTAAAATACGTGGCCTTCTGTGGGCTGAACAGTAATATAATCTGACAACACATCATAAAACAAAGCTTTACTGAGGCAGTAGGAAAGATGAGCATATATGAGCTCACCCAACTGCTGATAGTAAACACAGGATGGGATTATGACCAATGTCATGGCTCTGGTGGACTGCCAGGTATATTTGGTGTCTGGGGAATATGGCAGCAAGAGCCAGTCCTGCAAATGCCTTTTGAATGCAGGTAAGAGTCATGTTGTCCCTTTGCTCTACCAGGGGTAATATGATTGGGAGAATCATACCTTACATGAATAATGTGGGTGGCATTCTGTCTGCACTACTGATTCAGGTCAATCATATATATATACACATTACTATCCACTATTGGTTGTCCAAACTGATAGTGACAAAACAAAGAAAGAGAAGTCTGAGAGCAATCAAAAGAGACTCCAGAGCCCTAGGATGATTGATAAAGGGATGAGGAGCACAGGTAGTAATTTCCTCAGTCTTTATGGTAACAAGGAATATTATCAATAGGAGTAGGCAGATCCATCATGTCAATGAATGGCTCTGAGGTTGGTGCAATTGGAAAAATTTTGGGTTTTTTGACCATGGGATGACCTACTCCACAGCTGGCCTACTGACACCAGCAAGGATGCATCTGTCTTGGAGGGGGGAAAGAATTCTAGCACAGAACCTAGTGGGACTTACTGACAGAGCTTTAAACTAGCTTTGAAGGAGGAAAGACGCAAAACCAGTGATGAGCGTTGGGATGGTGTGCCAAAACTTGAGGAAACAAGCACCAATGGGTTCCTTCAATCTGCTTCAAGAAGTACTGTCTACAATGTACCACACCTGAAATGTTACTGTCTTTAATATTCACATCTAAAATTTAACTGATAGTATCAAAAGATTGTATATTGCTCTTGGGTGAAGGTGTCGCTAGAAATCTATTTATCTATTGCTGGCTTTTACGCAGAGTGTATCACATGTCTCTTGGAAAGAAAAAAGCAGACAACAATCAGCAATTGTCATTCAGTGCTCAAGCATTGCCTACATCTAAGGCTTGAAAATACATTTTAAAACTTCTAGAATATGAGCATAATTTAAAATATTACACTAGTCCTTTCCAGCTAACCAGATAGAAAACTTGGCTAGTTCTCTTAGTGATACTTACATTATACTCATCATGCACAGTGATAATGTTAATAAAAATAGTTGTCATAATAAAAATTTCCATTCTCTCTCTGTTATGAATGTGGCTAGGAGAAAATTAACTTTTCATTGGTTTCTTCCTTTTATTCTTTTTACTTCTATCAGCTTCCTGAAATGATAGACAAAGCTACTTCTGGAAAAGAGAGTCACTGCAGTGAGAGAGCTGTACTGTATCCTTCTTTGTATGAGGCAGATCTGTTGTCATTTAGAAGATCAAATTTTAAGACAATCATCTAAAAATCTCTCTTCATTCTGTCAGCCTCTCTATAATTACTGTTAATTGCATTGCTTCAGAAATTGATGGAGCATTATAAGAAAGGGAAGCAGAAAAGGAAATCATCTTCAATAAAGCTCTTGAAACAAAGAGATTCTGCCTATAGGGCACATGAGGCAGTGCAATGCTGAGAGCCTGCAGCATAGCCTGCTACTTAGAGGACACACTGTCATTTACTGAATTAGTCAAATTATCATTATTCTCTGCGGTGAACAGGTGTGTTTTATTACTTGATTGTGGAGGTATAATTTGTTTTGTCCAAGACCCTACCTGAACAGGCTAGGTCTAAGACCTAAGACTAGCTTCATTATGTTAAAAGATTCAGCACATATGGGTGTTCAAGAACAAGTCTTAAGTTTTAAAGAATGAACAGGGACTCCAAATAAACTTGTGCAAATCCCTGCAATGAAGGGAAAGCTACCCCCAGGGTTAGTTTACCCACTCCTACCTGCCTTTTCAACTACTATAGCTTTAGCAAGTTGCCACTGATCCTTACTTGACGAAATTTAATTCATGGGGCTTCCTGTATTTACTGTAAATAACTCATTAAATCAGCTATCAGGGAATTGATGTTGGTGTCCCTCTAGAGAGTTGTCTTCCATGCCTTAGACTTCAGTTTTAAGACCTAGGCAACATGTAAAAGAGACACAGCTGCAACTGCTGACTCTATGGGACCTGGCAATAAGTTAGGAGATCAACAGAAGAGCCTTGAGTACAGAAGTCACAGGATCATTCTGAGTAGTTTCCTCTTTTTACAGCTTATCCAAGTAGTTGCCTGGTAACTTCTATGTTAACTATGTTAACAAAGGTAGCATAAATTGGCTAGAGTACAAGAGTACACAAGTGTGCTTTTTGCACCTGCTGGTGGAGAAAACTATGAGGTGCAGTTAATTGATGTAATACATTGTACATCTCTTATGTTTTAAAAAAACACTTTAGAAAAGTGTTTTGCTGTTTATTTCTTCCTTGTTGAAGCACTAGACTAAGTTTAGATTAAAAGGACCATGTTTGACACAAACACTAACTAAAGTAGCAGGTTTTTTTGAGAAATATTTTTGTTAGAACACACAAAACAGATTTATATATACATCCAACCTCCAAATCACAGTAAGAGGATTTGAACAAACAACAGCACTGTGCTTTGCCTGTATTCCAGATATTACACTCTTCATAGCCTTTTTAACAAGCTTATCAAATCAGGAGTAAATAATAGAAGCTATTTTAAACAAATATATCAATGTCAAGATGCAGAAGTTTTCATGTTTTAAAAAAAATTCCCAAAACCTTGTTTGGTAGTACTCCAACCCAACTGAAAGTATATATGCAAGTTTATAGCATAATTCATTCACAATTGCATAACTATATCCACACCAGTAAATGCTTTCCTCCATTTTTGAAAATGCAAAATCATCACATATAAGTCATGCAAAACTGAAATCAGCCCATGAAGATACACATCCCAGCCTGGTACAGGCACATGCCCCTGATGACAACACATGTAACAAATGTTAAGGTGATTACCCTTCCTTCAGGCCTGAAAAACACACACAACCTGGAAACATAGGCTTCTGTGGGAGAGTTAAGTAACATGACATCTGCATATTTTCAAAGCACAGCCTGTTTTCATTTCCCAGCCACCAGCACTGTCACAGAGGCAGTTAAATAGTACGGCAACAATCTTCCCTTTCAAGAGTCTTGTTATTTAGCTAAAACAAAACAAAACAAAAACCCCTTCCAAGTATAGAGATTAGACTCTTATTCTGCTTGTATAACATTCCCTACCCCAAACTCTGCATAATTGAAATTATCTATCAACATCTTTAAGTCTTGCTCACAACAAAAGTAATTACGGCAGACAATAGGGAACGGGTTTGCAATTTTTGTTAGTGCACTTCATTTTTTTTGCAGTTTTGAGAAGGAAGGAATGCAAACAGCAAGAAGCTTTTCCTGTTTATTCTCTCAGTTGCTAGCAGCCATGTGACTATGGATAATAAAGCCCTGAAGTAAGAGATAATCCCTGTTAAAAAGTCAGATCTATCGGCTCTATGCCGTATGTATGTGGCTATATGGCTTCTGGTACACTCAGGGCACAGGTCTGCCTGTGAATGGCTGAGCAGACATATGTTAATAGTACTACCTGGTAACATCTGGCATAATAATTAAATCCTGCCTGAAGACTAACCATGTCTTCTACAACAGCTGCTCTGATTCTATTCATATAGGAAGGCATTCATGCAGAGAAAAACGTTACCTGACTTCTTTTACAGGTTGTCAGGGGAAAGCAGGTTTCTTTAAGAGGAGTCAAGGTCTATAAAAGCTTTCTTTAATAAATCCATGGTGGACACTTGTAATTAGTTGCCTAGCAGCCTCCACAGCAGATAGTGAGCATCTGGATCATAAAAGGTTAGAGATGGATCCTGGAAGAGGAAACTTTAATGAAACAGAGCAGGGAAACCTCAAGAAAATAGTCCATGTTTTGTTCCATGTGTAAAGCACAGCTGTAAGAAAAAAATGAGGTTGTAAGCACTTACAGCTAAAAGGCATGTTTATTCAACAGCGAGCCTATGAAGATCATTCTTTAGGTCTGTTGAACTCATAATTACCAAGATGCTTGAAAAAGAAATACGGTGACTTTTTCAGGGGCTTCTGGTTGGGAGAGGAGGGTCAGTAGATCAGAGATGGAGGGAAGTCAGGGCTTCTGGCCAAGTGAAAGCTATTGAACTAAGTTTCCTAAGAGAAATCTATAGAGATATATTCTGTGTTGGCTTCCCAGCTGAGCTCTTGGCTACTCTATTTCTCTCAAGCAATAAAACCCTTTTGAAGATGTATTTTAAAAAAAATAATAATCTATGAACTAGGCCCGAATGCAAAACTTTTTAGTGAAGAGCATTCTATTTCTAAAAAACCCTGTATCAAGCCCTTCTACCTAACAAGGTTTCAGCCTTTTATTAACTAGCTCATATTGTTCTGTAGACAGACACCCTGAATTACTCTTCTTAAGTACCACCATCTAGGGTGTCTTTATTGCATTCGTTCGTTATTTATTTATTTATTTGCCAGTTTGTTAAAAATCTCTGCTCAGAAGCTTTTACTTTCTTATGCCTAGCTACAATGGACTTTACCCCTTAATGAAGATCAGCTTTTAAATCTCCAGGTTCCTGAGTTAGGATGTTTTTTTCTTTCCTCTTAAGACTGATCTTTGATGTCTCTGCCTGGAAGCTATGATCACNGTGCATGTTCAAGTGCTGTCTAGTGGGTTCTAGAGAACAGTAGGGAAAATTTTGGTCTTCTTAGTCATGAACTAAGGAAGCTATGCAGCTAGTAACAGATGAAAACTTGGTCAGGCTGGAAGAGGATCAATGACTAAAAAGAAAGATGGAAACAAAGGATATACATAAAAGAACAGACCAGGAAATTTAGAGGGAAAGGTCTCTAGAGAAAAATGTACTACTCTAGACATCACTTGCTGCTAACATAAGTAATTAACAAATGAGAACAGGCTCTACACCATTCCTCAGGGCTCGGTTTTGGGGCCAGACCTGTTTAATATCTTTATCAATGATCTGAACAAGGGGATCGAATGCACTGTCAGTCAATTTGCAGATGACACCAAGTTGAGTGGGAGTGTTTACCTGCTGGAGGGCAAGAAGGTTTTGCAGAGGGATTTGGAGAGGCTGAATCAGTGGGCTGAGGATAACTGTAGGAGGTTCCACAATGCCAAGTGCCAGATCCTGCACTTGGGACACAATTACCCTATGCAGCACTGCAGGCTCAGGGGAGAGCATCTGGAAAGCTGCCCTGGGAAAAGGACCTGGGGGTAGGTGCAGATTTGGTCTGGAGTAGAGATAATTTTCTTCACAGTGGCTAGTATGGAGCTATATTTAAGATTTGTGCTGAACACAGGGTTGATAAAATCGAGATGTTTTTGTTATTACTGAGCATGGATTACACAGAACCAAGGCCTTTTCTGCTTTTCATACTGCCATGCTCATGATGAAGCTGAGAGTGCATGAGAGGTTCAGAGGAGACATAGCTGCAACAGATGACCCCAACTGATCAAAGGGATATTCCAGACGATGTGATCATCATGCTCAGTATATAAAGTGGGGGGACATGTTTTGAGTGATGGCATTTGTCTTCCCAATTAACTGTTACCTGTATGGGGTCCTGCTCTCCTGGAGATGTTTGAACACCTGCGTGCTCATGGGAAGCAGTGAATTAATTAATTCCTTGTTTTGTTTTGTTTGTGTGCACTGCTTTGTTTTCCCTATTAAACTGTAAATGAGTTTTCTAGCTTTACCCTTTTGATTCTCTCCCTGACCCTTCTGGTGGGAGAGTGAGTGGGTGGCTGCATGGGGCTTGGTTGTTGGATTCTATGATTCTATGATTTTTGCTGTTCATATAGCTGCACACAATGGTGTGAGTGAATAAAGCTGCAACTGGTTGATTAATGATTGGATGCTGCAGCAAGTTAGAGAGCAATGGTGGTAATCCAGCAGCGCTCCACCTTCCAGAAAGTCCTCAAAGCTTACTACATACTTGCTTATGCTTGTATTACAGGTCCTAGAACTTGATAAAGAGTAGATAATGAATGCATCTAGCTGGTGCGTCTTTCTTGCCTTTTTCTTTTCTTTTCCTTTTTCTTTTCTTTTCTTTTCTTTTCTTTTCTTTTCTTTTCTTTTCTTTTCTTTTCTTTTCTTTTCTTTTCTTTTCTTTTCTTTTCTTTTCTCTTTTTTCTTTTTTCTTTCTTTCTTTTATTCTCTTTTAATTAAAGGTAAATATATTATTCTAGAAAATAGTAGGAATGTTAATAGGCAGAACAGAAAGCATTCAATACAAAAGAAAGCTTGATAATTGTTCTCCTTCACTGGTCTTTGAAAATAAGTGATGTGCACTTACTTCTTTGCAAATTAAAAGGTTCTATACACTGGCCTTAGTTCACATTTTGCTTTATTCCCTGAAGTAATGCTTTCTGAATGATAATTTTCTTTCCCTGGGAATACAATTTTTGCCCTGAGATGCATACTCAAAAAGGGACAGACAAGAATAAAAAAAGAACAGAAATCTTCAGGCGCTTTGAAGGATAAAGGAAGATGTTCACCTATTTGAGATCTTGTTATGCTAGTTCTTGTTTATCAGCTGCCTGTAGATGTGTTGTCTTTGTCATATCTGTGCTTATGCTTGATTATTTATGAATTCTTCAACATTTATTTATGAAAACACCTAATATCTTTCTTTTTTACCTTCTTTTAAATTATTTCATTTAAATGAAGCCTGAGCCATTTGAGTGTTCCAGCATGTTAAGCTTTAATTGCCTGCATTAGTGATAATTAATGCATCAGCATTGCCAGTCACAAGGAAACCTGGCTGTAGGATCAGGGACTCTTCACTTATCCCCCTGAAATAAGAGAAGTAGGGTGTTGTTTGGTTTGTGGTTTTTAAATCAGAATAAGAGCAGAAATAACAGGTCTGTAATTATTCCCTGAGAGATGCTAACTAATATTTTTCCATGCTGCTTTCTTCATTTCCTTTGGTTAGCTGTATACAATGAAATGGTAGTGAAAAATGGCAGCATATGGTGGTGGGCAAGGGAGAGAAAACACAAGTGAGGGAGTGTACCAAGGCAAAAATAAGTAAAAGTCATATCTGTGCTGCTGGGTCATTTTCTCTCAACTCTCCTTGAGGTTAATTAACAGCAAAATATGCCTTACATACACTAATGTGCCCACTGAGTCCCACAGTAAACGATTCTGTCTTCATCCAATAAATTACAAAAATAGCTTGTGTTACCTAGCCTTGAATTTTAACCAGAGCTTGTGAGATAGAAAAAAAAGCAAATAAATGAGACTTCAAACTGAGTTTCAGAAGAATTTTGGGTCTTCAAATTATGTGACAATGTAAATGTGAGTCAACAATATGATGTACACTATTTTCAGCACAGCTGGAAAAGAGACGACTTACACCCCCACTTTTAAATTCTTTAAAAGACCAAACTGGATACCACAAAATATTGTTTCCCTGGTCCAGCCTGAAAGCACAGTGGTGCCTTAATTCCCCAAATCTGTAGTTTGTGTTATCTTTTTTAATTTAATCTAAGTAAACAAGGAGGAGAATGTGGCTTTAGTCTTCAAGAGATGTAATTTCTTTTAGTGACACGTCACTGAAAGCAAGTTGTATTGCTGGGAGAGGAGCTACTGTGCTTTGACTAGCAGATTACAAATAGTCTTGGCAGTCAGTAAACTGTGACAGCAAGAGATTCTAGCTACAGAAGAGTACAGTTAGGTAGGGCATATTGCTAAATGCCTTAGGGATGAAATAACATCCATTCAAGTTTCCCGTGGATCTAGCACATATCTTGTAATAGGAAAAGTGCTGGCAAGGAGCACTGTCTTAAATGCAGTGCATAGTGTCTGATCTCTCTCCCTCTCCCTCTCTTCTTCCACCAAAAGTCAGATCTTGGAGTACTTTCCAAAATAAGCAAATCTAATATCATTGCCCTAAGTCTACAAATGCTTCCTCTCTATAAAAGAGATTCTGACTTCAGGGAATATTTGCTACTTGTGTTGAGCAGAGTGATGGCCATATTTGTTCTCTGACTCTTAATCTGATAAGTATTTGGAACAAAGGACTTCAAAGTAAACTTTAGTCTATAATAATCTGTTAACCTCATTACTCATCAACACAAAGTTCTCACTAACTTTGTTCACCATCTCCTCATCTTGAATGTTGTTTGCACNTGGACTCAATGATCCTTGTGGGCTCCTTCCAATTTGGCATACTCTGCTAATCTGTCATTCAGCAGTAATTGGCATTTTGAGACTAAATGTTAAACTGTGTAAAGCAATATATTTTATGTTCAACTATGACAGGTGCCTGCAGAACTGGGCTTTTGTTTCAGAGTATTTTGTGACTGTGATGTTATCTCCAGGTAATTGTCCTTACTGAGATCTGACCTGATATATTCAGCTGTCCAAAATCACAGTTTTCTGAGGTATTTTGTTTCTTAACAAGAAATAGAGTGACTGAATTTCAGTCTGTCAAATATTGATAATCCATGTTTCTAATATACTAGGGATTTCTGTTTAACACAGAGTCAAGAGGGCTACCATCCATCCAGTTCCCACATTGCTCATAACCTGATGCTAAAATAGAGCAATCCAAAGTGTTCTTAGGACAGCTTGTATATTTTCAGAAAGCAATGATTTGCCATCCTCTGCTCTATGCACTTTCCATCTAAATGCCTGAACTATTTGGTATGTAATGCGGTTCCTTGCTTTCCCTGAGGAGTCCACTCAGATAGTCCAGAGCTCTAGAAAACTTCATGAATGTTGTTTCATTTGTGTGGTCTTGTGCCCTCTTTCATAACTGCTCAGTGTCAGTAGCTGCATGGTGTGTGGTTTGAAAACTATTCCTGTATTAAAACTATTACCTGTACAACACGGAATTTCTCCCCTGGGCTGCTGCATGACACCAGTGGTCAGTGGACACAAATCCTGACTTACTGGTCTGGACAATTCAGCTGGAGAAGTGCAACTGCTCTTCATACACATGCACTGCCTTGTGGACCAACGGGCTCGGTACCCTGCTTATTTGGGTATCTTTACACTGTAACCCTTCACAGAGGATCACATGTACTGATACAGCTAATAGCTGCCAGAACTGAGCTGTGATTGTAATTCTCTAATGAGGACACATCTCTGGAAATAGTATATAACAGTCCATAAAGCAGGAAAATGAAAACAAAAACATGATGGACTTCCTACTTTATTTGAACTTAGCTTCATTAGCACTGGTGAACTTGAGCTGCCTACCCTTTCTTATTTGTCTGAAATTATTTTTGCTTGTGTCAGAAAAAATATTCAGATAGAACTCTTCTTTCAGTACTGCTTTAAATACTACTAGCTCTGAATACCTTACTTATCTGTGTCCTTGTACTTTTCAGCACCCACACAGTGGAGAACAACATGTGTGCATTGACCTTAATATTGCTCTTTCACAAAAAATATGGGGGGTTTTATTTTACTTTGTTTGGGCAAATGCAATAAGATAGAAGGATTTCTGCTCAGTGGAGCAATATTGCTTTATCCTCTGTCTTGTTCGGAAGATTATACTGAATCACACTGATTGGTTCTTCCAATTATAAATGTGTGGTGTACTTTCTACTTTTGCTACCAAAATTGTTTAACAAGTAATAAAATGACAGACTAAAAAAAGAAAATTCCTCCTTAAAGGCATTGATGGTTTAGGGGGTTTTTTGGTAGTTCTTCCTTTCATCTTACCACCTTAACAAAACTCTTTTCATTGTAAAGGTATGAGAACGCAGAACAAAACTTACAGAGAATTGACCTCTAAAGTGAAATACGAAAGGCAGAAAAAGCTTCTTTGTAGAAGCTCTGTTTTGTCTTCACAACAGGCTATATTTATTTTACAGTTTGGGGGAGTGTCAATAGAAATGTTTGTCTTTGCTACAGCATTGTGTACATCTCTGTAAATAATTTAATTGAGCTGTGAATATTCAGTGATTGAAAACTAATTACTTTGGCTTAATTTGAGTACTGCCTGACTGCTTTGGAGTTGTGGATAATTTAACAGTGTAGATAGTACATGAAAGTGGAATGTTAAACAGTGACTGGGACAGAGTTAAAAGTCAAAAAACAACTCCTACCGTCTACAAGTATGCCTTGGGCTGGCCTGTTTGTAACATCCACTGGCTTTATGTAGACAGGTTTATGTGCAGTGCTTTCTGAAACATCTATTGGAATATTTTTATACATCATTAAGTAATTGCTTTTCTCTCCCCATAGAATTTTGCAGTAATTTTTCTCATAAAGATTAATGACGTAGCACAATGAATCGCATTCACTCATGAGCTTCAGCTTTCAGTTTTAGTAGCAGGATAGGTATCATGCAGCTATTTTTCCTATGCATTTCTTTAACCATTTCCACCAACAGCCTCATTGTTTCTGGACGGCACATGAAGTCTGTGCTTTTCCTGAAGAGGCATTTCAATCATGCCAAATTGCAGGCATGCAGTGCTTCTTCAGTATGTGTTACTGATACCTGTAAAATGCAGCCACCATTGCAAATTCTTCCTATGGAACTTTAAGCCCTGTTTTCTGGGGTCATGGCAATCCCACACTACTGTTCCTCTTATATATGATTCTATGCTTCTCCTTTTCAACTGACTTGTAATAGACTCCTAACATGAATGTCTACTGTTAAATTATATATAGAATTAATATTTAGCTGCCCATAAAATTGTAAACATCTAAAGAAGACTGCATTTTAAATTGAATTTTTATTTTTTTAGAAGTGGTTATGTAACATTCAGGGAGTGTGTGGCAGGAATTAATTTAAAAAAGAAATGTGTACCATGTACTTTCCAGTGGGAAGCAAGGGAAATGAGACTTTATGAAAAAAATGGAAGTACATGAATAAAAATTATATACACAGCTTGTACTGTTCATCTATTGTTCTGTGAACCAGTCATCAATACTGATGTGGTCAATAGCTTACTAGAACTTTATTAAAATTAATAAATAAGACTTGTTCTTAATTTATCAGTTATTATCTCTCTATTCTATGTTCACATATCTTGAAGAAGAGTTGTCAGTTGAATGGGCTTAAGAGCTATGTGCGTTTCATGACAATGAACTAATAGTATTTTAAGGTTCTACCCTACAGAAGTAAAGTGCTGTGGTGGTAGAAGTATTTGTTTATTTTGATTTTCTTTTTTTTTCCTATTTATGTATTTACATGAGTAAAATGAGAACTTTTCCCAAGAACTTCTCATCTTCAGTAAATTAACTAAGGACACAAGGGGAAGCACCCTGCAGTTCAGTCAGGCCTTCAAAGTCAACATGCATTAAGTGTGTTAGATCACTGCATAAACCCTGTAAAATAAAATCTGTGACCTTAGACTGCACTTTCTGAACCAGGGGAGAGGCTGACTGTGCTTTCCATATTTGGTATCAAATAACCACTGACATGGGTTTTCTGTAGTGCTGAACAGAGTTTAGTGTTGTTCTTGGTCTTTCTGTGACATTACAGGGTTAGTTCTTGAAAATTATTGTAGTAACCATTACAGCCTGATGGAAAAATAGTCAACCAAGGCATGGGTGTGGCAGGAGATGTTTCATCTATTAAAAAAAAAAAAAAGTAAAATCAAAATCAACACCAAAAAACTCCACACACAATCATGAGTGACTGAGGTGTTTTGGTATTTTTGTCTTAAGGATTTTACCTGCATGTATGGAGAGTAGGAAACCTGTTGTACTATTTCACAACAGTCACCTCATTGGACAATGGGAAATAAAATAGACAGATATACAAAAACTTTCCATGGAGTTTCTGCAGCCTATGCCTTCCAGCAAAGTTTCTTAGACTGGGGCTATTCTGTGCATCTCTTTTAGTTCTTCTCTCCTTCCTTCACCCACAAAATTCTCTGTGGTGGTGTTCGTAAGACAAGTCTCTGACATAAGGGGATCTGAAACTTTTAAGGTTATGCTTGAAAGTATTTTAATCACATTGTCCTGTAATTTTCAACCTTGAAGTGAACCTGAGGAGTGCCTTTAAAACAAATCAGGAGTCCAGTTTCCCCTGCTAGGATTATCTTCAACCCTTGGGAGATTTTTCAGAAATCACAGAGCGTGACTTCCTTCAAATTCTCTAGGTGCCACAAAATGCATGACACCTGAAAACCCTACAAAACAATCTACTGGCCCAGATATTGTTTTTCCTAAAAGCACTTAGCAACCCTTCAGCTACAGAGAGACAAGATTACATACTGCTTCATACTGTGAGCCTACACAGGAATACAATAACTTTCTTAAGTCTGTAAATATAATGAACACTCTCTGATTTGCTTTTTAATTCTATAAATGCTCTTACAATGGAAACGAATAAAGAAATACTCTAGAAATTCTATTTTTTCTGGGAAGTATTTCTTCAAGTAACCCACAAGCCTAATCCAGATGAGGTGCTGCCAGACAGCTGTAAAATTCTATTGAAAAGTAGGACATGGTAAAGGTTCTTCTGTGTTTGAGAAGGTAGAAGGAAGAGGCTAGTCATAAAAAATATCACATGTTTCAAATGCTTTTTGAGACAAGGCTTTGTTGTTTTCTAGTGCTGTTATTGCTGTTAACTCCAGCAACCAGCAGTGGGACAGGAGCTGCAAAACAGAGACGTACATGGAATCCTATATATTTTGTGTCAGGTGGATAACTGATGGATGAATGTGAGATATATCTTTTCAATTATGCAGTAGAATGCAGAGTTTTTGAGTGACTCAACAGGTTTCTATATTCCCAACGTGTCAAAAACCAAAAAATAGGACTATCCTAATTTGTGATTTACTTTGCTGTATAAAGAGTAAAGAGATCAAGTAAAGTCCTGGTAGTAAATGGGAGTACCACGGTGAGTTTGCAGCACTTGAAATATTTGTCACCACCAAAACAGATTCAATGACTCACCACAGTTTGATTCCGTATGTTGACTCTAGTCTGAAGATTGGCGCTTGTTTCCACCCAGCACCTTGTTCTTTAGTTAAGCCAATCGTAAATGCATTGTTAATAATGATATATTTTTTAAATGGAGCTGATTGGAGAGAGGTCTGGGAGGCCATTTGTTTAATAGCATTGCAAACTGTGAAAGTGAGTGTGCCTCAGGATTCAGTGTTAATAGCATGTGATAAAACAGAGAAGTATCATGAAAATAACACTTTTATTGAAATCACTGAAAAATTAGGTTGGAAGGGGCTTTCAGTCAAAAGCAGGGACAACTTTTAAGTTACATCAGGCTGCTCATTCTAAACACAATTCAAAGTACATTCTGGCACGACAATGAAGAAGTCATACAAGGTTTTTTTTTTATTTTGTTTCTCCCACGATCCTGAGGAATCAGTCTATCATATTCACAAGATTCTTGAGGGTTTTGATCAACTGCAGCTTTAAAATACAGGAGTAAAATGCAGGATATAGCTCCAGACTGTTACATGCTCTGTTCCTGCTCTCACTCATCCCTCAGTCCTCTTTCCTTGATGTGCTTCTGCATAGAACAGGATAGGTTAAAATAAAAGGTAGGAGTACTCACAGGGAAAACTACAGGTATCTGAAGTTGACCTGAGCTCTTATTTTCTCCGTGAAGGGAGAGGCTTTTACAGAGCATCAGAGCTGAAATTCTGCTCTGAGTTGTTCTCCAGAACTCTGTCTCTATTGAGTAGAAGACTAATTTCCAAATCTAGGCCAGAGTCAAAAGTGTGAATGCTTCTCAGGGTACAAGCTGGTGTCAAATCAGAATCCCAAAGGCCCAAGAGATCTTACCATCCAGGACTTCACATACTCATAACCAACTTTTTGCACATTGTTAGTGTCTAGCTGTTGGCTTGTGATTTATCTGGGTAATGCAAAGCATGTGGCCTAGTATTACAAAGATTATACAGTCCCTTTACATATAGTGAGTTGTTAACTTGAATTCAGTGGAGGGAATAATTTTTCTCCTGCAAAATCATCCTTTATTGTTTGGTATTTTTTGATGCTTCTAATTGTTAAAAATCTTAGTTGTGTTAACATGTTTCCCTGCTCCATTCACTTTTCAGCATCTGTGTAAGTGGTAAGTAGAAACATTCAATTAAAAAATCTTCCTTACTTGTGTTTTCCTTGCTTTAGCAAAGCATTCTCTTAGTCAATTTTGAAACAGGTACTGCAGCTCCTAATATGACTTTGTTCTTGTGCAAAACTTTTCCCTCATGTATGAAGTGATATCCAAACTGGCTGCAAAGTGATTCATATCTAGGGGGAATGGCAAAGATTGCCTTGGAAAGCCTGAGAAATTATTGTGTGATTTCCTCTGTGCTTTTGCAACCACTCTAAAAGGAGGTTCCCAAAGTAATTGGTATTTGATGCAATAAAATAGGAAACGTTTTTTGTTTACTTATACTCCCTCAATACTTCCTATGCTTCATTTGCCTTGGATGACCTCCCCACACACACATCATAAAGAAACAGGACTACTTTGACTTCAAATTATATTTTCCTCATTACTCTTAGAGATTTTCGTGGTGACTCACCTCTTCCTGGGACCTACATTGAGTCACTAGGTTTCAGATGAACTATTCACATTGCTTCATGGGCTGTTGGTTCAGGAAGCACATAAGAAGTTTTCTTTTATTCTCTGCCCCAAGGATTGCTTTCACAAGCATGCAAATATTCTTATTTGCCATCATCATAGTTGCAATGCAAATCTAAATAAACTTAAATTCCTTTTTCTTTTTTTTCTGCACTGGTACCTTCACATAAAGGGAGATTTTCTAGCTATCAGTAAATCTGTAAAGAGTTTTGAATAAAGTTCTTCTTTCAGTTTGAATAACAAAGTGATCACTTGTCAGATTTGATGCACATTTGCCTCAGGTAGAGATAGACAATGGATAAAGCTGTGAATTATCCTCGATATCTTACACGTTTGATCTACTCATCCCACTCTTGCAGCAACAGCAGAGTAACATGTGAGTGAGTGACTAACCACTGTTTCGCTCCAGTGCACTAGTGAGTTGAGGGTCTGTGTTCACAGTTTCAAACAGAACACCTTTACATAATACTGATTACTCTTCCGCTAGGATTAGAGAATTAAAGCCATGTGACTTAGCAAAGGAAAGATGCTTAAATATGGCATCTTTTGACTTGTGTCTGATGAACATGACTGAGAGAAAGTACCACAAAAGGTACTCGAGACAGGCAAAAAGAAAAGAAAACACATTCAGCTTGCTCTAGAGCTTGCTGACAGTGGGCAAACTGCAGGCATTGAAGGGGACTCAGCCTACAGTTTTAGTAATAAAGTCCCTGCTGTCAGAGGAATGGAATTCAAACCACTTTATGTCTCAGAGGGATACTTTCCCACCTAAGGGCAAGAAAGTATTGCTATTTGAACATAAAAACTATACTCAAGTGTTATATGCTAGCACACAGGAATGAACTGGGGCAGAAATTTTTTTCTTAGAACTTCAACTGACTTTGCATGTGGTGAGATTGTACTTTACACTCTCTTCATGCACTGTATTTCATCCAAGGCTCCCCAAAGCTTTTGTTAACGCTTGAATGTATTCCAGCAGATGGATCAGCAGGAAGAATGGAGGTTTTTCTCTAGTTATACAGGGGCAGGTTTGCCAGACCCTGGGCAGTCTAGACTACCTTGAAAGTCCACTTAAGCTGATGGACCTTGGTTGGTGAAATTCTATCTCCAACAGTAATCCAAGTTTCAGATTATATCACTGATTAAATTTATTATGATCTCTGTCTATTAATCATCCACAAACATATGCCAAAGGATAATTTATTAGAAAACATGATTTTCCTTATCACAGCCTTAGGATTAGAACTAATTTTAAACTTGGATATATAATTATTACCAACAGATACTGTGGGACATCTGGCATTTATAGTCACATTTATGCAACAGTAAATGCAATAATACTGCTTGATTAGTCCAAACTAAGTGAAGCAACTGGAAAAATCTTACTAGCATACAGCTTGGGTTAAGATAAAATCACCTATGGGACCTGAAAGTATAAACCATTTTCTTAGTATTAAGTCTTTTAATAGCATACAGTGCTAAAATGTAGTTATATAATATCAGACAAATTCAGCAACAAGGGATGTTATTTATAGTGCTCTTTGGTACAGCTATCTCTGTTCTTAGTCATTTTTTTCTTTTCTCATTTGCCAGTCTGCCATTAATCTGTACAGCACTGCTCTGTGTAATCACTTTCTCCCTTTCAAGGCATAGATACAATCAATTGTTAAGGTTCTGCTCACATCTCCAGGGGAAAGAAATTTGATACTTCATCCTTCCGAGTGCCATAAATAAATAGCATCAGATAGTGAAAAAGACAACACCAGTAGTTTTAGGCATAGAAAAGAATGGAGAAAGCCCACTCTATAACTTTCATTTTTATTTTGTTCCCTAGTCTTTGCTTTTAACCTGATTAAGCTAAGCATTTGACTGTGTTTTGTTCTCCTCATATGTCTCTCTAAAAGCCTGCAAACAGTAACAGTGCTCTGAATCATTGCAGCAATACTGAAACAGGATTTTCTCTTTCTATCTTCATACACATTTCCAAAGGATTGTGCAAGGTCTCTCCACAAGCTGTTTTGAGAGATGTCTGCAATGACCTTTGTCTCAGTTTTCTGTAACTGTTCAACACAGCCAGTGAAGGAATGTTATACACCATTAATAGTAAAATATTTTACACTCACATACTATTTTACAGTATTTGGGATTCATATTTTGGGGGCTTCTTTTTAGATTTATTGTAATATTTCTTACCAAACAAGACAGGAAGAAGTCGTAAGCAGTTTTATTTAGAAAAGATATTTTTTTAAAATGTAAAAGCACACAGGCAATTTTCTAACCAATTATTTATCAAGTATGTTTGGATGGTTTTGTAAGTTTTGCAAGTAAAAATGGGTATGGAATCACAGAAGCATTAAGGTTGGAAAACCTCTCCAAGATCAGTGAGTCCAACCTTGACCAAGCACCACCATGTCAAGCAGACCATGACACTAAGTTCCAAGTCCAGTCATTTCATGAACACCTTCAGGGGCAGTGATTACATGACCTCCCTGGGAAGTCTGTTCCGATGTCTGACCATCCTTCCAGTGAAGAAATTCTTTCTGATGTCCAATGTGAATCTCCCCTGGCACAGCTTGGGGCTATGTCCTCTTGTCCTGCACTTACAGTACAGTGTACCCATTAACAAAGTCTATTGGAAATCTTTTTACAGGACCAGTGTGACTGTGACAAACCGTTTCAAATAATATTTGATAGCTACATAGTTTTTCTCTGAAAATAAGTTTTGGAGATATGACTGAAGACCTCAGATAGACTCCCATTATGAAACTCAGTCACAAGGAAATGCAAAGGAAATTTGAGATACTTTTTTTGCTGCAGTTGTCATTATAAGGATGTCCATAAGTAAAAAATGTAGTACTACATTTTGAGAAGATTTTCCACCATTTCATCAGAGATGTCTTCTATATGTCATATTTTTAGATTATTTATAGTTGTCCCTTTGGTAAATCTAAGGTATCTCAGAAGACATAATTATTTAAAGTTCAAGCATTTTTATACTTTTGCAATTTCTGGTCTGTAGAGTTGTCAAAACAGTTTATTTTTAACAAGGACAAGCCTGCAGTACCAATATTATCACTTCCACCCTGTTTGCATTAGATTGCTGCTGAATACATGTTTTTTAAACAAGTTTTATAATCACTGAATAATTAAGTTGGAAGGGATCTCTGAAGGCCATCTTTCCAACCCCTGTTCAAAGCTAGTCAAATCAGGTCAGGTTGCTCAGTGTGATGTTCTGCTTCACCTTAAGCATCTCTAAGATTCCTGGCCTCTCTGGGCACACTCATGTTTGACCACATTCATGAGCTGGCTTGTGGGTTGGGAGGTTTTTTGTGGTTTTAATAATAATTGTTATTAATAATAATTTATTATTATTATTATTAATCCAAATCTCCTGTTTTCCAGTTTGTGTCCATTACATCTTGTTTTATCATTGTGCACCTCCAGTAAAAGTCTGGAAGCCTCTTGTCTGTATCCTCTGATAAGGTAATTATAATACTCTTCCTTAGAACTGTGTGAGGAAAGGCATTAGTGAAAATTGTCAGTAGCAATAACATGCACTGCTCATTGTTGATTAATTTTTAAATTAATTGGCCATCTCTGAAAACAATAATGTGTAGGCAAAAATATATAGGCTGCATAAGTTCCAATTATTTCAAGAGCTGATTTATTTACTCTGTTTTGTGAAAACTATTTTTTTAAAAAAGCAAGAAATCAGCTAGAATTCATAAAGCTTACAAAGCTTTATGAAATCAAAATTCATTAGATAATTTATTCCTATGAAATAATTTAGCCACTTTGACTTATAATGAAGCTTGAAGTGGGGAAAGCAGTACCCTCCTAACAAAAATAAGACAGATTGGTTCCTAATTGCAATGTTATACATTTCAGAGACATGTAGCCTTTTGGGTTTTGTCTGCATTCTTCTCTGAGAAGAGACATCCATATAAAACAGCTGCAACTCCAAAAGGACTTTCAGTGGTTAAATTGATTTGATTGATTCAAATTTGATTACATACTGGAAACACATTTAGTTCAAGTTAAGCACATTAGCACACATCAGCTAGAATAAAATTCCAATTGCTTCTTTGTTATTCATTAATGGAACTTAATGACTCCAACAAAACATTAATGAAGAAAAAATATTGGCTTGCATAATTCATTTGGAAAAATTAATTAATTGTTGTATTAAAGGCAGCCTACTCCATGAAGTAATTACTGAAACTTTAGTGGGGAATTACTTCATGATATTTATTTTGCAAGCTGTTGTTTACTCCTTTCATTTCACATTGATTTTGTTACACAGATAGTATATTTTTCTTGCAGAGGGAAATTAAACACACTTTGAAATTATGATCATAACTAAGTATTTAGAATTGATAGGGTGACCACAGTTTTACACTCAAGTTGTTAACATGATGTTTACTACATTCAGCATCTATTGGAAAGATGAGAAAATTTGTCAAAAGATAATATGTGAAGTCAGGAAAGACCTTTGCAGAAGCTAATTCACCAGTTCCAGTGTACAACAGAAACAGTCACTTCTGCTCAGTTGAACCTTTCTAAAAGGTAGAAGATAACTTCTGGAGCCACATTTTCTTCTTGCTGGGGACCATTAAGAAATACATGAGAATTTCCCAAAAGACCTTAATATTAAGACAAAGAAGGCATTGCCTAGAAAACATTTGGGGATTTTTTTCTTTTATTTTTTTATTTCTTGTCAACTACAGATAGAAATTTTATTCCAGTGGACCTAAAGTTTTAGGTAGAGCTAAACGTAAATTAAGACAAAAGTCCCTACAATAGTCAGGTAGTAAGAGTTGCAGCCCAACTGCCTTTCCCTCATACAAGTTTTAATCCTATGGAATTGTTGAAAGACTAAATCCAGTGCAGGCATTTACAGGTGAAACAATGCAGTGCTTACTTTTTTGGCTCCTATCATGCAGAATTAGAGACCAATCAAGGTCTTTGTCTGCCACTTACTTGGATAAGATTTTGGTCAAAGTATGCTACAGCTTTCACATTGTGCTGGTTTAAATGTAAACCGGCAGGAGAAATGAACCCAACTCACAAAAGACTGCAAGTCAGAACTACAATTTATTAAAAGATCACAATAAGTACAAGAGTACAGAGGAAAAAGCCCGTTTGACCCACAGAAACAGGTGTGTAACCCAGCACTCTGGGGCACAAACAGAATGGAGCTCGCCAGCCCCTGTGCTGAGCACCACCCAGCCCCCTTGAGTACACAGTAAAAGGAAAAAGGAAAACCTGTTCCTGAGGATGATGGTCCCAGTCTGGTCAAGAGTGGTAGTCCCAGTNCCATTGTTAACAGTTCATGAGAAATTACATAGAGGGTGTAGAATACACAGTCTTAGCCACACCCACACAGTGACAAACTGGTCCTGGTCACTATAACCAGGACATTATCCACCCCTTATTCTACACCATCTATGTCATGCTGAAATTAATCTCTTTTTAAAACTATAAACTTATATGTACATATATATACACAGCAAAAAACATCACAGACCATTCTCACTCAGAGTTAGGTCCCCTTGTGGTACACAACGTGTTTCCCCATCTTTCTGCATTACCCACCAAGTGGAACCAGGTCCTTGAGCAAACACAATACCTCGAATGGGTTTGCCTTTGCCTGAGGTGGGACTAATCCAAACAGTCTTTCCTAACATGCCTCTCATATGCACCACAGGGACTTTATCTCCATCCACGACGTTCAAGGCTTCTGATTGGGCAGGGCCAGCTCGATTGATTGAGCCTCGGGCAGAAGGGAAGCATGAGCCAAGGAACCATTCGGTAGGACACTCATCAGTGGAAGATGCAGATCAAATCAATGATGGCTCTCCTGTTCCCCAAGGGAGCATTCCCTGCTAATCCTTCATGCAACAACCAGGTATTTGAAGAGGGTAGACACTTATGCAAGGAGTGGGATCCTGACCCTACTCTGTAAATAAGGCAAGTAGAAGCTCATTGTAATTTCTACTTTCAAAGGAGTCTTAGTTCTTTACTGAAGCTAATCCTTAGCTGATAAAATTAATTTTAACTGAAACATGACATGAAAGTGGTTTTAGGTGAAGTAGCAGCTGGTATCATTTAGTAGTCTTACTGATAGCAGAAAACTAAAGTTTGCCTGGGGAGACCGTTCACTGGAGCCAAGTGTCACTTACCTAATAATGGACAGCCAAGAAGAAAAAAAATGCAAAATACCAACACAACGGCTCCTTTAACTGTTTCTCCAAGGGCAGTAGGATTTTTGTTTTGGTGTGTTTTATTTTCTTTCTTCCCCTGGAAAACAAATGTTCTTTTATCAGTGTTAGGTGAAGGAGAAATGTGTGAGCAAAAATACTACATGCTTCTAACTAGAATCCCAGAAGATCCAGTTCACTGAGCACTTGAAATGCTCTGCAGGTTCTACATGCAAAGTGGAACCATATGTCAACATATTTATAAAACTTCAGAAAATAAGGCAGAGTTTTGTTCTGTTGTTGGATACTCAGTGCTGCTTAGAAATTTGGTAGGTTTAATGAACAATGTTTGGCTATTTAATTATTGCTTCAGTAGAACAGCAAAAGCTGTTTGTTTATGTGACTTTTGGCATTTTGATCACAGCCTGTGCCCCACGTATGGTCTGGGTTCTCTTTTTTCCCACTTAAGAAATTAATTTTAACAACTTCTGCTGTCTAACCAGCAAAGAAACTGCCTGACCACAGGAGATATGATCCAAAGCTTACTGTAATTTATGTGATCTTCTCCTTGCATTTAGTAGGATTTGCATTAAATTTTGTACTTAGCAATATTCATGGAATGTGGTAGGATAGAAAACACATGATGGAGATGTGTCAGAGTAAGAATGAATTACTAAAATTATCTAGAAATGGTTTTCTTAGGTGGTTATTTTTCAAGAAATATGAAGTCTCATTTTCGTTCTATTGGGACATGAGACAAAATTGTAGGCAATTCTCTTTTATTGTTTGAGGGTGGAAGGAGAGGGTCAAATGAGGATGTTTTTTCAATTTCTTTCATGATAGTAGTGGAAAGGACATATTGTTTATGTAAACTGAGATAGAAAGTGAAGCTCATTATCAAAAAAAGATATATTTTTCCTTCATCATAGGTGGGTAAAAACAGAAAAGACTAAGTAGAAGACAAAATTTCTTTTCACTAGCTTCTGGTTCTTAGTATTAAGGCTTTCCAGTGAAGCTGAAAATGATCCACAATTTCAAAGGCTTAGCAGCTTCTGCACCTTGTACAGGTTGGCAAGTGTTGATCAGCATGACAGGCTCGATTTTCTGCTGCTTCTGTGAACAAAGGACAAAACCAGGAAAGAATCAGAAGAAAACTCCAGGGTGCTGCAGGGGATTCAAGTCTTCAATCTCTCTCCTGACAGGTAGTGCCAGGCCAGCAGCAAATGGGAGAGAAAGAAACTATAGAAAAGATGGGTTTGCTTTGTAATTTTCAATTACTTAATACCGAATATGCCACACGATGGCAGCACAGGCTGTAAAATGCAAAGGAGTTACTGTACACAATAACCAGGACAGAGATTTAACAAGAGATTTGTCTTGCAAATGCTTCTGCGCTTTTCCTGTGTACTAATCATGTCTCTAGAGATCACTTTTCCAGTAAACACCATCTTCTTGAGATTGTATAGGTGTTTCTTCTCAGAATTATTAGGAGTTTATCATGTCTAGTGGCACTTTACTTTCCCACTGTCTCAAGTTTTCTGTTTTCTTTAAACAGTAATGCCTTCAGCTCAAGATGCATTACTGCACTCTGTGACCTGCTCCACCCGCAGAAGGTGAAGGTTATGGCTTAGCAGGACAGGACATAACTGAAGGCAGAGAGTGGTTCTAGCAGAAATCTTTGCTTTCCACATACAGCTGTCTCTGGCACCATTTCAAAGATTTCAGGTTTCAAAAGGAAAAGCAAAATGAGCGTCAGGAAGGAAAACAGGCTGTAATTTTGAAGCTGATTGAAGGCAGGCTTGGGACCTGTGATGGAGAAGAGATAAGTTTGAAAGCTGAGCAAAGTGTCCTTCTCTGGTGTCTTTTTAACTTCCCCTTTGGTTTTTTAACTTTCTTTCTGTCGAAGCTTAATAATGGCCATCTGACTCTGTGCTCCTTTTTTGTCTGTCAACAATTAAGAGGTATGTTGTAGACAAATACACAGCAAATAAAAATATGAAAACCATAACACTTACTAAATGAAAATGCAGTCTAGAAACAAAACTGGATATACCACTTTGGATACAGGATTACAGTACCTTTTAATTCTATTTCATCCTAAAATGGTTTTAGGAAGATTTTTGCTGTTTGTAACTGCAGTTTTTAGTCGGCGCTTCCCTTGTTTGCAGGTGCAGTTTTGGGTTGGAACCGGTTATTAGAAGCTGTCGCTTTCCTGCCATCGCATGCTGCCATCCTGAGGCCAGTTCCCGCAGTGCTTGTGGGCTGCGCACGCTGCTGGCTGTGCCGGGATGCACAAGGGCTGGGCATTCCCGCCTGCTGGGATACGATTCCAAATCACGGTCTGTTTAGAATAATGGCAGTTTCAGAGGCAGCTCAAGATAATTTTTTATTTTCATTCCAAGCGGGTGAATTAAATTTCCCTTTTAATAAGCACTCAGGCTTCCCATGTAATTTTTGTTTGTATTTTTTGGTTTGAAACCCTGTAAACTACTTTTGAAACAGAAAGTTAATTTGGTGTACTTTTTCATCTGATGAATATAAATCTGCCTGATTCTTTGGAGTTTTTTTGGATCATAGATTATCTGTCTGTAAGTGGTGTATAACATGTAACCTGTTATCTAAAAGTCCTAAATGCTGTCCTAGAATTTGAGGGGATGAGTATGTTGCCTTCAAAGCTGCACGCTATTCCTAGTGTATGTTTTGATCATAAGAAAAAAACCCTGAAATGAAATCTGATATTAACATTAAATGATGAAAAGAGTGGGAGGGATGTAAAGTGGGGATACTGGGAAGATGTATTTTAAGATAAGTCAAAAAATTCAAACATTTTACTGACCTATTAAGAAACTTTCTTCAGGTTCTTTCCTAAGGAAAGAAACTAGGTCCTTTCCTTTGTGAATCCACCTGCAAGATCTTCTTCATGATTTCACTGAGTGAAGGAGAGTGCTGAACTTAGTATACCACCTATTTTTTGTGGAAATGTTCATCTAGGTACTCATTTCTGTACCTGTGGGGTTTTTTGGTTGGTTGGTTGGTTGGTTTTTATCCCCTTGTTTCTAGAGGAAAGCAATGAAGAATTTCCCTGGTGTATTGAGGAATGCATCTGGTCCAGGTAGCTGGGCTCACAAGCTGCAGGTTGAGATGCAAACTGAAAGGGAGATTGAGTGCTGATGGGAGCCTGAGACAAGAGCCCATGAACAGCCAATCTTTGGGATAACAAAGGGCATGGAGATAGGTGATACCAGCCAATGGAGACTGGGAGACACAGCAGGAGCCAGGAATTGTGGACGTTTTGGATAGCAAGGGAGATGAAGACCAGTGATGCCATTGAGGTGGATGGACATGGAGTAGGGGATAGGACCTGAAGATCAAAGAAGAGCAAGACTTGCATGCAGGGAGACTGTGGATATAAAACTCGAGGAGGTCTTTTGTTGGAGGCGCTCCTCGGAAACACCAGCTCAGGCTGTTTCTGTGTTGCTGCCGTGAATAAATGTCTTCATGGAATGAGACATCTGAGATTCTTCTATGGGAAACCTATGGTTGGGCTGGTAAGAAAACCTGGTCTGACTGTGTAAGTGGAGTGTGAGGGGTATCAAGCAGGGCACCTGTGGGCTCTCTGGAGCCACCCACTGTGAAGGGGCTTCAGTGTCAGCAGTGAAAGCCTGGGGAGTGTGACTGCCAGACAGCCTCACAAAGGGTCAGGCTGGGAAGTTTCCTTAATGGGTGAGTCCCACAAGTTTCTATTACAGATCACCATGACAGAGTGTGTAAACAGATTGGGTGCAAGGTGATATTTGCTCCTCTGTTCAACCACAGATTCCTGTGTGCCAGAGAGATCGCTGCTTTGGCCTGATAGGAAGAATGAGTCTCAAAATGTTAACTGAGTCCTGTTATAGGCCAGAGTAGTAGTTAATGTAATCCTGTATTGTGTTTCTAAAATCAATTGCAGACATTTTAAATGATGAAGCATAAAATTCTGTATTAGTAATGAAATATCTTATTTTCAGCTACTGTTGGTCTAATAATTTGAAATGTATATCTTTAACTTTCTGCCATCCTTGTTAATGTAACTGTAGCATTTTCTTTTTTGTTTACAACATTAAATGCTTTAGAACTAATTGCAAAAGAGAGAGCCTGTCTTCATGTGCCCTACTGCAGTATTTAATTTTAAATATTTTCATATTTAAGATCAGTGGATCAATGGAACTCTAGTAACAAGAAGCACATCAAGAGGCTTCAGAACATGCCCTTTCTACAGGAGGATGCAAGATTTCCATATCTTCTTTCAATCAATATGAAATAACTGCCATCGGGATCCTCAAGAAGCACTAAAAAAAAAAAAAAAAAAAAAAAAAAAAAAAAAAAAAACCAGCTAAACTTCTTTCCAGTAATTTGACAGCTATAGGGGGGAAGTGTAGGAGTAGAAGGAAGTAGGACAGGAGAAAGCAAACTTTCAAGCTCTCTGTACTTACTGTTGTGGAGTACATTGAGCTGTAAAACTGATTCAGTATCTTTATCCTGTAATTTTAAGTTAAACCAAGAATGCATACAGACTGTAGCTAGATGCCCTTTTCTAGTACATCTACAAACACAAATACATTAAATACGGAATTCTAATGTTCTTTTCCACAGGGGTTTCTTTGGGAAAACTTGAAGGGCTAGATCTAGTGGAAGTCAGCTCTGGAAATACTACGTCCCCTTTAGGCATGAATTGATACGAGTATTTTTTTATCTGTAAGTACATGCAACTAGATTTGCATTAATTTTTATTTTCTTTTCTTCAAAGCCAATTTGTGATATGATCCAATTCTTGCCTATAGAAGATATCTGAGGTAATAAATTGAGATGTGAGCTTGGAGAAAAACAGCTTGCAACAAATTTGTGAGAATATTATAATTAAAATATTACTGGCTTGTTAAAACTTGCATGATTATGAAAAGAAATGCAGTAGAGACACTCCGTTGTCATATATGAATATTAGAAAAAGAGAAGAAGCACATATTAAGTCAACTGAAATAGAAAACAATTCTGTCCCTTTTCAGTAACATGAAATAAATTAAGAAACATGAAGTATGTGAATAAGTGTTTTTACATAAGCTATAATTATCATTGTGAGAAAAAAAAGTCATGTTTTCCATCGTAAGATGAATGCAGGTATGAGTACTCAAGGAAAACAGCTTAAAAAGTAGCACCAGTGATAAAAGTCAGCTGCAATATTGAGATGATGCTTCATCTGTTGACTGCAGAAGCAACCAGCCATGTTAGGCACTGATGTACATCTGATAATGCTGTCTTTCACCTTTCAATCAAATGCTTCTTTGATTCACTTCTGTCATAGTTTAAGCCCAATAGGCAGGTAACACAGCTGCTTGCTCAGAGAGGTAGGGGAGAAAGTAAAGACAAAAGTGTAAAAACACATGAGTTGAGATAAAGACTTTAATAGGGAAACAAAGGCTGTGCACTTTGGGAAAAAAGTGAAACAAAGGGAAAGCAAAATAATGAATTAATTCACCACTTCCCGTTGGCAGGCAGGTGTTCACTCATCTTCAGGAAAGCCAGGGTCCATCACATAATACAGTTACTTGGGAAGACAGACTCCATAACCCCAAATATCACTCCTTCCTCCTTCTTCCCCCAGGTTCAGTCATTTGGGGTCAGCTGTCCCAGCTGTCTCCCCTCGCAACTTCTTGTGCACCCCCAGCCTCCTCACCGGCAGGTGGGATGAGGAGCAGAAAAGACCTTGATTCTGTTTAAGTGCTGCTCAGCAATAACAAAAACACTTGGTGCTTACAAATCCTGATTTCATCCCAAGCCCTAAGCATAGCACCATACAGGCTACTATACTCCAACCAAAACCAATACAACTTCTTTAGAATGTACACTGTAATATAGGCTCTTCTTGTTTGCCATATGCTTGAACAGATTAAGCACAGTGAGTCTCTGACCTATGAGTCTTATTAGCTGGAGTAACTTCAGACACTGAAGTCTTTGGCTACCAAGCTGATACCAGCCCCTCTTACAAGAATAAAGGATTGAGACAAAAAAAATTGTCTGCTGCAATACAAAGAGCTAAACACTGTTTCTCCAACATGTAACACCATTATACTTTTTTATTCCCAAGCTTCATTTTGAGTGGTGTGAGTTCCTTTCCTAATGTTTTTCATGCAACTGGAATAGTTTAGACTAATACCTTGGCTACAGAGGTTGTCCCAGTCACTGCTGTTCTAACCTATTCAGGTTCACTGGGAATCAGTCCAAGAGATGAACACTGCAAGACTAAAAGAGCACAAAACTCAAGACTACTGTCAACTGACTCTTTCCTGCATTTGCATTAGATAGCAACGAAGTGTATGCACTCCATCCTGGTTCACTTCTCCTATGAAACTCAAGAGTTACTACTTAACACTAAGAGGGATTTTTGCCATAATTTCTTTTGCTTCTAATCTGCATTTCCTCTGGTAGCTACCATATAATAATATTATTTTACACATGAACACCATCAAGTATTTGGGAATGCACTTGATATCAACAGCAGTAGGGGGAAAAAAAAAGTGATATAGCAGTTCTGTCTACATAGCACAGTGCAGGCAAATGGGAACAGATCTGTAAAGAAAACTGCCGGGGTTTTAAGAGAAATGTGCACACTGCAAGTGTTTCAGGAGATTTTATACTCAACTCTGGCTGTTCTGATCCCACAGGCTGTGTGTTCCTGCATGTTTCACTCTTCAAGGTGACAGCCAAAACCAGGACAATGATAAAGAAGATAAAATGGAGAAACAAAAGCTCTGCCAGGCAAGAAACAGAGATTATGCTGGTGACGTGTACCTAAGCAAGCTAAACTAAAGATCCACCCCTCAGATTCTGAATGCTTGCTTCCAGGTATTCCGTGATCACATTTGTAGTTTGGTGTTCTGCAATAGGTTATTAAATTTGGAGAGTTAAATCTTCCTTAGAGTTTAATCTTCTTTTCATATATAATTTTTTGATGATTGTGTTTGCCCAGTTGCCTCACAGGACATTGTGTTTTAATGTTACTTTCCAGAAGAGTAAGTGCAAGAGTCTTATGTCTTTTGGCAAAATTAGCTTCATGGGGTGTCTCGTGTGGCAGGAGTCAGCTTTAGTTGCTCAACCTCTCTCTTCTTCTATTGCATTTATGTTTGATCTTGTTCATGACTGAGTCACTGTTGTGGAAAATTTTGCAATCATTGTTCTTTGACAATTTTTATTATTATAATAATTTTGTTGAGAGCCAATTAAATCATGTTGGTAAGACATGTTTGGACAGTGAAAGGAAACTGCCTTGTAGCAGCAGAACAGTACTCAGTAACAATGTCAAATCACATCAAGTAGCAAACCTCATGAACAGATATATGAATTTCAGCTTGTTTTTAAAGCTGTTGAATGACCAAAATAGAAGCTAAGAACCAAGCTGATATAAATTGGGTATTTTTACATCTGCTGATGGATGTATAAGTGGAAATAATGGTTTTAATTGTATTTCTCTCCTCTTTCTCACTGCTTATTTCACTTGTCCCTTCTCTCTTCTCTTCAGAAGTTTTGTTCTTTGAGCAACTAGTAATTTCAGCATTTTGAAGGAGCTGCTGGAATACATCTTGTCTCTGGTCATTTACTGTCATAGCTTTTCCCTTCCCTGTGTTTACCTGGAAGGGAGTATTTTATGCAAATCACAAAGAAAAATAAATAGGAAATAGCATTTTGAGAAATAGAAAATGTACATTTCAGAATGTCAAGACAAGAAGACAGTATTTCTTCTGTAAATATGACTAATTACTTTCTCAGTGCATAAAAACTGTAATGATTTTTTTATATAAGCTCAAAGACATAGTTGTTGCAACACTTAAGCATTTTTTTAAAAGTGGTTTGAAAATTGTTTTGAACACTCGTATTCATGTGGCCATTATCTACACTTGTTTTGACATGTGCTTTCTGTCTTGATCTTAACTACTTCTAATATTCTCTTCATTCTTAGTATGATGCTATCAGTTGTCCCAGATTGTGCACCTACTATGTCATCAAAAGTCTTCTGTGCTTCCCTAGCAAGCTGTTCACCAGTTCCTGTGCAGCTACAGATTTACTAGTTAATCCAAACAAATTCTGTTTTCTTCATGCATCTGAGTTTCACAGCCTGGGGTAAATATGACCTTAACTTAAATTATAACAACAAATTTGTCAGTTGATGTTTTTAAAATATTAAACATGTCTCTTTTCTACTTGTATTGGAATGAACAGGTTTTTTCATGTGGAATGCCACAGATAAGTATGGTAGCTGTTGCTGAATGCAACTAGGAGAATATGATATCCACATGTATCTCTAAATTCAGTGAAATAAGATAGGAAGTCCTTGAAGAACCTCATACAATATTAATTTAGGCATGGCTTCTTACTGTGTCAGACAGAAGAGAAGTTTATAGCAAATGCCAAATCTCACATTCTTTTGACAAATTGCTGGATCATGCAATCTTTGCACTGGGCAAGAGTGCCACAATCACTGGAGCAGTGTCTACATTGACATTTTCTCTAGAGCATTTTGACATGAATGTCTCAGTTACCCCCACTTACCACATGTTGGTGCAGTTCTCAGACCAGTTCTGGTATGAGCAAACTGGATTTTATTTGGAGAAAACCCAACCAAAATCTCTGCTCTATGCATACATCAAATAGAGTCATCACTCCTAATGAAGACATAAAGCTTCAACCAGCGAACATTCCTCAAAGGGCCTTTAATCACAGGAAGAGTATGTTTCACTCAGGGATCCAGGCTAAATCTTGACTGAGGCCACCTGAAATTGCCCTAATTATCTCCCGTGTATAAGTAGAAGCCTTGGTACCAATGATTCTCTGATCCAGTGTTGGTGTGACAGATTGGTAATGTAAAAGTAGTCTGAGACTCCTATACCCTCTGCTGGATCAGCCTCTGGAATTCTGGTCACTCTTTCATGGAGCGTGCAGAGAGGTTCTGGAAAACCTCCCTTGGGCTAGGAATTTTCAGCAGGATCTTGCAATGGCCTAGTTGTTGGATTTTAAATAATATTTTAAAATGAATCAATTGGTCCCTTGCAACCAAATAGATTTATGCAGAGGACAAATAATTTCCAAGTTTTATTTTAGTCCATTTCAGTCCTGTCTTGCAGTATTTATCTCATTCCACATTTTACTTGTACAAAATTGTTTCACTGCACTTTAAGTAAAAGAGTAAATCATGGTTTCAAATGTAGATCTGTTCTCATGGCACTTACTGATCAATGCTCTCTCTGATTCATTCTTTTTAAAACAGATTTTATGTAAATGCTTATTAAGGCATAAATGTTGACTGCTTTGCCTATATTTTGTTGCAATGGCCATCACAGCATGGGCCATAGAGAGGAAATATATACTCTGCATATCCTGGGATGAATGCATTGACTATTGGCCTGTTATTCTAATGTCTGAATTTACATGCATCACAGTACATTTATTCTCTACCATACCAATAACTGAATAATATTCTGCTCCTGTTCTTGTTGACTGTCTCTTGCAGTTCCTGTTTCTACTCTAACCCTCTTCCTACCATTAATGAAAACAACTTTCAGTCATAGCTGTGGTCCTTGCAAACATTAAACAGCGTAGCACTAATCACTTCATGCACAAATGTCAGGAAAAGGGAGTATTCTGTCACTCATGTCTGTCAGTCTCTGCACTCACAGATTTTTACGTACACAACTGTGTGAAACTGATAGCCACTGTCCCACACCTTGTTGCTTGTCTGAAGTTGAAAATATAACTGCTGTTTCAAGGGCCAGCTGACTGCTCAACTTTACTGCTTAAATCAAACAGTGCTTTTCAACTGCAATAAAACCAAACAGTAGCTTATTTCATTACAACACCTACCCTGCTTTGACAAATTAAACCATATCTTATCTTTCAAGCAGAAGTAACTGCCTTGGAACTGCTCAACTGCCCAACAGCTTGCAAGGTTCATCCTCCCTGTTAAAATCACATCAAATATATTCTTCACCCCATCTACATATTTTCAACTTATTTATGTGTTATTGTGTACACATATACGTCCCCAGAACAAGACAGAAAGTATAGTCTAGAAAATGAGTTCCAAACTTTGCACTTGTCCAAAGGGCAGCCCACAGTTTACTCCAGCAAACTGTCACAGGAGACTTTAGAAGATCCAGCCTTTCCGTAACTGCATCAAATTTCAGAAAATTTATAGTGCTGCATTCTTGGTAGGCATGTATTATATTGCTGGCTGGACTCTGCTCTTTCCTGAAAATTCATTCCCAGAAACATGATGCAGAACCGAGGTGGCCTGTTGTGCCAGGCTTGGCACCTCTCTCGATGTGTGCCTATGGCTCATCAGCAAGAGCACAGGCTGGAAACAGTGAAGACATGTGCACCCTTGCTGCAGGGAAGGATGCAAGAAATGAGGCACATACTGCTGCAAGGAATTCTCATTCCTGCCAGCAGGTCATACTTAAGTAAGCATTTCAGTTGGCCAGTCCTCTTACATGCTTCCTAAATGAATGGGTGAGTACTGTGAAAGGAGTACTGAGAGCAGAAGACATTCTTCTGAGTGATCTGTAGGTAACTTCAGAAGAAATCCATACTCCTCCAAAAACTGTGGCTCAGAGATCTTCACACTGTGTTATTATACTTTACTCTAGTACATAAAACTACAGTACTGAAATAGGGTGCCAATGCAAATATCTAAGTGAAACCGGAACAGATTTTGGAAAAATTAAATAATTTTAATAATGAGTGAATTAGATTTTCATCAGTCAGTGCTTACACCTGATTTCTTTCAAAGTCAAGTGAGCTTTACAGTGAACGAAGAGGACACAACTATTTCTAACATCTTCCTGCCACCATTTTTTCTGGTAAAAGTGAACCACACTTCCTTTTTTCCCTGACAATCATGTTACAGACCAATGTGATCCATGCTGTACTGTCACCAGTACAGAAAAAAATGAGACAGCTACCCTAGGAAATAAATTCATTATACAAAACACCACTAATTAGAAAAGAAAGTTTTAGGTTTCCTGTCTTGAATCTACCCTGCATACTAGGCTTAATATTTTATCCAACAGTCTTTGTCCAGATACAATTCCTGTAAGATAGATAAAAATTAATAAAGCTAACACTTCAGTGGCTATGGTTGTCTGTGGTGCAACTTCATGTAATGGTGTGAGTTCTGAATTTTCATTTTGATTTTCTTATTTCCTTTATGATTTTTAATTGTAAAAATCTGTTGTGTAAATGTTTGCTGGCTGTTAAGACACTGAGTCTGGAGTTCTAGACATCATGTGGTTAATTCAAGTTAAGGAAACAACTAAAGCTTTACCTTCAGTAACATGGACAGCCACTGGTCATCACTGAAGGCTCTTTCATGTTACTACAGAATGTAGCAGTAGCATGAGAAAATAAGGTATCCTTTGATTATTATCTAAAGGCTTCCTGTATTTGCTTTATGTCAGTGTTATATGTTTAACTACTTCACTTTAGTTTTGTTGCTGATATATTGACTGATTGAGCTGTGTACAAAACCTGAGATATAAGGTGACCTTAAAATCGTGTATTGGAAGGCAAGGAAAAGGTGCCAATTGCTTCTGTGTTCTAGAGCACAGGTGGGTCATAAAACCTCACCATACACTCCTTGATCTGGTCAAAATTATAGCCTCCTTGAAGTGGAAAGAAAGAGATGGGACTTTTATAGGCCTATTTGATCTGTTTTAGCATTTATGTGATAAGTTTGTCATGGTTTGGTTGTAGTTATGGGATGGCTTGATTATAGGTTGATCCAGCAAAGTTACCTGTATTTAAAAAGTTGTGTAATGCTTCCTTGTTTGCCCAAGACCACTTTCAGTAACTCATAATAATTTCAACAGATAAAGACAATTTGCATTGAAAATCTAAGTTGTTTGAAATTAAGTGGAGTCTGATTTTTTTTTTCAACAGTGTATTTAACTTTAACCCAAGGATCTAACGCTTTCTCAGAAAGCGAAAAAAAAAATCATATACACACACACATAACCTTACACTTCAAAATTTTCACTCTCTAGCTTCTTAAATAAAAGTTTACCTGTTTCCCCAGGATTATTCTACTGTCAGGTATATGTGTATTGGTATCATGCTTGACACACTTGATTAAATCAGGGGTTTGATTTGCACTTTGCAAATGATTTAGGAATGTCCATTGGCTCATATGTAAAGAATGAACTTTCTGAAGCATGCTTCATCTAAAAACCTTTGGAGTTTACCAAAGGTTTCCTTTTCAGTTGTCACTGAACACAGTGTACAAGCACATAGGCCTTGTACCTGAAATTAGATGCAGAGGTCATTTGACCAAATAGAGACCTTTATTTTCAGATTAAATGAATCGTGATCCAAAACTCCATTGCCTAAATCATCTCTGCTAACTACAAATTCACTGCATGATGATGAAGTCATTTGTAGATGTCTACATTTTTAGATGCTTTTGCTAAGTTATTTGCCTTTTTCTCACATACCCTGTACTGCCTTTCCTGATGTGCAGACAGCCCATTGAGATGACACAGAGCTGGACTAGAAGAAGAGACAGTAAATTACAACAAAGATGTTTGACACATGAAAAGAACAAAAAAAAAACCAAAACCAAACAAACAGAAAAACCCTTGCCCCCCCAAAAAAGTAAAGTAAAATAAAATAAAATAAAATAAAAACACCAAAACCACACCACAGATCCTTTGGGAGGTGAGAGATGATACCAGTATTCACACATGTCCTGAGGTGAGAGCTGAGAACAAACAGAGCAAAGGGGAAGAAGAAACTAGGGTAAGAGAGAGATCTGGAGGCTACAGCTGAAGAGGACAAGTCCTAAAAATCGTATGAGGAGCCTGAGATCAGAGAGGAGAAAAAATTGCTTGGAGAGTTGCTTGAACATAAATAACGTTGGTTCTTCATAACACATAAAGCTACTACTTTGATGTCAGAGATTTCTTCAAGGTACTTGTTAATGGAAAGCATTACATACAGAATTTTCAACGTGCTTAAGCCAAAATAAGACACTAGATGTCTGAAAACTGTTCAAAGCAATGCATTACTTCTGTAGATCTCCTTGTTTAAGTATGCTGATCATCAGTATTATCTAGACATCTTTTAATCCAGCAAATCTGACTTTCATACATAACCTTTTTTTTTTTTTAATGTCACATATTTATCTGATGATATTACAGAAGTTTGAATGAATATTCACATTGTTCCTCTTGAAATGTAATAATCAATAAATATTTTAGTGGAAATTAACAATACTTCATAGGAACACACTGCGTCCTAAAAAAAAAAAAAAGCCACCAAGGCTGTAAGGTCAAAACAAAAAACATGCTAAATGACAGATTTTATGGTAGCCTATTTTCACTATAAGTAATTCTGATAGATAGGCTGATGCCCTCCTCATCTCAGGCACATTTCTGTTCCAGTAACACAGCCCTTTTAACCTAAAAGGCTTACCCTAGATTCATTCAGAAGACTCTGATGGGGATTAAAAGAACAGTGCTTTGTATAACAGCCTTCTCATAATAGAATGCTTTGCCATCTTCGGAAAATACACAAAAACAGGAAAAATGCAAGATCAATGGGAGACCTTGAATCCCATTTTCATTGTAATGGTTAAGTATAGCACCAGCTTGAGCTGACGGAGGTTGTGGTGACTCACCTCAGTTTCAGGCCATTTTAATTTCCCGTCCCACCAGTTTCTCCACAGCTCAGTCACCCCAGCACTCAGAACAGTGGATGTTACCACCCTCCATCTCATGAGTAGGGCCAGTACATAAATACTGAGCTCAGCCCTCTGATGCTGACTGCTCAAGAAGGCAAGATAGAGTGCCATAGACCTTCACTGTGCTGCTTGTGTGATCACACTCCTCTTCCCCACACTCCTGCAGCACCAGACAACAGATGGTGGAAGGCTGTAAGGAGGGGCACCCTTTTTATGAGCTGAAAAACATCAAGGGCCTCAATATTGCCAAGGAGTGAATATTGAGGCAGCTGCACTGCCCTCCAAGCTAAGGAGAAACCAGGTGTGCTCTCAAGAGAAGCACCTGTGGCAGCTAAGCCTGAGCCATACAGAAGCACCTGAAGGAAGCAGTGAATGGGTCACTCCCCCCTTCAGGGTTCAGATACACCCAGCTGCCAACCCAACCTGCTCTCCAGACAAGTTGGCTGGTTGCCCACTGAGAACTTATGAGTGAGGATTAAAGAGTAGATAATATGGGTGTCAAGGTAGTGAGTGTGTGCTATGAGTCTCCTGACCACGAGGCTTTCTATGGGCAGCTAGAAGCAAGCTCCCATCTGCAGGTCCTGGTCCTCATGGCGCATTTTAACCACCTGATACCTGCTGGAAGGGCACAAGCTTGCCTGCTTGGAAAGTAAAGCTTGGCAGAATAGGACATGTGGGTCCTGGTGGACACTATATTAAGCATGAGTGAACAATGTGCCTTTGCCACAAAGGAGGCCAATGACATCCTGGGCTGCATTTGAAGTGCTGCCACCCGGTCAAAGGAAGTGATCCTTCCCTTACAATCAGCACTGGTGAAGCCACACCTGGACTCCTGTGGCCAGTTCTGAGCTCTTCAATGTAAGAGAGACATGGGCATACTGGAGACAGTCCAATGAAGGGCCACAAAACAGTGAAAAGGCTGGAGCATCCTTTGAGGAAAGGCTGAGACATGTGAACTGCTCAGCCTGAAGAGAAGGTTCAGGGGGGATGTTACTACTCTACATAAATACCTGAAAGGAAGGTGCATGGACAGCAGTCAGGGTCTGTTCAGTGGTGCCCAGAACACACAAGGCAAAATCTGAAGACCAGAAAACACACTTTTACTTCAAAAGTGACTGAGCACTGGAACAGATCTCCCAAAGAGGTTGTAGAGTCTCCATCCTTGCAGATACTCAAAACTGATGTGGTCCAGGACAACCAGCTGCAAGCAGCCATGCTTCAGCAGGGAGGTTGGACCTGCCCTGGACCTTCAGAGGTCCCTTCCAACCTCAGCTAATCTGTGAATTTCCCTCTTTCCTTGAAGCTAGATAACCTAACCCGATATTCCACTGGTCCCCTGATCATTGTATCGTAGTCCCCACAATACTGTTATTCTGCAGCTTTATGTGCCAAACATGAAAATTTGGGTTGTCTGTTGCCATGGGTTTTCCTTACAAGGTTTTGAAAATACACACCGTGTATGTTTTACAATTTACCAGTGAGATGACAGAGTAATGCTTTGTACTTTCAAGATCTTGAATTCGTCAACTGTTCAGCGAACATTTTTAAAGCACTGGTAAAGACCTAGACAGCTGACCAGCTTCTGCTATAAAGCTCCACCTAGAACCCACCACTTCTTTTGCTGCAAGGATAAGTACTACTACCATTACAGCAGTATAATATCACAAAACCAATTAAAATTTAAAAATCTAATCCCCTAAAGAAATAGGCATGCTTATCTCCATAAACTGGTTCACGTACACGAAATGAACAGATTTTGTAGAAGATCTTTTATTTTGAAAAAAATTTATTACTCACTGTTGTACAAAATATAACTAAAAATATGATGTTAAGATAATTTTGACACTGCTAGGTTGTTTGCAAATTACCTAGTTGCAGAAAAGAAATCTTCACAATTTTTAAAGCAATTCAAGACAGTAACAACAAGTGAATTACACATTTTGAAATATTCAATTTGTAAGCTTTACACAAATGTTATCTGGTACTTGGTATCTCTAAACTTTAATGCTTTATACAAAGTTTCCATTCACATATTTATAAGAGAGTGAAAATAACATTTTGTAGTTAAATTTTTAAAGCATCTCATTTCTATTCTTGGTTTTACAGAAATAGGTGGTTTGATTCAGAACTTTAATTTTTAAGAGACAAAAAAGTAGAAGTGATTCCAGATTTCTACTTTGTTAAAAAATAGACAAAAATTTAGAATAACACATTATCTATGTTTGTTGAAATGTAAAAAAAACAAACAACCAAAACCACAAATATTTTAAGGTAAATTAGACTAGAAAAACATTACTTTGATTTACGTAATTTTTATTTTAATTCCAGGGTGGCAAGTTGGTAACCATCCACTTAAAACAGCCAATGCCAATTCAATTTAAGATCATAAAGACTTGGTCTATTCTTTTAGAGCAGTATTACTATTACATTTAATGAGGAAAGAAACCATACTCCCAGAGGCCTCTCTACACCACCCTCCAAGTGATTTTCAGAAGCGTGCAGTCTGTTATTTATCCCAGGTCATGCCAAACCATAGGATTTTTATATAATTTAAAAAAAACAAACAAACAAACAAAAACACCACCAAACATTAGGAGAGGGAGGGGTAGACATTAATATTACCTTAAAAAGTGTATAGCCAATAACTAAACATAAAGATCCAAGACACAAAGCAGCAAGATCACCAGGGGACAGATCTTCACCTGGCATAAAGTCAGCATAGCTTCACTGGCATCAGCAGAGCAATCCTGACTTATATCAGTTAGATCTGACTGTCCATGTAAAGAAAAATTTGTTTATGTTAGTGTTAAAGAAGCGCAGTGTTCAGAAGAGTAGTGTTAGCACATCTTTTTTTAAATAAAGTGAGTTTGTAACACCTTGGTTCTCATCTAGTATTTTGCTGCTGATGACCATCACTCTTGCCACTGCCAGCATACCTAGTTCAGGATGAATTCATTACCACTTTCAAATGATACACTAAAATACGTTGAACATTGGTCTATCAAGTTCTTAACCACAGCCAGTTCCTACCAGTAATATTCTGAAGCCCGTTTACAGTGAAACACAAGGTTTTAAAAATACTATTTTACAATGTTGGTAAGTTTTTATTCTGTTATAGGTTTTCACCAACCATAATCTGTGTGGAATGAACTGCAACCGCTGGAACTCAGCAGCAACTGAAATTTAGAGCAGCATGACTCTTGGTTGTTAGTAATTATTCCTTTTACAGATCATTAGCTATAGTAAATATTTTAAAATATCTCTAAGGCGTATGTTTACAGAGCAAATCCTAAAAGCAGAATTAAAGCAACAGAAATAAGTAATTGCACAAGTTTCTCATAGGTACTGAGATGTTCTTTTAAGGCACAAGCGAATTCCCAGAGTGCAGAAGACAGATTACTTAACCAGGAGTGCAAATATTAAAAAAACATTTAAAACCTGGGAAACCGAGGTGAAATTCCCCCTGCTACTGCATTCAGGTCCCACTACTGTCATCTGCCAAAGGTATTTCAGAGTTTTATGTGTGTGTGTGTATATATATATAGTGTATATGTATGCTTAATCTAGTAAAATAAGAAATGGGATTCAGATGATTTCTGCCAGAGATGTGTGTAAATGCTTACGTCTACAACTACCACATATTACACTCAAAACAGACAGTTTATCCCAGTGTAATTTTGCATCTCAATAAGAAAATATTCTAAAACACATTATTAATGCAGAATATTCTCAATCCATTTGAGCTGTATCTTCTGTAAAGCTCTACTTACACAAAGAAACAGTTAACAGAGTCCATAACAGTGCAAATAGAAAAGGCAGTCGTAGCTACACTGGACAAAACTCTTGGCAATGGTCATCATTTCTGCAATGATACTATGTCAAAACTCACAAGAAACTGAGGTACCAACTTATATGAAGTAAACATGAGATTTGTCTTGCATTCATTTGAAATACGATAGTTACCTCTATTTTGCAATTTTTTTTCAATCTTTTATTTCCTTAAAAGAAAAATACATACTTGCACACAATGCTGATACCCTATGTGGTGATGCCATAAATCCCTTAGGATAGCAAGTTTGATGGGTGGTAACCCATTAGGAGAAAAATATATTTTTGAATATTATTTTACATATATACAGTATATATATATTTAATTTTCAATCAAAATGTCAAGTTTTCTAATATATTCATGAGTATTCTTACATCCAAAATGAAAAAATATTTTGTATCTCAGTTCATATAAGTTAAAACTTAACAAGGTATTTGATATCCACCAACGTTTTTCATTTCTATAAAATTAAAAGAAAACCAAGAAACGGTGAGTTAAAAAGCTTTCCTTTTCCAAAGCCAAATACAATAAAATTATAAAACTGAATAGTTAAAGAACACCAAGTTTTGCATTTTAAGTAATGACAAAGAATGCAAAATGTAATCTATGTAAAAACTAGCATCACTATATTAACCTAGTCTAAAGACAAAATATTTTGAATCCCTTTTCTTGATGGAATGTATCCAGCATAAGAAAATGTAAATTTAAAGCAAGAGTTACACTCTCACCATTTTATATTAATTTTTATAAACCTCTTCCCCTATCACTTCCAAAATACCTAATATCACAAAAATACGACAGCCACTTATTTACAGGGGTTTTTTTAGCACTGTGAAAGGCACATTTATCTTTTTATGCATGTTTCTGCTAATGTCCTAAACTTGGGTTCCAACTGATCTAAGAAGTCAAGTGCCTCTTCTTCATGCTGATCACTGCAGCAGCCTACAGAGCCAGCCAAGGATCCTTTTCCTTCATAGTTATATGAAAGAAGATAATCTTCAGAATGCTTCTGTTCTTCATCCTGTCTGCATAGGTGCACCTTCTGGATAGGAAGAGAACACATCTTATTTTCTTAAATTGTTATCCTAAACATATTGCATAAAAATAATTTCTTTTTGATTTACCTTTCATTGATTAATTTTTAATCAGAGTGTGTCCTCTAATGGATTCCTACATACAAAAAATGCACATGATTGGTCTATATCATGAAGACTACAGAATATAAGTATTTAATAAAGAAATCATTTCTACTAATCACGTATGTAACAATAAAAGAGCAAGAACCTGTTTAAATAACCTGTCACGCCACTAAAATCCACTCGAAATGAAAAGACTGATTTACATCTCACTAGTTAGGCAAGTAGTGAGAATTTTTTGATCTCCAAGGCTTGGAGTGACTACATTTCTAATGCTGTACATTCATTTCTGCTTCATTGCTAAGGTAAGCATGAGGTTTAAATTAGTACAAAGCAAGCAGTTAGAATAAAAGTGAACAGACATACTCAAAAAAAAAAAAAAAAAAACACTCGCAAAAGCTTCAGTAATTATTCTAAACTACTAAATATTCAAAATGAAGAATAGCACACCAGCATAGTTTAAGCCAAGAAAAGAAAGCATTTTACACTAATGTCTGAAATACGTCAAGGATGACTTCTTGAAAGGGCAGTATTCCAAAGGGGATGCGGACAAACAAAGAAGAGGAAAAATGAAACCAAAACCAGAAAGCCACCTTTCTAGAACATGTCTTCCTTGAAAAGTTTGTATATCTTGACCATAACCTACTACAAAAAAAATTAGTTTCAGAATACTTACTTCGCCTAAACGAGGATGTGTGAAATTATGCCATTCTGAGTAGGAGTATCTACATGTATCCATCATAGGCTGTCCTCCTCCTTCTTTAACTGATCCCAGGGTCTGATGTCCAACTCCCTTGACTGATTCCAAGGTGTGCCCTCTTCCTTTTACCATTTCAAATGTTTGTTGATCTCCTGTTTTTACTCCATACCCTCCTTGATCACATGTACTTTGTAGAGGAATTATATTGTGATCCTAACAAAACAAACAAACAAAACAACAACAAAAACAAACAAAAAAGCACATTACTGGGGATACTTTTTTCCTCCTTTTTGCTTCAATTAAAAAGACAAAACAGCAATCAGAAACAGTCAAAACCAAAAATTAAGAAGTCTCCATCTCTGCACTGTGATATTTTGAATAAAAGGCTATCCTTAGAACGTAGGGTACAAAGATCAGTAAACAGCTTTTGGAAAGGATACAATGACAAAGGGGGAAGAGGGGAATTCTGCTTTTACGTATGATGTGAGATCCAAAAACTGAATTTTTATGCAAGTGAAATGTGCTATAATCCATATACTAGTTTATAATGGCACTACATTTTGCTTCCTAGGCAACAGGAAAAATGACATTTGTCACTATTAGGCTTTCTTGGGTTTCAATATGAAGTAAACCACCATTTTTAAACTTATCTCCTTTTCTTGGGGAGGACAATGTCAGGGGATGGGGAACAACAGAAAAGAGGTAGAGTCTGAAGAGCTATGTTCTTGTGTATGAATGCAGTCCTGGACTGAAGGATGCTCATGGTAAACTGAAAGAAGTTTAGATGTCAAAAAGAAGAATAAATTTCATGAACATGGACTGTACATGAAATCAACTGTATTTGGGGTCATTTCTCAGAGGAAGGGCAGAAATTGTACCCGGAGTTTACAACAGCTATCTTCTAAATTTAAAAATCCTTCTCCAAGGAAAAACAATAATGTTTTGCCATAAACACATATTCAATACAAGCAAAATAGTAAGTCTCCAGGTAAGCTCATTGTGGAAAATGACTGAAGTTATTAAAAGGTTCACCTGAAACTTCCAACCAAACACTTAAAATCTGGAAGAATTACAAGCACTCAGACTAACAACTACAAGGTATGTTTAAAGTAAGAATTTTCAAATTCTTATTAAATAGCAAAGCACATCTAATGATCTATGCACTGACTGCTTATTTCCTTTACCCAATCACTTACTTGCAGGTGGTCCTATTCTTAAACTGCAATGCTATGGACATCTTAATTACAAGTTTCTACATTGAAGTAGACAACTTACCATCACTTCTTCTCCTGGAGCTTCTGTGTTTGAAATGATTAAATTGTGATTGGCACAATCATCAGTCACCTGCCTGTGCATTACCCCACGACCACAGCAGCCACAAATTGTGATCAGGATTACTATGAAAAGGAAATAATAATATAAACTTTACCTCATAACGGTATCTACTTATGTTGGATAGTGAATTTTAAATGCCTGAGCATCAAGTATGGTTTTTATAAAATTAATTTCCAAAAACGCCCACACACAAAGCTGTATATACTTTTTTTTTTTCAAATAGTTTTCGCTGCATTGTTGAACTGTTGTTGAACTACTACTTCTAAAACACATCTTGGTTTTTCCAAAAGAAATGCAAGCATCCTTTATGAAAGCACTGTCACAGCACAAATTCATAGTAATGAAAAATGTAGATGAAATCCAGGTGAAAAATCATGTCTTATGCCTACAACAAGGTTTTAAACAAGGTAATTTTCATCTATGAACATGCAGATGTCAAATTATATCATAAGGAACTAATATGCAAGTGAAGGGTCCCAATACCAGAAACTTGTGTTTCACACAAAAGGTCAATAGAACCCTAGAGGACTTGCAGAATTATGTTACAGAACAATATTACTTAATTTCTTGTATTCATTTTATTCCTCCTACAATGTTACCTTTTGTTGTCAAGGAGACTCACCCAGAAAGGACTTTGCATAAAAGAATCATGTACAACTAATACCTTTAGTTCAGAGAACCATTCTTTTTTCATCATGTTTTAAATTGTTAGCTTAAAAATAAAGAAGCCCATAAGGAACAGAACAGTTCTGCCCAACTGTCCACTGAGCAATCTGATCTATGAAAATATGAACTTCTGTGAAAACAGGCCAAGAGCCATTTTCAAGCTAATTTAGCTTCTGTAGCATCAGCTGTCAGTGAGATCTGCATCAGTGATTCCTGCAGGTTGCTTCCTGATGCTGACAGATGGGAAGAAGATACTCATGACAGCACTGAGTAGAGGATACATAGGGTAAAAACTAGCCACAATAAAACAAAGTATCTATTTGCAAGTGATGCAGTCAAGAGGCAGTGACGAAAAGGTAGCTGACATTTCACACAGTTCCTCAACTGAGGCTCACACATCTGAAAATTCCACCTTTGGGCTATATTACAAATTTGGGTACCTGCCCTGTTGAGATAAAACATTGATCTATCTAGCCTTCAAAACATGCCCAGGTCCCAGTCTTCTATCTACCCAAGTACGAAAAGCTAGCTGAGATTCAACAGGAGCTGGACATTTTAATTATTACCAGAAAAAACAAAGAAACAAAAACAAACTAAACAAATCAAAAACAACAACAACAAAAAAAAAAGGGAAAAGAAAAACCCCCAAAAAAAAAAAAAAGAAAACCTACACAAACTCTGAAATACTAGCTACTGTAGCATATTCTCTGTGATTTTTAAAGATGTTATTAGTCAGACTGTATCTGATTCTGGTTTAAAAAAAAGAGAGATCTGATCTTTTTCTTTTACATATCACTGTCACCATCTCGCTGCTTAATAGCAATATTAGCCTTCTTAGAATCTTAGGTTTTGGGAACTCCAGTAGCGCAACATCTATTTAAGGTTTTGATCTGTTGTGGAAGTATTCAACCTGTCCTTCAATATTTCTGCACTTGGGACAGGACAACCCCAGATGTATGTACAGACTGGGAAATAAGAGGCTGAAAAGCAATGCCAGGAAAGGGCCCTGGGGGTCCTGGCCGATGCAAGTTGAATAAAATTAAATTTGAATCGGAGTCTCTCAGCTGATTTTAAAATTAAGTGGTTTGGGCTTTGTGTTTAAAAAAAAAATTGTACTTACACAGCAATAATAGCGATCCTAAGATCATTGCCAGGATGCCCCAGAGACCAAGAGTAACATTTCCACCACCAAGTTGACGGGTCCTGCCATCGCATTCAGTTGGAGTAACACAATCACAGAGGTTAACTCTTATGTTGTTCTCTCCAACCTTTCCTCCATTATCCATCACACTTACAGGAATATCATAAATTCCAAATGGAATATCACCCTTTGGTGAAAGATACACAGAATTATCTGTAAAAAAAGACAAAAACAGTTCTAGTGTCAACAATACCTGCAACTCAGTTGTCACAAATGCAACCGTAATCCCAATCTTCCCTTCTGTGGCTGCTATCAGATCCACATCAGTTTAAAGTCAGGTGAAATATGTTGTCAAAAAACTACATTGTGGAAGGATTTATACTTTCAGCACTTTTTAACCTACAGCTAAATGAGGAGAAGGCAGTCTTAACATACCATTGTGCTGACTTATCTTCCACATGGAAGCCAAGTTGCGGTCAGTTATGCGATATACAAAGGGTGTGCTGTAAGGAGCCTCATCACCATCCTGCGCAGTAAGGCAGATGGGTTTCCTGTCTCTGCACATTATATAGTCCGTTTGAGCGATTCGTGGGAAATTCTTGTTCCCAGGCACGATGCAAACCTGAATTGTTCCAGTGCCTGTTTTACCATCTATGAGACAAAAATAATTAGTTTTAGCACTTACTTCTAACATTCATATACTAATTTCTAGTCCAAACTTTCAAACTTAAATATCAACTGCATTATCCAAGTTTAGAAGTAAGGTGGAAAGCAACAGCTAATCTAGACAGAGGGAGGGAGTTCTCACAGCTCTGTCTTGGCTGCTTCTCTTTGCTTGGGTGGTTGCAGATAAATCAACAGCTCTCAAAACTCCCTATTTTGCATGTGCAGACAATGTATTTTGTTGACTGTGTGCATCTGTGTGGGAACACATTCTATTCTAACAGGAGGATGAGAGGAGGTAGAGCTCTTAGACACCAGGAATAAAGGACAGTAAGACAATCAGAGGCAAAAGGAGAAGAGAGTAAAAAGAGCCTTTTAACTTTTGGAAGGAGAAAATAATTAACACTTATAATAATATTAACACTTATAATAACAAGCCTCACCTCCCCTGGGAACACAAAGACTTTAACAAATAGTGGGGCTTCTTTCTGTCCTCTACCCTGGAAGTTACCATTGCAGTAGCAGGATTCATCAGTGGCACATACTATGTCACCGAAGTCTTCATGCAAGAAGGGAATAAGCTCTTTCTCCTAATTACAGTTTTTCCAATGCACAATTGGTCAAGGCATATATATGCATTCCAATTACATCAAGACTACTTTTTAATTCTTTCTCTAGAAACAGCTGATTGCAGATGCAACCATGTTTACTTTATACACAACAGAAGTTCTAAACATTTTAAATTCATATTATTTACATTTAATTTTAATATGCAAACTTGGAATAGAATTTTTAGCTGCAATGTCAGCAATTTCCTTTCAAGAAGTTCTCTCTACTTTCTCTGCTCAAAGTTCACAGCTGCCAGGTGAACTCTTGAAAAACAACAGTTGAAAAATAAAGGAATACAATCCACAGGAAAATCTATCAATTTAAAATTACTAGAAGATTTTAAATGGGGGCAGATAACTTTTCAAACACTGAGAATTGGCTTTCTCTGCTGTATAATATTCCCTAAGCATTTGATAGAGCTGTTTCAAAGACAAAGCAATGGATGAGGTGGGCCACTGGTCTGAACCACTGCAGTTGTCCCCACACTAAATTTACACATAAAGAACTGTTACAGATCACAAAGAATACCAACAACATTTAGTACTCACTTCTGTCTATTGCAAGAACTGTGATATTACACTGGCCTCGTCTCATTTCTCCTATGTCTCGGTCCAAGACTTTAACAGTTCTGACTTCACCTGATTTGTCATCTATGTTGATCCAATTACATTGGCCAGGTGGTATCCGGTATCTGTCAAGAATAATTTGTCTTGTTAAAGATCCCAAACATACACACACACACGCATATGTACACACATACATATTTAGATACATGTATTCATATACATTCCCAGGTGTGCAGGTGCACACACATATATATATATACACACACACAGAATCAACAACTTTTTCCTCTTTCCTGTATCCCAACCCATGCTGTAGTCCAAAAAAATTAGGTAAGATTTTTTCATACCTTATGCCTTCACTATTTCCAGTTTCTGGATCCTCTGCTACATATCTCCCAATAGCTGTCCCAATATCTTCACATTCTTTAACATCTAAGCGTAACAGACACGGTTTAAACACCGGTCCCTCATCTACGTCCAGGACATGCACTGTAACAGAGCAGGTGCTCTGGGAAAGTTGTTGTGAATGTGGTGCCAGCAAGTAGGGTGCCTCATTGTTGACTCCAATCACAAGGACCCTTTGCTTGGCACTTTCATAGTCCAGTCCCTGTAACAAAGGAGGGATGTTGGGTTTTTTTCCTTCAAACCAATACAAAACTTGGTGTTGTTTTCACAGCTGAATTTTTAAATAGATAAAACTGTACGACACTTATTTACAACAGAAGCCAGCTACCCTTCTTGAACATCCATCTTGAAACACATTAAATGGACATGTTTTTTTAATAAAAATGTTAAGTTCTAAGTTAGTCAAAGAGAAGAGCCTGAGGAAATGGCCCTAAGAAGACAAGCATCACCACTGAAAAATTTTATCTGAATATTCTGATAGTGAATTACTAGTAGAACTGAGGAAACAATTACATGTGGTGGGGTATTTGCCTCTTCCATATCTAGCTGGCCTTTATTTCAGCTTACATGTATTTCCTTTCCATCACTAGTCAATCATACTTCTTTCTAGTACCTACAAATATGTCTGAATTTATAAGGTTGACAGTAAGTTGCTACCATTTATTCTTCTCCAAGGTCATAATATGCCTTTAATAGAGGTAATTTTATCCTAGAGTCACAATACTCTCCAGTCTACTACAGCATCACAACAAATGCAAGAAATTCCAACTGTGTTCATATACCAGGGACAGAGTTCTAGAAAAAGTTCTAATTATTACTGGTAACAAAAAAACCATAATAAATAATAATTTTAAAAATTACTGGCATCTCTACCTCTATAATCTGCATCTTCAGATGTTGATATCAATCTTCTCTGCTCCTTAGAAGTTACCTCTTATGGCAGTTTTAACAGATAATGAACAAGAGGCATGAAGAGGCAAAGTGATGTGCTAGAGTACAGATGCAGTGGATCTTTTACCTCACATCTTAAAAGTACTGGGTATAACACATAACAAAACTTACACAAAGTAGTGTATGTGTACTTCCTCATACCCTGGAAAAGCAAACCAGAAGTCACTACACTGCAAAATAAAACCTGGGGAGTTTTATGCCGAGATAGGTTTAATCAACTCCCAGAGAGAACAAGACTGGAGAAGGTGCTCATCCATTCCCTGCTTTGCCCTTCTCCTATTTCTATTAAAAATCCAGACACTAAGCATTCCTCAAATTACACCCCTAAATTGAAACAACAACTGTGGAATTAAACAAAAGCACCAAGCTCTTCTGAAATGACAAACCAAACAGAACTCCTTGGATTCTGAGCACACAAAACAGAGGAGTAGCCTCAATCACTGTGCATAAGAAAGTCTGATGAGTTTGACAGTTACATATATTCTTTGAATAGCAACTATTCCTAGATTATTGGTTTTAAAAGCAAAACCTGAAGAGACATACATTTTCCTCTAGTAGTTTGATTTTCACTTACCTTAACAACACACAGTATTCCTTCATTTGTGTTTTTGTCTGTTGTAATTTCAAAGGCCTGATCATCATTTCCTCTTATAATTTCATAAACTGCTCCTGAGCCAGGTGAACCAGGTTCATCAAGATCAACAACAGAGACTCTCAGTATTTCTACACTCACTCTGTTTTCCTCCACTCGTGTTTCATACTTGTAATATAAAAAAAAATAAAAATCAAATCAATGCAAATCAAAGAATACTGTTACACGATGCAGGAGTGAAGACTGCCATATTTAAATAAGACTACTTAAACCCAAGGGGTCAATTTATCAAGCTGCTATAATGACTTGTTTTCATGCACTAACATATCTTCCCCACTCCTCCTTTACACCCTGTGCCAAACAGTAAAGCCTTCCCTGTCTGCATAGATGAAATCTGAGTTTCTTCATACACTCAGATTACCACTGACATATGTGATTCTGGCATTCTTCCAGGAAAGATATATTAGCACAGTTCCCCTCAGTTACATCAGCTATAAATTCTACTTTGCATACAACATGACCAAGCCGAGAATTAAAAAAATATTGGGCAAATTAAAATACACATATATATATATTTATATCTATATAAACCACAAGAACTTGAAGAAAAGACAAGAAGGATAAAATGCATCTCTACTTGGATGGCAAAGGATAATGGGATTTTTCTCATTATCTTTTTAAAGAGCTATGTTATTCTCTACAAGCTCAAGAAGAGTAAATAAGAGTGATTCTCAAGTAATATGACAGATGATACCCTATAGTAGTGAATGGAAAGGGTAAAGTACATGTATTCCTTATGAAAAATTAATTATTATTCAAAAATTTCATATTAAAAATCTCTTGTATTATTTAAGCTGTGTATATGGGTTTTGAGACATACTCTCTGTCCTGAATCATGCAGATGGCTGGAATAAGCAAAGCCATAAAGCTGAGTTATAGCTATTGGTGAACATGAAGTGGTTTAAATACTTCTGCAGAAGAAAATATTGGAAAAGCACAGGAATCCCAGTGAAAGTCATTGCATCTCTTTCATTGACACAAGCATTTTCCTTTGCAACACAGAAGCAGCCAAAAGCTGGTCAAATGGTAAAGCAGTCATGACAATGCTTAGGCATGAATCTGTCTTTTTCCCCCCACTGAAAAATGGCTAAATTACAGGATTTCTAAGACCAAGCATTGCAGGAGAAGTGAATGAATGAGTCACATCTGGTTTCTCCCAACAGGCATGAGGTAAATGACTCAAAACAACTAATATACCAATAGGTCTAATTACCAAACAGCACAACCAATGGGGCATTCTCGAACATCTATATTGGCATTAACTGTCTCAGGGCATTAGGCCTCCTTTTTGAGGGACAGTCCATCAGGAAATTAGAATGGGGGTGAAAATAGTGTTTTCTCTTTTTTTTAACCTCTATACAGACATTTCATTTATGCACTTACTTGTATCTGTTTAAAGGATGGTGCATTGTCATTTGTATCTTCAATTTTGACGACAACTGTTCCTGTAGTGCACAAACCAAAAGGCTGACCTGCCATATCTCTCACTTCAACTAACAAAGTGTAACTGGGAACGAGCTGAAAAGAAGAATAAAAGCAAACAAAAGTTGGACATACTCACTTTTTTTAATCACAAAGTTACAAGAGCAGAACTAAATATTTAACCCCTGCTCCACAACTTAAGTGTTGGGGAACACTTAATTCAGTGTTCCCCAACAAAATGAGGCAATTACCTTTGGGGGTTTCTCCCATACAGTTCCGAAAGGAAAAGCAAAATACTTTTTGGTGGCTAAGCAACACTGAGTTCAGCATCTCTTGCTAACATATATGCTATATCCTGTATTAAACAAAGTTTCTCACAATGTCAGCATTATTTTCCAAAACCTGGAGTTTTGGAAAATACAGATGATGCACCTTCATCTGCTATTTATGTCTCCTTTTAGGAGCAACACAGTATTCCCGTAGGTTGCCAGCAGGTAAAGTGTTTGAGCGCATACCTCTTATTTCACTAAGGATGAATGAAAACAGTGCCGTAATCAAGCCTCTGTTTGGGTTATAAATGATAAGGCAATGCCTGCCATTTGGTAGGGTCTGGTATTGAAGCAGTCAGTATCCTTATCAGTTTCAAAGGGCTCTCTGATAAGCAGCTCACTTAAATGACTGACTTGAGTCACAACAGCAGAAAGCTTTTTTTAGCCTTACTAATACCTGAAAAACCAAGGAAAAGGGGAAGCACGGAGGGAAAATGGTGCAGGCAGAGGGGCAGGGGACAGGACACAACACAGTAAAACAGATTAGACACAAAATGAGAGAGTCTGTAAATCAAGACACTAACTCCTGAATGCCTGGAAGTAGCATTTTGTTTCTTTGGTGCAGGAAAGAAATCTACTGTTCTACTTCATAAGTTTATCTTTAAAAGATACACAGTGGACTGATTTTTCAATCTTTCCTTCCCTCAAGTAGTCAAAATGGCAGCTTCCTTAGTAGTTACAGTAATGCTCATAATCACTGCATTTTTCTCTTGCTAAAAAAGTTGAGTTCTGTACCTGCAAGCGCAAATTTTGTAACATGTAGATTTTTAGGCATGAAGCAACATAAATATGCCATAATATAACTCTTTTTATGTTCAAAAAAGATGTGCTTGTAGCAATGTTTTTTTTCTAGAATGACTGTCTTATGATAGAAATATTACTTTGAATTACACACACCTGTAAGTTTTTTCTAGTGGAAACAATGACATTCTATTTAAAAAAAAAAAAATCTTATTTGCTCAAAAGCAGCTGAAAAGAATAAATAGCTAGCACTTTAATTTTAGGAAATGTTATATTAATGCTTAGGTTTCAAATATTTGAGATATTTCTGTTGAATATAGGACTGACTACTTTCAGAGAAAATGGTTCATCTCTGTAAAGAAGCAAGAAGCACTGCAAATGGAATTTGATTAGGAGGAAACAGTGGCTCACGGGATTCATGAACACAAAGAGTAAAAATCCATAGGTCAAATAACAGAGCAGAGGGAAGTCCCCTGCCAAGGTTAGCTAGAATATGGTAGATCTATGCAGAAACTCCCTGGATTAATTACAGGTCTCTGAAAAGCTTCAGAAGCTCCTTAGAGAGGGTTAAAATAATTGAGTAACAGAAGCTTTATCTAGTGATTCCCATGCCAGCAATTCATTGACTCATAGAAAGGATTGGGTTGGAAAGGATCCTAAAGATCATCCATCTAGTTTCAATCTGCCCATGCCACGAGATTCCACCCACTAGATTGATTTGCTCAGGGCATTGTACAACCTGGTCTTGAACACGTCCAGGAATGGGGTATTCATACCTTTCTGGGCAACCTGTTCCAGTGTCTCACTACCCTCTAAGTAAAGAATTTCTTCCTAAGATCTAACCTAATACCCTTCTCTGTCAGTTTAAAACAATTTCCCCTTGTCCCATCACTGTCTGTCCATGGAAAAAGTCATTCTTCTTTTTCATAAGCCCGCTTTAAATACTAAAAGGCTGCAGAGGTCTCCGCAGAGTCTTCTCTTCCCCAAGCAGAACAACTCAAGCTCTCTCAGCCTGTGTTCACAGAAGAAGTGTTTGAGCTCTCCAGCGACCTTCATGGCCATTCTCTGGACCTACTCTAACAGGTCCATGTCCTTCCTGTGCTGAGGAACCCAGAGCTGGATGCAGTACTCCAGCTGGGGTCTCATAAGGGTAGAGCAGAGGGGGGTTAAGAAGCTATCTGTGTGCATCAGATGACAGCTAAAGATGTTTCAGGAAAGATCACCTCTCTGTCCAGCTGCGGTAGTAATACAGAAATGACACCAGTGTCCCCATGTAAAGAAAATGCTGGGGTAATCGGTGGATTTTGTGACACAATGCGGTATTTCAATGTAGTATGCAGAGTGTAAGGTTCATCTCTGTCCTCTGCAATCACTTTCCCAACAACAACACCTGTAAACACAATACAGCAGGTTTTAGTTACAGAAAAATCTGCATACAATAAAAAATTATTTGAACATGCATGATTTAAACACATGAAAACAGATACTTGTTGATTTAGCTCTAAATTATAATAATATTTAAAACAGTAAAGAGTTGTAAAAATACAATGATAGTGTAAAATTAACTATTTTTATCTTCTGGGCATTTTTTTTTTCCTTCTTAGACACAGTTGTGATTATTACAGCTGTCAGAAAGAATAATCAAAAGAAATTCTCAAAGTTTAGATTTCAGTTAGTGGTTTTGACAGTGACTTTTAATTGAGCATCACACAGATGAAAAGGTGTTGCCAGGGGGATGAATGCAGAGGTTCAGAGCTTTCTGACCTGGTTTAAACTGCACTACCCCCTCACAGGGAGCACTGCTATACCTTCTCCCCGTAGCCCCAGTGGTTTTGGAACTTCACTTTAAATCACTAATTCACACAGTAAGAAGTAGAGCAACTCAGAGAATGTAATGCAAGTGTTTTTTGGGTGTGACAGGGAAGACACTTTCTTTCCTTTTCTGTGAAGAAAGTTAGACTTTCCCCACCCTATAGCCCTACCCTCAGAGATGAGCAAAGAATGGCAAAATCATGGCTTTTGAATTCCTCATTGTCTGGAGTCCACCTTTTTTCTCCCTGCTTTTGTTGTTTGTTACACAACCACATGAAGTCAGTAATGGGCAAATCCCAGCCTTTCACAGGTACAGGCAGAAGCAAGACTTTCCCCAGCCCCACCCTCTCCCAGGAGAAGTCCCAGTTTAGTTCATCTGTTTGGACAAACACTGCAAGTTGTCCATTTTACAACTTAGAACATCACCTTTTCAGTTTTTAGGAAAATTCTAAAAACATTTTATGGAAACAGATGTTTTTTGGATAAAATAAAAATAATAGCATTCTGAAATTCTTACACCATTTCAGAAGCACTGAATCACCTCAGTTTTTAAAAACTTCTTTTAATACTTTTCACTATGACTGAGATGACATTTTGGAATTTCTAATAATTAAGAAATCTTGAGCTGCTCTTTGCAAATTCAGGCGCTTCTGTAACAAAATATTCCTCAAGAAATCACACTGAAATTGATTAAAAGGCAAGATTACACCCTGTCATGCTGGTATGTGACCAAGCTGAGTAGTGGAATGTGTTTTCACTGATTTAAAACAATTCTTACCAGGTTTGGAATTTTCAGGGACACAAAACTCAAACAGGTCTTGTGTAAAATATGGAGCATTATCATTATCATCTTCTATCCTGATTGTATGCACAAGTGGTACCTCTGGTGAATATCCATCTGGAGTGGTTGCAAAGCAAATGATCTGCAAGATATAAATGCAGTGCTTAAGCAACAGGCAGCATTATTACATTTTTACTTCAATGAAGGAGTCAGTAAAATAAAATACACTGCACAAAGCATACCCTTCCCAAGACCAGGCTCTTCAGCCACGTGGAAGGGAAAGTGACTGGTGACAGTAACACAAAACCTTTGAATGCTTTCTAATCTCTCCCCTTTCCATTCCTCACACTACAAGTATTTGAATCACTTTCTCCCTGATCCCTGCACCAACCCTATCAAACATTTTTTTCAAGTCTCTTGAACACATTTTGTTCCAGGTATTTATGAGGCAATTGCAGTGTTACCAGAATCTATACATAAATATTTCTATTTAGAACAAAATCAAGAATGACAGCAAAACTATTCGCCCATTATAACATAATCTAATAAAATGCAGCAATACAAACTGAAAACTAGCTAACTAGAAGGTGCTTCTAGTAATTACCTTCTTACACTTCTCAGCCAGCAGAGAGAGCAGTGTACCTTGTTAACACAATATCAGAACTGAACAGCTAGAGACTCAAAAAAACACAGCCATCTAGAGTTCATCATTATTTTGTTTTTCTGCAGACCCTTTCAACCCTCTGTAAAAACATTTCCTAGAAGTGACACAAATCCAACAGCTCACTACATTTATGCTGTAATTAGTGTAAGCAGTAAAAAGCAAAACTATTTTCAGTATCTGGCTGACTGCCTATTTTGGTCACTGATTTCACCTTTTCAAAACCAAGGGTATTACTAAGAACAGAGGCCCAATTCCAGATCTTGTCTGCTGCCAGTTTCCCCCTGTAACCCAACTGCCCAATATATGCATGGCAGAAAGCAAAAAGAAAACTAATTATATTTACACAACTTAGGCCTGTACCTGAAAGCTTGGATACTGTTCCCGGTCTACTGCACGAGTAGCAAAGATATTTCCAGTTTCTCTTTCTATATAAAATAAACCCTTTGGATCTTGGTCAATTCCTGGTCCGCTTGCAGAATAAAAAATTGTGTAGTTCTGAGCTGTGTCTGACTGGACCTATAAAAAAACATTTTTAAGCCCAAGGAAAAACAGCAGTATCATTTTAATACATTTTCCCCCTTTTCATTATCATATTTAGCACAAACAGGAACTTGTAAAAAAAAAAAAAACACAACAAAACAAAACAAAAAAACAATCTTGATTTACTTCTCTAGCGCTTAAACTTCACAGACTAGAAGAACAGCCTGCCATGCAACTGCCTTCCTTTATAATGTGTGTACATGAGAAGGGGAGTTAATTCAAGCTCACAAATGCTTAGAACTATCAAACAATTAAAGAAATGACAGTATGCAAAAAAAAAAAATTAAATCTAATCCCTCTATAATACTATATACACATGGTACATTCTCATACAGATGGCTTATTTCTGTCCCTGATCATGAGATTTTAGTTTTAGTGTATTCACTGAGAATGTGGTTTGCAACAAGAGAAGAAAAAGTGGAGGAAAGAGGGGAAGAACCAGAGGAAGGAAGACAACCTAGTCCAGACATATGCCAATTCAGATAGCTTCTCTGCATCTCATTACAAGCACCAAGGAGGTAACATTAGAGTTATCTATTTATAAATACTCTTGTCCCAAAATACTTTCCTTACCTACTGAATGCCAGAAGTTAGGAAGGTAAGATTAGAAGAATGACTGCTTTGCACAGACTCTGTTATTAGACTTGTCTCTACACATCTGCTACCAGCCACTCTGTAATCTAGAGAAAGCTAGATGGATCTATGATTACTTTACTTCTTGCATTTCTCTTTCACGCCTACTTGTTTTCTTCAAGTACTTTCCCGAATAACTCAGGCCATATTCAGTCTCCAAGGCTGAAGGCATTACACCTCGAGCTCCAAGAAGGATGTAGACGTGCAGGTAAAATTTATCCCAGTCTGTGTTTATAAAACCTTCTTCTAGGCAATGTTTAGTGGAAGTTGTTTGTTGGGGTTGTTTTTTGTTGGTTTGTTTGTTTTATTTTAATTACACACTTCACTGATTTCCAGCAAAAAGAGCTCTCTCTGATAGTATGCCACTCTCTTTTTTTTTGCACAACTCCAGCTCCCTCCAACCACTATGATCACAAGTTATTTCAGCTACAAATCATGAGATATACAATGAACTAGACAGAAAAAGATAGAGGAGTAATAGCAGGAATGTCATCAATAAGGAATACAAGACAGCTCATTTTCTTCTTTATCATAAAAGTCACATACAAACCTAGCTTGGGTCATAAAATTAGGGTTTATATAAAACATACCTGCTGTATTTGCAGTGGAAAAGGTCCCAGTGCATTCTCTATCATAACAGATGGAATAGGGCCCCACCTTCTTTTGGTTCGCTTGAGAATTGTATCTCTAGCATGTCTGGTCTTCTGTGCCTGGGTCTGGAAGATAAAAAGACAGATAAAAACATATCCATATATTCTTAATCATGGGTATTTTTGTTTAACTGCTGTCCCGTGTTTAAATCTTTTTTCCCTCCATTCCTGTCCTCCTACTGATAATTTCCTCCTCCCCCCTACAGGATTTAATTTCTGATTATACCTGTGATAGTATTCCAAGTTTTTTCATTTGTTGTAATATTTTACATGAATAAAATCTGCTTTAATTCCTCAAACATGGCTTTCAAGGTTCTTGACATTCCTGACTAAGTTACTTGCTAGCATCTCCCCTTTGAGAAAGGCAATCTGCTGACTTAAGCAACCCAGTAATCAACAACTGCTAAATAAAATTACATTCCACAGCAGTATTTTGCCTTATTATTTGAATTCCAAAAGTCAACTACAGTTACTCAGCTTGAAGCTGTACTCTGTGAAACCAAATTTCAAATAAATAAGGTATCTTGAAATCAGAAGCTAACCTTTTTTTCTTCTTCCACCAAGCTAACGTGTATTTTCTTTTGAACTTGTTCTTGAATGTCTTTAAGTAATATGGTAAAAGTCTTTTTCTGAGCAGACAAAGACAGAGCAGATGTTGTGTACACAGAACCATCCTCTAGAATCTTGAAGTTCCCATCAGTGGAACTGATAAACTCTGCAGATTGAAGGCATTCTTTCAAATCAACTGTAAGAAAAATAGACAATAAGTCAAATACCAAAAGAACAGCACCGCTCATAAAACAAGACAACATGCCACAAGTAAAAATTACATTTGAGTCTTCAAATATTTGTTCATTCAGTATTTAAGCAAGACAAACACAAATTCTAGAACCCATTGATGCACTCAAATTTGACCAAGTTTACATTCATTTCCAAGCCTTGTGTTCATAAGTGTCTCTTAAAAGACATGGGTGCTTCAAGGATATGTCTCAATAAAACACTATTACACTGGTAAAAGTATTGAAGTACCAGAGATGAATTATTAATACATTTAAGTGCAAAAAACATTGTAGACATGCCCATTATTGGATCAGTAGCTATTACATTTGCCTTGTGCTCCATTCCCTACAATATCAGTGAAGACGATTAATTAATGCAAATACCCAATGGAGATGTTACATCTTGGAAGTTTTGCCCTCAGGAGAAAAGCACTGACTGGTACTATGTGATTTAATAGTCTTGGGAGGACAAAGACCTTTAAATTATGAGGCAGACAGATGGGAGAGATAAAGACTAACTTTAGAACAAATGATTAGCAATTTTTTTATATCCATTTGATAGAATCCCATGTTTACAGAAAGTACCAGGTAATTTCAGCATACTTCCCAGGTATCTTTAACTGCATTTGCTATCACTTGTGGCAAAAATAAATTCATATGCATTTCAATAAACGTGGTTCACCAGCAAGTAATTCAGCACTACAGTTGGAGAAAAATCAGTATATGCGCAATGAATTGCAATAGGACCACAGCACAAAGGAAGAACAATGTTGCACCCTGAAAAAGATGAAAGCCAGAGACCAAAACCCCAAACAAATGATCTTTTCAGAGTACAAGAGGTTTCAGTGTCATGTTCTCAAAATCAAAACTTTTCAATACTCTTTCAATGATATCATAGTGGGTGGGCACTGCTCTATCTAAGCTAACTGCAAAAAAAGTAGATTCAGAATTTCATAACATATATGTAGATAATATTTTCAATAAACCAGATTTCATTTCTTTCAAAATTGCAAGAGCAGATGGGAAGCATAATTTTAAACATGGTGTGATGATTTCGTAAATTTGTCCTTTAGCTGCCCAAATAAATATTTGCTAGACTTTCTGTGGTACTGCAGCAGGTACTGCAGGACTCCTGTTCTTTTTCATCTTACAGTGGAAATGCTATATTGAAAAGAATAGCACTGCCTCACTTAAATGAGTCTCATACTACTGCATCTTACAGCATGGGATTCTCAGAAATACCAGACTGGAAATTTTGTTTCTGATGGTTACAGGAGTCAACACTATGCTCAGCTACCTATAGCTCTGTGAGACTTTTTCCTTCAAGCCTCTGGTCTAAGTAAAAAATACAAAAAAATTACAACAACTGGGAAAATCCTGAGTAATTTCACTGTCAATACTGTATTTGTATTGATACTGGACTTGTATCAACACAAAACACTTCCCAATAAATGTTTAACTAATGTCATTTGAGCTATAATGGTTTTGCTAAATGTTTGGGGCAACAAAAATGTTTAAGTTCAATGTTATGCAATTTATTTCAAAGCACTGCAATAACATGAAATTTTATTTTTATATAAATCAATTTTTTTTACATGAGAACTCACAGCTGTAGCAAGCGTCATTTTAAAATTTAAATGTAAGGTCAGTTAATTTTCATTATACAGCTAGATTTTCTGAGCACTTGTATTGTGATGAACTACCAATCCACTATATTTGTTCCTTCTGTAGGAATGTGGATTAGGATTGCAGAGTTGGAGCATATTCCTCTGTTGTCACAGGACTCACAAAGGGCACCTCTGAATCCTCAAACTGAGTCTCAGGCAGCACAGAACCTTGTAGCAGCTGCTATGCCACGCCTTTTAAAGCTGCCTGTCAAAGACTGGTCTGAAAAAAAAAGGAGTGGGGTGTTTTCTAGTTACTCATATTCCTCTCAGTCACCTGCACACTGCCCTAAGTTGAGACAGACCATCCAGTCAGACAGGAGCACTCTCCCAAGCAAATGTGCATGCAGGACACCTCTGCAACACATCCCCTTATATGCCCTCAGTTCGCCACTGCTGAGCAGTCACATCCATGTTTCACAGAGCAGCAGCTTCTTGATGCATGTTTATGTGGGTTTTGTCTTCTTTTTTTATCTTTTCCATTGTCCAAATGACTTACTGTCTTCTTTGTGTGACTGTGGATTAGGGGTGCACTTTGAAATATCAAGCCACTTATTTGAATACTAAGTTTTAGACTAAAAATTTTGAAAACATTAAACTCTGTAATGTAACATTAAATATTGTAACCTGACAATAGCTGTCTATGCAAAAGTCAAATGGATGCACAGAGCCAGTGTTCAAATCCCTAACAAATACAGGGCGTATCCTTCTTAAAAAGGCTGATCCAGCTGTTTAAATGGTTGTCCGGTCATCCATTCATTACATTAAAAAAAAAAAAAAGCTCCTCCGCTGTTAACAGCATCCCCAGCCATGTTGTGTTGTTAAGGTGGGCATCTCACAGTTTCTCACCTCTGCCAACTAATGTGTCAGCCCCTAGTTCAGAAGGAACACGAAAAGTTACTTTCTTGCAAGCTTCACAGCACAAACTTAGCACCTAGAAAACAAAATAAGAAATCAGGAAAAAAACCCCACATAATTACATGGTATTCTGAATAACAACTAGACACTGAAGCTGACTTAGGTTTGTTTGCTAAGACAAGCAAGTGAAACAGCACAGAAAGCACTCCTTGCTAAAAATTCTTGTACTATGCAGCACAGCATATAAAGTTTCAAACTAGAAACCAAATCTGACTACTGCTCCTGGATTTTTCCACACCTCATGTTCAGTTTTTTTCTAAAATCACTGCAGCACCAACACCACCAAAGTTCCTTTTGACTAGAAGCTTTTGCCAACACTATTAATTTAGTAGAAGAAAGACAAAATACATTTTTGCCATGCACTCCCTCCAACAGCATTCCTGGCCAATTTAGATCCAAGGTCTCTAAGTGTTAAGGTTTAATCCATCAACACTCAGTTGGGCAGAATTGTGGTGATGCTGAACATTAAAGGGACAAAGTACCTTATTAAAACCATATGACGACACTTGCACTTACATATCACTTTGCATCTTCAAAGTACATTCTCAACAAAATAATTAAATCTAGCTTCAGCAATTAGATATGACATAAATAAAACGTTGAGTATCACTGCAGTCTACTCCCATATAACTAGTTACAAAATGGGGTACTCCTCAAAATTCAAATGAGTAGTAGATAAACAGACCTTTTTCTAAACAGAATCACACAGAGGTACAAAGATTTTCCTCGGCACAGAGCAAGTGAGTCCTGATCTCAGATTATATGTGTGTATGTTTCTATACTTATGTTTAAAATTGTAATCCAAAAATTACACAGCCAATTAAACAAAGAAATAGAGAAATGTAATAAATGTAAATAAATCTATCTACCCTTTTATGTGCATTTATTCTTTCAGGATGAAAGTCTGGCAGAAAAAGAAAAAAATTTTGTTTTGCACATACCTTTAGGATTAAAGGTATAAAGAAGTAAATAGCTAATGGAACTTCTGAAAATTACTTGTGATGCTTATGAAGAAAATATTTAAATAAAAATACTTTAAACACTTTAAGACATTAGGAACCTTTAGAAAAACTATGATCAGCTAAAAACAATATATGCTGTGTCTGCACCATAAAAGCTTTTCATACAGTTCCTCATACAAAAATATACCTATATACAAATAATTTAAACATCTCTCCTTATGTATCATTAGCCACTTTCCTTACTAACAGACACAAAACACTCTCTCCTGAAAGACATTGCACTCATTTTCAAGTTATTGAAATCACATCTTACTACACTGTTCTAAAATATTTTAAGAATCAATGACATCTAATCTTGAAATAGTAATGCCAAGCTCACTCTGATGTCAGCACAAAGAACCACTGAGGAGTTAAACAAAAGTAAGTAGTAGTTATTCACGGACATACGGAAATATCTGGTAAAAAGAAGCTGTGACGTCCTTTCACTTTAAGCAAAGAAGATACCTCAAGATTTTATACTTTGTGCGGTTTTGGGGGTTTTTTTCTCACTTCACAGGAGAATTTATATATATACATTTTTTTTTAAACTAAATGTATGAGCAAAGCTGCTTGCATTTCTTTAGGTCTTGCTATCAACAGCCTTGCAAAAGCAGGCATGCATAGTGTCTGGAACAGTAACACTTTCATTGAAACGTACATATGTAATTAATATAAAAATAATAAATTCAGCCCTTCAACACTACCCATTATTTTTCTTTTACAGACTCAAACAATCATCTGCCCTCTTTTCGTGAATACATTAATAACAGGGAGAGAGGGGGTAAGAACCAAACGACAAATCAGTTTTACTCAACCAGTGTAAATTAAAAAAAAAAAATTAAAAAGAAAATAAAATAAGACAGAGAACTTTCCCCGGCAATGGCCTTTCCAGAGCTGGTAATTATGCACAAATACAAAATAAAGTGAAGGCAAAAGAAATCGCTGCAACTGTCCGATGCACAGCTAACTCTTCCCCAGGAGCCCAATACGCTCCACACTGTGGCACAATCCTTCCCATGGAAAAAAGGCAAGCGGGTGGGGAGACGCAGAGGGGGGAGATTTAAACAAAATGAACTGCGGTTTAACTTTTTTCTATGAACAACCAGCAACAGCAGCAGCGACCCGAGCGTGTGCCCATCGCGTAACCTCAGCGTCCAAAAGACACCCGACCGCCCATCCCAAAGCGAGCCGCGCAACCCGCTGCTTTCCCCCCTGCGCCGAAAAGCCCCGACGCCGAGCCCCGACGAGGGGAACGCGGGTTTGGGATAAAGAGCTCGACAGACATCGCCGGCTCAGAAGTCTCTGCCGTGCGCTGCGCACCCGCGGTGGGGCAGCCCCGGCGCGGAGGAAAGGCGCGGGAGGTGCGTGAGCCGCCGGAGCGCTGCGCTGCCCCCTGCGCCC